>OY757913.1:72731624-72941624 GCA_963585895.1 Sepioteuthis lessoniana | reverse complement strand
TGGATTACAAAAATCAATCCTGCAAAAATCATTTTTCTATTAGGTTCCTGCAAAATCAGTGTTTAGAATAGGATCCAGTTTCTTGGACATTTCCTGTTATCATAGGTGTACACGAGTGTGGGGAATAAACTATTTGTGCTCTTCTCATTAACAAGTTGTTTGCTCCCATCTAGATTAGGTCTTCTTACTGAGAGAGATTGAAAACTATAAAAGTCAGGGATCAAAGGTTCACAATGAACAGTACAGTACCTCTGTGGATGAAATACCAATCTTTTATCAGGGTTGCCAATTAAATATATTCTGAATATTTCATTTTGGTCCTGGAAAAGTAGTAACAGATGCACATACATTCTTAGTCTGTAGTTCTAAAGTTTATAAACTAAAAGCTAGGTATGTATGTAGAAAGCAGTTATTTTTGTATTGTGGTTAGCATACAAATCTCATAAATCACCGATAGTGAGCACATTTTTTATTCTATTTTTCATGAATATAGCCTTGTACCACTGTTGCCTTAATTAGAAATATCAGATTCTAGACAAGAAATCAATTAGACATTCCTGTGATTGTTTCCATCCTAAGATTTATTTTGACTGAACATTAATTAACACTTAAAAATATACCAATACTTGATTCATTTGACATGTGTTTGGATAAAATATGAATACATGGTAACAAAATAACTTATGATGATATTTTATACTATTGGACTATTTGATGCTAAGGAAGATATATAGTCAAGTCCTCATTCACCAAGAACCAATATGATTATTAGTATATTTGTGATATATTAACACTGAACACAACAGAAGAAAAGATAAATGCATTTATTTGGTTTGGTTTGGTTTGATAACATATCAACCATTGCAGGTCATTCAATGCCAAATCTTTTTATACATATATTGAATATATGATTTCTAAAAACATTTTGTTGATAACATTTTTAAACAAACCTGAGCTCATTTCTTTGCACACAGTTAAATGGTTTCACTCAATTTCAAACAATTCAGTTTAGCATGAGTACACAGTTTTTTTGTTTACATACAGTTGAATGTAAAATCAGTTCTATTTCAAACAATTCAAATTAACATAAGTACCATTTAGATGTCAACAGTTCTATTTCAAACAATTCAGTTTAGCATGTCAACAAAATTAAATGGTTCCAATATTGCTATGTATCACTAACAATTCAATTAAACATCAGTCATTTGTTTACACACCGTTAAATGAAAAAAAAAACAGTTCTATTTCAAACAATTTAGTTTAGCTGAAGTATTTTTTTTTATTTATACACAGTTAAATGTAAAAACAGTTCCATTTCAATTATTTCAAATAATTCAGTTTAGCATAAATATGCAGTTTAAATGTCAAACAGTTCTATTTTATCCATAGATAGGACCCTATCAAGTGCTACCATGCCAGGCCCGAGTGAACCTGGTAGTTATGACAATGAAAGGGTACTCTGCATTCTCCAAAGCTTCAGCATTATTGGAGCTTTTCCATTAAATTGTTTAGTATCATATCCAGGACACTTGGGGTAGTTTTACTCCTCTGCAGAGATGCAGTCAATGTATTCTACAGCCTCAACCAACTGAGCAAAAATGCATTTGTACATATAAAAACTTTTAATCTTTTAATTACTAATATACATATCAGTGGTATTAAAAAGAAAGAGTATACAAATATATCCCAACAGCCAGAAATATACTCATATTGTTCCATGAACAAGCAGTATCTGGAAGGGGTATAAAAATGGAAAAAAGCTTACTTGATGAGAGAAAGTAAAATATCCACGTGGCTTTCCTGTTCCTTGGCAGGGTCTAAGATAATGTCTCTTTTGTTCAAAGAACAGAGGCAAAAAATGTTGAGAATGGGTTTCTACGATTGTCATGTGATACCTCACAAGACTCCCATTGGATGTGCTCATTCACTAAAGGAGATAATAATTTATTGTCTCTCTACAACACCATGATCAGATGTATTTCTGTAATAACAAAAAATAATTTATTTTTAAACCAATGTAGAACATTACTTATTCTTCACTCTCTGTAATCAATTCATTTTTAAGTTTAAGGAACACATAATACTGAAATATTTATACTCAAAGAAAAAGATAATAAGAAAATTCTGGATAGATAGTGTAAAAAGGCATCTATGAGGTTAAATCAATAAGTTTATTGTCTAATAAGAAAAACAGTATTCATTTTATACAAGGAATACTTGCTTTTTAATATAATCTCCTTCTTTGTCAATACACTTAACCCAATGCTTCTTGATTAATCCAAAAGATCAAACTTAGAGTGAAAATTTCTGATCAAAATTCACTTAATAACTAGACCAGAGTATGGTCTTATTGGTCCCTCTTTGTAATAATATTTAATACATTTTTATCTTACTTCAATGCAAAATGAAAAATATGCCAGCTTTTAATTTATCTAATTTATAATTCTGAAAAAAAAAAGTTTTCTGAAAGAGTAAAGCTTGAAAGGAGTCAGCTGAGGACTAAGAGAATACCATTAAGAACTGTGATCCTTTGTATTTGTGATATGATTTACTATATATATATATATAAACCTAGAGTATATGACAAATGATTAATTAAGTCTAAATATTTTCTTTTTTTTTAGTTCAAACTTCATACAGTACTGAATTACCCACAAGCAATCACACCTCAAGATCTTTTCGATAATAAATACTTGAATGTACTAAAGAAACACAAATTCAATTCATTGGTTCCCATGCAAATGACAGTAAATGAGACTGAAACTACCAGACAATTGAAAAAAATTATGAGTGGCATCACTCTCCCAGAAAGTCGTCAAGAGGATTATACAGACATGAATAATGATATATTAATTCTTTACCCAAGACTTTACATCCAGGATACTCTTCAAGTTTCTGGTCTGCATCATATTTTCAAAGAATTGTTAGCTTTATCTACCCAAGCTATTGCAAGAAGAAGCCAATTTTATCAACCTAACTGGACAGCACTAAGCACTATAAAAGTGGAGCTTTTAGAGTTATTGAAAATATCTCTAGTATCACCCCAACCAGAAAAAGTTATCATGCAAGACCATGTTATCTTATGGTGTGTAATGAAATATTTTGAAGTTGCACAAAGTTATTATGAGGCTTGTGGTAAATGTGCAACAGGAAAAACGTAAGTAATTTTTGGATTATAATCTATATTATTCTATTCTCTAATTTCAAAGAAAAAAATTGTCTCCCAAAGGTTATTGCAATTAGACTTTCTGTGCAAAACTAACAAACACCCAAATACAAACCAATTGTTAATTTTCTGCGTATAAAGATACAGTAAAAATTGAAATGGCTTTGTTAGCAAATAGCTTAATTTATTTAAAATTGGAGTTTAAAATAGTGTAAAGGATTTAACTTCCACCAGTTATCATTATCGGTAATAAATTCCAATCTTTTGGTACAATTTTGCATTAGTAAACCATATAATATTATGATACTCAATGTTGATACATTACATCACTATTGATCCAAAATGTTTCTTTATATGTATCAGTTATTTAAAAAAAATTGTTTTCAGTTAAGTTTGAAATTGGATCTTACCTTTTCAATGTACATTGGTGTAATGCACACACACACACACACACACACACACACACACACACACACACACACACACACATATATATATATATGATAATTTAAAATGAATGCAAACAAGAAAAGTGCTTGAAGTTTTATTTGGTGTGCACAACCATCTGATGGGCATGTTTTTTTAGTGTGCTTTTCTACAAATTGCTCAACAAAGTAATTTAGAGCTTTATGGTTTGGTTTCTTTGTTTAATGGCATGTCAACCTTCATGGGTTATTTAATGCCAAAGCCATCATTTTAGAAGAACAACAGTGGTACTATTTAACCCATAGCTGGAGGGAATAAGGGTTTTAAATCTTTCCCACAGGTATTAGTCTGAAAAGGAACATGATAACATGACTGGAGTTCAAACTCACTTATTACAATATTACAGTCCCATACATTATCCTTTAAAAGCTATGGAGACTCTCCCTGGAGCTCTGTGTAATATGATGATAAAAAAGAAATACAAAAAAGAAAAGTTTTGTATTAAAAAGTGCTTGATGAAATTATTGCAGAACAGGTATAAAATATGAAGATTGTTCAATTTAATAATTGTGCACATCACATGAAACTTCCAATATAGAGTTCTATTGTTCATAATTATGATATATTTTAGGTATATATATATATATATATATATATATATATATATATATATATATATAAAATTAACTTAAATCGTGAGTTGGAAATCTTCTACTAAAGTTTCACCTTATCGGATCATCAGGAAGCCTAACCCCAGTTATAATTGGCTCCACTTGTGTTGAGCACTTTTGTAATTGTAGCATTGCAGATTCGCGGAAGGTTTTTAGTTTTCTTTTGACCAACTGACTGTGTATCCCTTGATTTTTTTCAAGGGGTTGGACAAGGTTGGCCTTTTCTTTCTTTTTGACCTATAATTTTTTCTTTTTCCCCCAGGCAGTGATTCGAGATACTTTTATCTCTTGTTTCTGGCGGGCGTTTTTCGTTTTTTTTTCTGGTACCGTGAATGCTGGTAGATATTAGATTAGTAAATATATATATATATATATATATAAATAAACTAAAAAGGATTACTTTCTTCTTCCTGTAACTAAAGGTTTCATGTATTGAATAGCACAATCATCAGACAGAAAAAGTTTGGATACAATATGACAACTAATATAAGATTGACAAAGTGTTAGTTTAAGTTGGAATCTCTGACAGATTAGTATATATATGGGGGATGAGATTTGAGATTGTTACTGTCAGAAAAAAAAAAAACATTGTAAGCAAGAAGAATCAGTGTGGGTAATGCTATTTTCTTCCTGTAGTAATGTAGAGTTGTTGGACACACAATATAGGTCAGTATCTTGTAATGGGGAGGGGGTTGGCTCGAGTTTTGATGGATGTAATTTGTTCTTTGAGATCTCCAGGAAAGAAAACATAGTGGGGTTGTAAGCAGCAGCACAAGCAGGATTGTTCAATAAGTGTCAAGCAATGGCAGATGCTGAATTTGAATTTTGATTTCTCAATGCATATGTATATATATAAAACATTGTTCTTATGTATATGAGGTGTGTCAAAAAAAGTATCAAGACTAAAGCTGTTTTGGCCAAGATAGAAATAAACAAATAAAATGTTGATTTTTTTCAAAATAGTCTTCTTGGCATTCATCACATTTATTCCAGTGAGTTCTTGATTGGTTAAAGCACTTCTGAAACTTCTCTTTCAATATGGTGTGAAGCTGTGCTAAGATATTTCCTTTTTATTTAAATTTCATCTCACTTTTGATATTTGTTGGGTCATTCTTTGTACCATATTTTTATCTTAATATATTTGGAAGCATAGAGGTTTATATTCTCTCTCCACATAGTGATAGTACACAGGCTAATTAGTAAATAATTGAATAGTTAAAAATAAAAAGAAAAGGAATTGGGCCTTGAATAGTTAAACTCTGTTTTTTTTCAACACTGTTTAACCAACTATATCTGTAAGAGGGTCTTATAACTTTTGAACATCCTTCATAAGCTGATATAAAAAAAGAAATGCAAACATGTGTAGACGCATTTGATGATACTATGTCTGTCTGTCTGTCACTGTACACACCCACCTACACGCAAACACACAGAGACACATATGATCAGTTCATAGAAGTTTCTTTGAATTATAAGATCCAAATAGCAATTTGTAAAGAATTTGATAAATACTTTTTCATGATTTAAGTTAAAATCTCTTGAATATATTTTTTTCTTTTTACATATGCATATGATTTATGCAGTTGTATTTATTCATGTCTTCTATTTGAAAATATACTGTCATCAAGTATTATATATTATTGATTTGTTATTATTTTCTTTCAGAGTAACAGATCAATTTAAGACGACTATATTCAGTCAATGGAAAATTTTCTATACACGATGTCTAAATACTGTAAAAGATGCCCTTGAGAAAAGTACAAATCATCAGATGACGGAATTCATTCAGATTATCATCAATACTGATCGCATATTGATTAACTTGATAGAAGCTTCTGATAGTGAAATGATATTAAACCAATATCGGCAGTTGTCTCAGAACTTGGATGTTATTGTAGGAAAAATGCATCAATTATCATTTAAACAGCAAATGCTTTCCAAAACTGTTATGGTAAGATTAGTAGGTTTTGAATTGCTAAAATCTATTGCAGATCATTGGCAAATGGAAAATAGCTCTCTTCAAAAACCAAGAGTCATACAAAAAACTGCAACAACAGATTTGGAAATCAGTTTTATGTCAGTTGCTGGCAGATTTATTATCCAAACCTGTAACATTTTAAGTCAGGAACAAAACAATCAGAACAATGAATTGAGACACTTTTTAAGTCAGGCCATTGCACTAATTGATTATAAAAAATACTTACGTACCATTGTAATAGATAATTCATATATAGCAAAACTGAAACTTAGAACAAATACACTTGTTAGTGAAACACAGGCAACTATAAACACATTAAAACAACTGACAACTAATATAACACAAGATCCAATGTTACGACTTCTTATCATTGAAGTGATGACAACACTCAGAATAACAGTAGAAGAAATGAAAAGAATACCAAAATTTGCCCATTATCCAACTACATCAATTCCAGTTGAAGAGTGGGAATGGGACTTAATTGTATTAATGAAGACCCTGACAGCAAATTATCGTCCACTGTCAACACTGAAAAGAGGTATTATGAAGGAGGATGAAAAACAGTACATGCTCCGTTCAAAAACCCCAGGAATGGCTGAACAGGGAGTCAGATGGAGGACTTCTATTGATTGGCCACAATTTGGAGTTGTAGCTAATGTAAGTGTTTTTTATTGCTTATGATTTAAAAATTCATTTTTAATTTCTTTGAATAAGGGTCATCAGAAAAGTTCATAGGCTGATCAAGATACTCTCATGGAATTGGACTAAATGAGGTTTATTTTTCAACACATTTCCATTTGTAGTCCACACACATCTTCTATCTGTGTTGCTGTGTTTGGATCCCATTGGGCAAAAAAGTTATGAACAGCAGATATGGCATCATATGAATTTTTCAGCCTAAGAATTTTTCAGGCCACCTTTGTATAATGTTATACAAAAGTTTAAAGAATCTATTAATCATTACTGTATATATTTTTCATTTCATTTACTGAATAGTTAGTCCAATTGTAAAAATAGACATAAAAATGGCCATAACTAGACAACCTATGAACCTGTTGGGCTCCAGTTCTAACAGATGTCTATGATGATATTGATGCTTCGGTTTAAAAAGAGTGAAGGATTCTAATTAGTATTTCATAGTTATCTCCATTATAATGAATATTTGATTTTAAAAAGACAGTGTTCACCATGAATCTAGATTCCTGAGAGTTATCCAGCAGTAAATTGAACTGAAAATAACTTTATTCTCTAAGTTATAGCATTGTAGGTATGTTGCTTTAATAAAAATCTCATTAGATCGTGCTTTTTTCATTGCTTTTTGTTCGGTTATATATATATATATATATATATAACCGAACAAAAAGCAATGAAAAAAGCACGATCTAATGAGATTTTTATTATATATATATATATAGAGAGAGAGAGAGAGAGAGAGAGAAATTGAAAGACAAAGAAATCCAAAAGTGGTGAATTTATCAAAAGGAAAGTCAATGTTAAAACATGTTGGTTTTAATGATGCTTCATCAGGACTTTAAAATGGTGAAATAAGGTTCATTAAAACTGAAATGTTTTAATGTTGACTTTCCTTCAAATGAATTCATCACTTTTGGATTACTTTATTTAAAATTTTTTTTTTCCATACTCTCAGATTCCTTTCCATTGTTTACTTCCATATATATATATATATATATATATATATGGCTGAGCAAAAGCAAAAGCAGGACAACCAGCTCAAACATACATACAGCAGCTCTGTGAGGATATGGGATGTAGCCCTGAAGACCTGCCTGAGGCAATGAACGATAGGGAGAAGTGGCGAGAGAGGATCAGGATATCTGTGCTAGTGGCACAACATGATGATGATGATGATGATGATGATATATATATATATATTAGTAATATATAGATGCTCTTGTTAATGACCAGAGTAATGATGTAATTATTCAATGTATTAAAAATAAAGGATTATGTAATAACATAAAATGAGTAAAGTAGCAATTTATAATGCTACTGGACTACTTGCAGGTGGGGAAAATATTTAGTCAAGTCCCCACTCATCAAGGACCAATATTAGTATCACTAGATGCATGATGTACTAACACTGAACACAACAGAAGAAAAGACAAGATAAGTTCATTTACACATACGCATATATGTTCTAAAATGTCATTGAGCAATAATAAAAGAAATCAATCTGTATAATTCAAGCATGCATATAAAATGCCTTTTCAACAGTTTTTTATGACACTGACTGATAGTGGAACACTCGGTGCTACCAGTGGAACACTTGGTGCTACCAAAAGATAAAATAATAAAAAAGTGTTTCTCTATAAAACTGAGTATTATGAGCATCAATATTTTAAATAGTTTTAAAAAAAATACATTTTTGAAATTATTTTTTTTGTAGACACCCTGTATTTTGATTCTACTCAGAAAGAAAATAATCATAATAAAAATGAATAAATAATTACATGTTTTAACTTAGTAAAAAAGTCTATAAGTGTATATTTTTCTTTGTTTCAACAGATTAATGCCAAGAAATCTGATTCTCAAGTTATGTTAGAACTTCAGCAGTCTACCATGACTAAAAGTAAAAGTATGGTAAAATCACTGAATAGAATACTTTTCAACAGAACCAAAACCATTGATTGGCTTGCATTGGAACTTAATCTCTACCGGGATATCAGTGCCATGATTGATACCAAGGTTTGTTCTTTTAGCTTTCAAATTCCTTATTTTAACCTCAATTCTACATATACATGAATACACACATATACACACAAAAGTATGCATGCCCTGTCAGCAAAGCTTAGAATATCCTGATTGTATCCCCTTGTAGAAGGGTAAGACCTCCCCCTGCAAAAAGAAGTGGTGTCCTCGGTATGACATGGAATTTCATCTGATAGTGAAGCTCCATTTCTAGAGCTCTAGTGAGTGTAGAGTACCTCTTCATTACCATTACTCCCAGGTCCAGTCTGGCCTGGAGTTAGAGTACATGTTATGGTCCTATCTATGACTCAAATTGATTTGTTTGAAAATTATTTGTAGTTGATAGAACCTTGTTTAAAAACAACCTTTTAAAGAAACAATTACTCAAAAAATGTAAATATAAGTATATGATGAATTTGATTTCCTAACCTCAAGGCATAAAATAACTTTTGAGAGGTTGACTTGCCATTAAAATCAATCAATCAATCAATCAATCAACAAAAGCATGCACATATATGAGCATGTATACTTTTTAGTAAACTTAAATTTTAGAAATTAGCTGAACTAATATTCATGAAATTTTACATATGGAATTGAAAGATACCTGATTAGTTGCTTTCAAAATTTTAACAATTTTAATCAATCAAATTACTTAAAACATTAAAAAAGATTCAAGTTGGCCTATCTTTTTCTCTTTACTTCATTGAAAGAAAAAGGACAATTGTTATAATTTTTTAGTTATCACTGGTTGAAAAAGTCAAAAACAAACAAACTATATTTTGCTATACCCTTAAGATTTTTCTTACACTTTTATCTGGTTTTCTTTCCTTTTTTTTTTTTTAGACAAACAACCCTTCATTCTTAATTTCAAACTTGATTAATTGTCATGTTAAATGAGGATAAGACAGAATTAAGAATCATTAATAATATTCTCATAAGTTATTTTGATCTTGGAGATGTAGCAATTGGAGATGTACTTTTATTATTGCTATTTAAAAAGGATAAAGAAGGCAAACAGAAAAAAAATTGTGTAAGTACACTTAGAAAATTTTTTTATTTTTATAAAGATTAAGAGGATAAATTGTAATTTTATATGTTTTATAATCAATAATAAACGATGATTTGTTATACGAAATATTTATTTACATTTCTGAGGGTGGATCAATAAGTGTATAACCTAGTGCAGATATCAACAAAATTTTGATCTGAAATTTTCACTGAATATGGTTTGATCTATGTAATTGCATTTAAGAAAATTTACTTAAGATAAATGCTTTTTTAAATTCATTAGGCTACAGATTTATTGTTGAATCTTTATATATGTATATCACATATCAATGATTTTTTGCTTATAAATTTCAGGGAACTATTCCAGATAATATAAAGAGCACTTTAGCAATTGCTATGGAAAAAATTAAAGTTGCCTTGCTCCCATTTGAGGTTTCACTAACACAAAATGACACAACCGCAATTCATACAGAGTGCCAGAGTGATAAATGTGTAAGAGCAGTGGTTAGCAAAGACAGCAGAAAGGTGAGTTATCATGTTCTTATTTTAAAACATTTCTGTATTTTTCTTATTATACAGACTCAGAAAATTGCTTTCTTATTCTATTCTAGAAAATTTTATTTGTCAAACATTTAACAAAGCATATTGTATTTGATAGCATTTAAGATACCCATTTTTTTCTTAAAAAAAATGGCTCTTAGATTATCTTCTAGGTCTTATATGTAAAGTTGAGGTATCTAATAGACTGTTGAGTACCCAATTGCTGTAGACCAGTGACCCACAATCCATAGCCCACAGATCATATGTGGCCCTCAAAGCTGTTCTGTGTTGCCCTACACCCAAATTTCAAAATCTTCTTTTCACCTTTTGATCTTTACTATGAAGAAGTACCATTACAATTACAGATGAAACTCTGATGGATCTTCTGTGTTCAGAAAATTTGAAGTCCAAGTTTCTTGCTTGCTACATCATCAATTTCTTTAAGAACTACTTGCTTCTATCTGAACAATTCCCAGACTTTAACCCCCTCACCCAGCAAGTAGTGAGTATTTGTTTGTTACTGCCTCCCACCAGACAGGACTTGACACAAGGTCAGTAACTTGAAGGTCGATTATACTGGGGGTTGAGGGAGGGGTAGGTCGGGCTTGAGCAGAAACTCGAACACTGCTTGACTATGCTGGTGGCCCAGCCAAAGCCAGGAGTCTTTCAGCCTTGAATCTGTCCTTGACTTTGAATACAGCACCAAGCCAAAGTGAGTATGTTTAGCACTACATGTTGAAGTCTGAGTTATCTTGCCTGATAGTTATGAATACTTAGTTATGTCTCTTATCTTAAAGATGGTGGATGGGCTTTGCATGAGTTTAAATAACATCAGATTTCTCATTGATAAGTTATTATTGCTACCTTGTGAATTTAGCTGTTTTTTTCTGTCCTATTAAGATAGTGGCTGTAAGCCTTTCTGAGTTTACCAGTTTATCTTTGTGGTCTGCAGGCTAAAAAGGTTGGGACCCTACAGTAGACTAGTATTACTTGTACCAAGCCAAATTTTATATCAAATGTACATGGAGGGAGGTTACATGTCAATAGATATGTTAGTTTTTGGACAAAGCCATAGTTTGTGAGGGGAGAGCAGTAGTTAGAATGTTAACCATACAAAACATTACAAGTGAGTTTGATTCTCATTAACTGTTTTATCAACCTGATCTTCTAACATTCAATGGCATAAAAAGTTTATAATACTGTCACTATTAAATGACTTGAGGAACATTAAGTGTTAACTAGCTTAATTCATGAGGAACATTAAGTAGCTTCATTAAAAAAAATTACTTTTGATAGCAGGATTACACCTGTCATATCAGTATGCATAAATGTTGAAGAAATAGGTGCATTTTTTAAACTGATTCTGACATAGAAGATGGAAGAAAATAAGTAGTATTTTGAGCATATTATGCCAATTTATTTTAAGAAATGTAAAAACTTTACTCAGACACTCTACACTGTAACAGCTATATTTCAAGCTCATGGAGATCACATCAAATATTACTAATAAAAGTCTTAATGTAGCAATCATTAACAGCTTTCTTTTATTCTATAGCTTTCAACAAAGAGATCTATGTCCTTGAGTAAAGTATGAATGTATTTTGCACTTCATTTTTTGGTGAATTTTGTGAGTTTAGGTATAGGGTATCTGCAAACCAGTGGTTCAAGGTTCAAAAGGCTGAAACATTTATGGAAAAACAAAGAGTTTAACATCATTAAAATTTGTTTTAATACTTGTGTGCATGGGTTGATGATGAAGAAATTAAAAATAGTGTCTCCTTCTGTACATTTGATTTTTATGAGCCAAATGTTTTGGACAAAAATTATTCAAGACTAATCTGGAAAGTTGTGTTAGGAGTTAAAACTGCATTCCTTCTTTGCACTACCAGCTGAGTCTGAAAAGAAATTAGATTATTTTTTTATTTAAAAGAATAAAATAAAAGAGGTTTTTTAAACTGTTCTGGAAAGAGTTTTAATCTATTTTTACTTGTATCATTTTTTATATTCTTTATTTATTCTAGTTTATGAGATAAATTACCTTCAAATATTGTCATATAGATACATAATTATTGGGTCACTGAGTAAAGATTATTGAATTTTCTCTTTTAGGTTGATATCTTATGGAGAGAACCAACAGAAAACACCTTGTCACTCCAAGTACCAATTGGTTTGTAAATGGAAAATGTAAGTTGTATTTTTGTTGTTTTTACTTTACTACTTAATTTTAATAGGAAAATCTATCCAGTTCCCTTTTAGCTGCTGGCTATAAAATGATAGAATACATATTCATATTTACGAATATACTCCTAATACATACTCATATTTAACTTGAAAACTCTAAAAGTATCAACTTAAGATTTTGCTACTTTTAAATCTACAGAAAAAAAGAAGTGATTTTTACATTTAATTCATCTTGATTTTCTTCTTGTTGTTATACACAATACTGGGATTTTGAGATAGAAATGGACCACCTAATCTTGGCCAGCTGACCAGACTTTGTGATAGTCAACAAAAAAAAAAGAACCTGTCCAATAGTGGACTTTGCCATTCCAGCTGACCACCAGGTAAAGCTGAAAGAAAGCAAAAAGTGAGATAAGTACCTAGACCTTGCTAGGGAACTGAAAAATCTATAGAACATGAGAAAGATGATAATATCTATTGTAATTGGTGCACTTGGCACCATCCCAAAATGATTGGTACAGGAATTAGAGGACTTGGAAATAAAAGGACAGAATACTGAGAAGGGTCCTGGAAACTTGAGGAGACTTACTGTCACTTAGACTCCAGTGAAAACCATCAACTAATGCTGGTGTAAAAAAACACTTAAAAGTGAAAAATAATAATGACTAATTATATCAAAGCTAAAATTGTTAATATGCAACAGAATAGCAAGTGTATTGATAGGGATAAAATAAGAGAATAAGAGAATAAGAGAATGTCACGAACAGGTGCAAAAGAATACAAGAGTCTGCATGACTGGCTAGGAAAGGAATTGTGCAAGAGATTAAAATTGTACCATTCTGACAAATGGTATATGTAAAAATCAGAATCTATCTAAGAAAATGAGATGCATCAAATTATTTGAAACTTTGAGATACAAATGCAAGCCAGAAGACCAGACCTTGTGTTGACTAACAAAAGAATTTGCAATCTTGTGGATTTTGCTGTTCCAGTTAACCACAAAGTGAAAATAAAATAAAGTAAAAAAACAAACAAATATTTCAGACCACATCACTATTAAAACCAGTAATTACAAACATTCTGGAAACCTGCTCTCTCTCTAAGTCTTTAGTGGAAAAAGTTGTTAAAGTTGGTGTGAAAAACTCATAAGGAGTAAAATGATAATCGAATTTGGAATTGAGAAAAGAGATGAAATCTGAAATCGAGAAATGTGCAGTGTTTGTAATGAATAAAGGAAAAAAAGAAAAATCAGTCGGAATAAAACTACTCAACTAGGAAAGCATGAAAATACTTAAAGAAAAAAAAGAAATCAGAAATTAAGGAAAAAATCAGAAAGTTTTACCTCAGAAGGATAAGGAAAATACTGGAAACCAAACTTTAGATATCTGATATTTGTTCACAGGCAAACATGCAGTTAATTAAAATGCATATATTTGAATTGTATATACATTGCTTTATATGATCAAGGTAGCTGACAAATTATGCCAAACTTTCTCAATTTTTATAAGTTAGTTTATTAAGTATATATATATATATATATATATAAACTGCAATATCTATCTATCTATAGATAGATAGATAGATAGATAGATAGATAATGCAGTTTGTTATATTCATAAATAAAGAGAGTTCAGAATCATTGATAGAACTTATATATTTAAGTTCATCTAGGCCTGATAAATGCATAGGTGAGAAACTGACTGATATATATATATATATATATATATATATATATATATATATATATATATATATATAGTAAAGACAATTTTCTCAAAGTACACATAAGTGCATGCATATGTATGTGCATTCATAATATTTCTAAGGTTGATATGCCATAAAACCCAAACAACCAACCAATATCATAATATATCTCTTTATTCTTGAAACTCTATTCTATTATTTGTATCTGGCTTTTTCTTGTATATAAATACAATGAATAATTTCAAAAGTGTTGCATTATATGGCATGTGATGAAATATAATCTTTTCTAGATTTAAATATTCATTCAAAAGAATTATTTTTCAAAACGTTTTTAACTTGTTTTCCTTTTAAACTCTTTTGTTTGCATAATTCTTGAATAAATGAATTCTTTTTTTTTCAGCCAAAACCCAGTTTTACAGCAGGGAAATCTTTGTAAATTTCAGAATACACATTATAGATCAACAATGTGTTAAAATTATATGAAAGAAACAATAAAAATAAATAAATTCTGCTTTGGTTTCATGGTTGTAAATCATGGGGTCTAAAATAAATCATGTACCCTGATATTTCTGTGTTTTTTCCTTTTTTACATATTTAAGCAATCAATGCCAGATTTCACATTTTTAATTCTAATGAAGCCACACAATCTCAGCTTTTGGATATCCTTTTCATACAACATTAGAATAATAAGCTATACCTTAAATATATAAGTCTGCTTCTGAAAAATTGATTATAAAATGGCCTCACATTATTCTTACTTAAGAACACAAGTTTATCTTTATCAGATACCACCAAATATATATATATATATATATATATATATATATATATATATATATATATTGTCATCCACATAGAGACTGTTTCGTTGTGTCACAACTCTTCAGTGTGGCGAGACACACAGAGCACTTCAAGCTGGGATCAAAACCCACCTAACTTTACACTAGACATGGTATCTAACTGCTCAGCCATTTCAGCAACATACTTCAGATCCTGAATTATAATGCATATGTATGAGCTTTCATTTGTTTACATTTTGCAGTATTGGATACTATATATATATATATATATATATATATGTATGTATAATTTTGGTGGCTAGACATTTGAAAATTGATTTTTAAAAATTCAATAGATAGAAGGAAATTTACTTCCATGAAAGATGATATTCTTGTAGAGATATTTGAAACAAAGAAGGAAAACAAAGGAGAGGAGGCAGATGATATTGAAACAGGATTAATGAATGAATACAAATGTGTGTTTATTGGAAGTGAAATTCATGTAATCATATTGATAATAATATTCATTGAGGTCATAATCATTACAAATATTCACTACTAGCTGTCTATCATATCTGATGATGATGTCCTACTGAATTTTTTCCTCCAGTTTTTTTTTATTTTTGGACAGTTATTATCAACTCTCTAAAAGGGATGTTTATGACTCAAAGGTTTCTTTTGATATCCTTATGCCTGAGTTTTGGTCAACTTATTTTACATGACTCTCTTCTAAGTTAAGAGTACACGATCTGTCTTGGCAGTCTGCTGTCCTCAATCTATTCAAGTGGCCAGCTCATCTTAGGTTACATTGGACAAATATATTGTATGTACCAAGGAGTTTTGATTTCTGCAGGATGAATTTATTTGGGATATGTTGCCACCACTTTAAGTATTCAAATGAGCTCAAAAGATATATAGTTTGTACAAGAGCAAATTTATTCTATTTTTGAATGCTCTAAGAGCCTTTTGAACAAGAAGGTAAGTTTTTATAAAGCTCATCAAATCAAAATACTCTAAAATAAAGATGCCAGTGTCTTAGCTCCAGTTTGATATTTCCTTTTCCCTTTAACTTCTAAGAGATTTATGAAATCCAAAGTTCCATTTGGAAGGATTGTTGAAGGAAGAAATCCAAGATATAAGACTATTTTTGTAAATTAACAACTTTATTAAAGGGTAAAGCATGAACAAAAATAGAAATAGGAAGATATGTGTGAAAAAACATGTGGATAAATGTTCCTTTGGTTATTTTGTTTGTGAGTAGTTTTTATAAGATATGTCTTTGTTTTATGAAGGCTTTATCCATTGTGCTTCATGGGCAAGATAGTTGGCATGGTGTTTGGTTTTGTATATCCAACAATGTCCCAAAGACCCAGATAACCAGAGTGGGGCGGAATCCAACCAATAGTAGAAATTAAAGTCTTCACTTTACTGCATGTTAAGAGAAAGACAATTAATTTTCACATCATCTTCCTTAGATACCCAGATGTTTATTCTCTAGGTAAGGGCTGATAATCTAACAAATACCCTTCACACTTTTGGCTTGATACTGAGTATCAAAATAAAATTCTGCTATTTTCCAAAAATAGCTTGAAAGGCACTGTTTCTCAGGAACTTATGGCAAGTGTGTGGCTTAATGCTGTGGAATTTTCCAAGGTAGTTTGATTCTTTTCTATGTATCTATTGTGCAGTTAATTTTTTCAGGAAGGCAGAATTTCTAGTTGCAATAAATAAATAAATAAATAAATTCAAAAAAGTATTTTGTATGTGTGTGAGCCTGATGGATAGTGTCATGGATGAGAAATCAATTTTGCAGTATTCCTCTAACTGAAGGATGTGTTTTAATGATTGATTGATTAATTTTAATGGCATGTCAACCCATCTTGGGTTGATTCATGCCTAGAGGTAAGAGAATCACATTCATTGTACATTTTTATTCACATTTCTTATGGAGTTGCTTTTTAAGATTTTTTCCACCCCGTCCAATTGAATATGAATAATTTCAAAACAGATGGGACCCTAACAGGTACTACCACTCTGGGTCAGAGGGGACATGGGAGTAATGGTAATGAAGGAGTACTCCACACTCTCCAGATCTCCAGAACTGGAGCCTCACCATGATATCCAGTTTAGTGTTATACCAAGGACACCTTTTTGTGTGTGTGTGTGTGTGTGTGTATGTGTGTGTAACACCCAATGTATGCTCAACCCTGCCTACGGGGTACTGTTTTAAGTTCTAACAAACAATCACATTGATAGAGGGAATTCTGTCAGTAAAATGCTGCAAAATATGCAAAAATATGTTGGAAATCTGTTTTCTTACCAATAAGTAATCATGTTGTATTAGCAGGATGTCACCATCTTGGATACCTGTAATTAACATATTTATTTAGAGGGAAAAATATAAAAAGTAAAGGTATGTGATGATATGACAGGTAACACCTTAAATCTGTGTATTTGCAGTATAATTCAAAGTGTAATAAAAACTTTGAAAGAAAAAATTTTGTTTTGATGGGAATTTTTAAAATGTTTTTTCTTCTAATTTTTTCTACTCACACAAAGTTCTCAGAAAAAAAACATCTGTTATTGCTGAAAACATTTCTTTTCAATAACTTTCTTTTTTTTTTGGTTCAAAAAATGCAGAGAGAATAATCTGTGGTTGTTGACAAATGTTTTTTTAAAGTTTTTATTTTTTATTTTAAAAGCTTTTAAATCACCATTACAAAAAGTACAAATGTGCTCAACTTTTTATATCACAAGCACCATTTTAGTTATACATTTTCACCAGAATAATACATTTTCTTTTCTTAAAAAAAGATAAATCTGCTCTTTGTTAGGAGTCACCACTTATAAAATTCTATGGAATTTTTCTTTGTGTTAAGTTTTGTAGTAGTCTTAGAAGGGTGTTTTCACATTCATGGTTAACCAATTATAGAAATATTAAGTTTAACATAATAAGTTCCATTTGAGAATATTGATGTAAAAAGAAGACAGAGAGAAGACAATAGAGACTTTACATTCCTCACAGGAAATGTTTTTTCTTTTTTATATTTGTTCCAGGATTGAACATGTACATATATTCAGCCTTTTCTATCCTTCAGGCAGGTATTATCAGCTGTGTTCTTTTCTTTTGGTGGGATTAAAGCTTGTACTTTGTGACAGTGAGGGTTTTTCTATGCAAATACAAATGTGCCCATTACATGATACAACCAAAGGGGTGTGTAGTAAAATACTGCTGTTCTCATGGGAGAGGAAGCTGATATTTTCTTTTTACATAGGTAATACAAAAGAAATTCTTATTGAAGTGAATACATAACTTCCAATAGCATGGGCACTATTATCACAGATTTTAATATCAATAAATGATGTTACTATTGTCATGTAAGAGATTGATCAGTCCAGATGTAAAACCATTGGGTCAGATAGAGGGAAAGGAGTCCAGGAGATATTTCACACACCTGTATATGAAAATAACAATCCATGAGGTGATATTTCACATACCTATATATTAAATAACAATCTATGAAGTGATATTTCACACACCTATATATGAAAATAACAATCCACGAGGTAATATTCTAGAATAAGAATTTTAATAAGAAAAAGTATTCATGGAAAACTTCATACTGGTTGGTTGATTCATGGTTTTTGATAGAAGAAGACAGAAGAAATGGAAAAAGTAACTCTGATTTTTGTGAGTTGGTTTTCAGAATAGTTGAATTTAGACTGGGGGTGGCAGGTGATAGAGTGATATAATTTAAATAGAAAATCTATCCCACTCTCCAAAATGACAGTTTGAAGCCATATCTAAGAATTGATTGATTGATTTTAATGGCATGTCAACCTGTCCAGGATTGTTTTATGCCCAGAAGTTAGAGAATCACATAATTCTACGTTTCTATTTATATTTTTGTGTAGTTGCTTCTTAACAGTTTTGTTTTTCACACAGTTACATAATTTCAAGTATTTCTATCTAATACAAATAATTTGCACAGAGTTTGATGGTTTCAAAGATTCCTATCAGACACCAATAATTTGCAAGTAATTATATCGTTTCAAGCAACTAATAAAGATAATAATGCTAAGAATTCAATTCTTCCTTAGATTAATAATTCTGTTTAATAATCATCATTTATTTACACAGTCATATAAGTTCATGTATTCTTATCTAGTATTAATAATGTTCAAACAGATCTATTTGAACAAGAGATAGGACCCTTATAGATGCTACCACTCCAGGTCAAAGTGAACCAGGGAGTAATGATGGTTGTACCATAACAGTACTAAATAGAAAGTGAACCATGATAGTACTTGTGACGTTGCATAAATAATTATCCCCGGACGAGAGTCCATTTTATGCACATGTGACGTCGAGGCCAGTTTGGCACTTGACCCTCTGCAAAATAAGTCCGAGTCAAGACTCCTATTTCGGGCATATGGTAAACCGGCAAATAATGTGGAGGTTAATTTGGAGCTAGAATGATCTCAGATGCTGGTAAGGGGGTACCAATTCACTTTCACATACACCACTAAGTCCTTTGTCTTCCTACCCCCTCAGATAGTGGAAAAACGGACTTCGAGGTTAGAAAATGTTAACTGTAGTCAAATTTCCAAATTTCCCTTGTACTGTTTTAAGGTGGCAATAAGGCGTTTAGTGAGAATTAATGAAAGCGATATGACACTGAAACAGATACGTGCAGAAGACGAATCGATAGAGGAAATAACACAACCAAAGGATTTCAACACAAGGGTGCATTTAAAATATAACAAAATTTTAATAGGCAACGACCAAATAAATAATGATAATATTTAAGAAACAGTTCCTTTTTCTTTTTTCTTTTCTTTTTAAAATATCGGCAATATTAAGCCAACAGGAAGTATCAAACATAAATGTCTCTCAACAGCCTTTTCTTCTTTCTCTCTTTTCTTTCTTTCCTTTTCTCTTGCTTGAGTAAGTGTCTAAGTCGCCGGACTGATGCTTGTAGTAGTGTTCATTCAATAAATTTAATTATTGAGGAAATAGAATCTTTTCAGTTTCTCTCATTCTTTTTTGAATACATGTAACTTTCCAATATTTAGGAATTTGTAGAAGGAAAACAGTTTAAGTTGTACTTATCTTTGACGAGTTTCAATGTTCAGATTTATTTCTCTTTTTTTACCGGTGAGTGACCTTCCCTGGGTCGGCTGAGATCAGCGTGTTACTCTCGCTGACTTCTGTCCCAAACTGAAGATTCTTTTCAAATTTCTCTAACGGAAAATGGCATTTTGTGGGCCAATCATTCGACTTTTCCTACTTCCACTACCCCGTCAGGTCACGATAATCGAGTGACCTGGATTCCTTTCTTTGTCCATCAGACTACAGGTCACAAAGTGCGGGTAGCTGACCTTTCATATACCAGTTTAACGGTCAGTCTTAGTGCCTGTTGATTCAAATACAGAAGGGTAAGGGAATTGACCTCCCCTCTGTAGCATACCACGTCACAGTACTGAATAGACGGTTGTGACATAATAGTACTAAATAGACATTTGTAGCAGTATATGCTTGAGCATGTTAAAAGCACAATACAAATAGTGACTTTCAACATTAGAACCTTAAATAGAATAGGCCAACTTCCGGAACTGACAGCTCCTGTGATAGATCCTAACATAGACATAATATGCGTACAAGAACACAGATACCTTCATAGTGAAGTACCACGATACTGGCAATGGGTGGATGTTTATCTTGGCATCTGCATAGAAAACTCTGTCAACGCTGCAATAGGGGGTGTAGGTATGCTTATCGGTCTATGGGCCCTAAAATCACTTAATAACTTCGAGAAAATACAACCCAGAATGATGGTAGCCATGTTTATAGGCAACCCAGCACAACAATCATCTCTTGTTACAGCCCTACCAATGTTAGTGACAAAACAGACCTCATTGCCTTCTATAACGAGTTATCCTCCTTTGTTCATAGCATCCCAAAAACACAACGTTCTAATCACCGATGGAGACATGAATGCTCAAATAGGTAAAAATATAGACAACTCGTCAAACAGAAATGGAGGAATATCAAACAGATTTCACCTATAGAAAATAGATTAACTTGCCTTAATACTGAATTTCAGAAAACAAAGGGAAAACTATGGACCTACACCTATACAAATAACGCTAAAGCACAGATAGACTACATCCTCATAAATAAGAAATGGAATAATTGCTCATTGAATTGTGAGGCATATTTCTCTTTTAAAGGTGTGATCTCCAATCACCTAATTGTCATGGCTAAGATATGACTGACCTACGAAGGGGTGCAGTGTGAACAACAACAACAACAACCGTACACTATGACTGGTCCCTACTTAACAATAGAGATATTAGTGATAAATATACATTAACACTAAGATACAAAATCGATGCACTTTAGGAGATATCAAAAACACTTACTTCAAATGACGAATATGAGAACTTCGTCAATGTACACATAGAAACGGCAGCAGAATACATACCAACTAAACAAAGAGCTAAACCTAGAGTCCCATGGAAGACATTAGCAGTTAGAAAAAAACGTGTAGACGTGAAAACTGCATTCCTATGCAATAGGAGGAACCCAACTAATATCAACACTCGGAAATTTAAGAAGGCACAAAATGAACTAACTAACGTATACCTAAAAGAAAAAAAACAGACATAATACATGAAAAATCAGATCAATAAGATTAGCTCGGTTGAAGATAAATAATTTAGGATAGCATGGCAGACAGTAAACGAAGTGAGTAGAAGGAAGAGTACTGCGAGAGCTAAACTGAAAGCTGCATCCAAGAAGAACATATACACTTGTGGAAACAACATTTCGAGAATTTACTTTGAAAACCTCCGAAAGTTATGGATCAACCTATCGCGAAAATTATTAGTCATCAACTAGACATCAAACTAGGACAGTTTACGCAAGAAGAAATCAACTTAGTAGAAATAAAAATAAAAATTTGGAAAGCTGCGGTGTGACACGACGTGCGATTGAGTACTTAATTAATATGTAAAAATTTGAATTTTTGAAATATATTTTAATTAATTAATATATATATATATATATCAAAAACAAAAAAAGATCCTTAAAATAAGAATCTTTTAGGTCAAGGCTTATATGACCTAAAAAGCTGGTTGATCGTTCCTAAAGGTCAGTTAAGTGCGAGACAATTGTTTTTGATTTTAAAGGTTAGTAAATTTATTTAGTTTTTCGGTTGTCAACTGAAACTTCGTCAATCACCATTTCGTAAAATATATTTTTCTAGTCCTTATCTTGAAGGTCAATGTCAAAAGGGAGATTTAATTTTGCTCCACTCTAAATAAAGGTGAGTTGGGCATGCCTCATCCATTTTTGTACAACCTCATTGCTCTAAACCTGTTCCCATTGGTCAAAGCATCTAAAAAGGGTTTTCTCCATACCTGTAAGATATAAACCTAAACTAGGATTGGCTGACCAATGGAAATATGACTCCTAATTGTCTCTTATTGGACAACCAATCAGAAACCATTTTTTAGTCCAGATATTGATCTATAAGAAAAAATAGGATAATTAAACAAATCCCCAGAGAGGATAAGTAAAAGGGACCAAGAAGAAACTCAAAACTGCCAAAGAAGCATCTCTTCCATTCTAGACCCGACGTACTCCGAACAACCTTCAGACGTTACAAAATTTCAAAGTCCCAGACTTTAGAGACGTTAGTGTTATTCTAACCGCACCTCGTCGTCACTCTTCCTCTCTCGATATTCTTTCATCTTCTTTTTGCCAGGAAAGCCAACCTCTTTTATTTATTTATTGTCTCACAAACGTGTTTCAATAAAAACGATTTTTTGTTGTTGCTAAACAACGGGTTTTCTCTATTCTTTGAGTTGCTTGACAATCTAGCCACTCATATTACCTTACCGTCAGAAGAAGATCCGGCTTAATTGTATAACCCCTCTCCTCCGTGGATCTTTCAAATACAACGTGGGCACGGAAGGATTTGACAAAGCAAACAGTCGGAAGCTAATGTGGTAGTCACGAACACAATAGCAACAACAAGTACTGTGACCAGTAATCACACCACATTGGGCTCCGTGACTAGCATAGGACCACAGCAGGGTTTGATGAAATACCCACAGAAGTACGGAAAACAAGGAAATTCGACGACATACTGCACCGACGCCGGATAGAGGGACAAAGGGAGGCATCCTCCCTTTCCCCAAGAAGCGTGACCACGGAGCTATCGAGGTATAACCCATACTTCCATTGCGGCCAAGATCTACAATGCTTTGCTATGCAACCGCATGGAACCTAAAATAGAGAAAATACTAAGGAAGAACCAAAATGGCTTTCGTAGAAATCGATCCACAACATCACAAATTTGGAATATCCGTCGGATTCTAGAATGTGTTCGTGCAAAAAAACCTCGAGGCAACACTATTATTTGTAGACTTCTCCAAGGCATTTGACTCTATACATAGAGGGAAGATGGAGCAAATACTTCTCGCCTACGGTCTCTCCCAAAAAACTGTCGCAGCCATAATGATGCTATATAAAAAAAGCAAAAACACGGAAGTAAAAGTTCGCTCACCATATGGAGATATAGACTACTTTGACATTGTAGCAGATGTGCTTCAAGGAGATACATTAGCCCCATACCTGTTTATTATCTGCCTAGACTACGTGCTTTGAATGTCTATAGATTTAATGAAAGAAAACGGCTTCACGCTAGCAAAAAAAGAAGATACCCCGCAAAAACGCCGATGACATAGCGCTTCTGGCAAATACAACCGTTCAGGCTGAATCTCTGCTACATAGTCTGGAAAGGGCAGCAGGTGAACGCAGACAAAACAGAATACATGTGTTTTAATCAGAGAGGCGACGTCTCCACAGTAAATGGTGGTCCTCTGAAACTAGTATACAAGTTCACCAACTTAGGAAGTAGCGTCTCATCAACCAAAAATGGCATCAACACGTGACTAGCAAAGGCATAGACAGCTATCGATAGGCTATCGGTCATATGTAAGTCAGACCTGACCGATAAAATAAAACGCAGTTTTTTTCCAAGCAACAGTTGTGTCGATACTGCTATATGGATGCACTACATGAACGCTAACTAAGCAAATGGAGAAAATGCTTGACGGCAATTACACAAGAATGCTAAGAACTGTATTGTGAACGTCCTGGCGGCAACACCTCACAAAACAACATCTGTATGACCCCCTACCACCCATCACGAAAACTATCCAAATTAGACGAACCAGACATGCGGGACGCTGATGGAGAAGATGGGGCGAATTCATAAGCGTTGTACTTCTAAGGACCCTCTCATATGGACGAGCAAAGGTTGGACGACCAGCTAGAACCTATCAACAGCAGCTCTGTGCCGATACAGGATGTAGCCCGGAAGACCTGGCGGGAGCGATAGAGACGGGTGGTGAGGGGAAAAGTCAGGGAAATTTTTGCTGACAGTATGACATGATAATGATGATAGTAGTACCCGGACACTGTTGTGACCCCACAGTAGAAAAAATAACGAACGCCAGAAACTCTTAGTTCACTACACAAAGGTTAATTCAATACAACAATTTGTAAGTAGCCGCTGGGAGAAAGAAAGAGAGTATGATATTTGATTCGACCACGTTAGCTGGATAAAGAGAAACAACATGTTATGAGGAGAAAGAGACAGCCGACACAGAGCTTGAATTTTCTACTTGGTTTTCTGCTGTAGTTTTAACATGCTTGTCCACTGGTTTTGTTTTCACAGGGTAGCGTCTAATGTAAAGCCCCCTTTCGGAGCCTACCCCTAAAATGGGGCTAGTACATTTTCGTTTAGTTACATCTTTGTGGCTAGTGTTTGACTCCTGTCTTTACCTCCGTCACGTGTTCTCGTCAACTCCTTCAAACCGAGTCATCCCCCTTACTCTCGCCCTGGTGTCGCAGAAGGTCCGCCTTTTTGTATCCTTCCGCCAGTGGATTTGATTTGTTCAGTTTAACCAATTTACTTCTGTGAAGGAATTCGTCTGCCAGTGAAAAATACATCTAATCACTACTACAACTGTGAGGGTCTCTTAGCTGTATCTATTTGCAGATCACAGCTGAGGGACACTGGTGTATACGGCACTGGTGTGGTAGATAACGCCCCAAGGTCTCTTGCAATGAATGAGGGAAAAAAGGACATCGCTGATAGGGTCCTAGTTGTATGGATTTGCAGTCGGTAAGACGTCTATGGAATTGCTGGGTTTTCATGCTTATGCAGTCAGGATTTGTGTGGAGTCTTATGAGAGAATGAGTCGCAAAGTTGATTATAGCCATATTCGGAAATTGCTGTCTGCTTCCAAAAGTATTTGTTGGAGCGTTGGTGAACTTAGCTGAACGCTGAAAGAGAGAAAGGTGCATCTCGTTACTTAACCAATGGCCCAGTGCGTATGTTATGGACAGGGCTTAGACATGTGAGTACTGGCTGGATTCCAAGTGCTAAGAGAACTGTTGATTCCGGTGCATATATATATATATATATATATATGCATCAGCGATCCTACCTTCCTATCGGTAAAGGAGAGTCGCACGGTCTGCCTTCTCATCACTTCTAAAGAGTAAGCAGTTAGCTGGTTTTCAATGTGAACGTGTACCGGTGTTCGGTGTGGATGTGTACTGTCCTGTTTTGACCTTGACGGTAAGCCATGAATCACGGCAAAATTTGACAGTATGAATGTTATCCCAACAGTTCCTACGAAAAAAAAAAAGGATCAGAATAATGTGTCATTTGACTATATTTCATGTCTTTCGTTTACATCTTTTACATAAGCAACGAGCCTGTCAGACATCTCAGTAAGTGAGTGGGTATATTGGAAATGGGCTGACCCCTATTGACTTTTGATCAATGGGGGGGGGACCAAGTGCCGATACCAGGTTAGATTCGGATTCTTGATCTTCATTTGTGATGTTTGATAAAAGAACTCAATTGCTTCAATATGATGAATTACTGAATGAAGGAATGAAGACCATATGCTTAATATATTAAGTTTAAACAGTTAATTCTTATTTTACCTAGGCTAAAAGGGTTGTAAAAATAACTCAAGAAACATTCTTAGAAAAAAGGTGGACTTACCCTTGTTTAGAGTTCATGTGAGGAAATATTTATTTGATGACAACGGATTGTACAGAATGTCCTCTATGCGTCAGTTTGGTCAGTAACAAGGTTTGTTGGGTGTCTTAGAAAGTTCCTGAAATTTCTTCTTGGGAAAAAAATTGAAGATCTCTTTCTTGTAGGTTGAAAATGTTCTTTTTCTGCAGAAGTCAAAGTGCGTCTTTTCTATTACGATTAAATAACAATTCAGTCTGTGAGAATGTTGATGAAGTTTTCTTCTGTTGTCGTAGAGAATTGGTTGAAAACTTTGAGAAACATAGAGAGCAACAATCTTAGGTTTCAGACAATACTTCAATCAATAGGCATACCGTATTTTAGTTAACGACGCGTCCAAGTAACATGTGCTTTCTTTGTAGATGCCGAGGTGGCTTCTATTTTTCTGCTATTTCTCTCTAACTGTATTTAACTGTGTTTAATCAGTGGTGGGATATGACATAAATTCAGTTTAACTACTGCTTCTTTTTCACTGCGGTTATATTTAAACTTTACTTGAAATGTAAACTAAAATTCTCTTTAATACAAAACAATTTTATGGACTGAAAAGTGTAAAACTTTTGTTACTAAGGTAACGTGAATTTAGCAAATTGTACGTAACAACTTTGTAACAAAATATAGTATAGGGAGACAATAAACGTCTTCCTTTGGAATTGTGGGCATGTCTTTGGACATCACGTGTCTATTGATCGACGGATGTTGACTAGCTTGCCTTAGTGACCCGACGCATCGAAACCTCCGACCGTTCACTGACTACCTGACCACATGGCTGCTCCAGCAATCTACTCAAGAATCATCCAGACACACTGCCGTCAAGAACTACAAGATAATCGAGCCTACTCTTTTGATATAAACCAGATATAAACAGGAATTTCCCGTATACACTTTTCTTGTTATTTCTTGCCAAATAAAAATTGGCTTTTAACAATATCCTCTTCCTTTTTGCCTCCTCACCTTAGCTGTTGTTATATGTATTCCAAAATGCCTTCGGGGTCGACATATTCATCGGTCCCGCAACATGTGTTATAAGCAGTAATAGGTTCATTACTGATCATTGTTACATCTGGGTATCACGAATGTGTACCCTTATTTTATTGCTGTTTATTCTGACACTCAGTAATAAACGGTTAAACCTACCAAGCATGTTCCCGTGAGAAAGCCCAAAATGAACGAACCCTACCAAAAAGCTTGTTGCGGAGCCGATAAGCGAGTCGACCCCGCAAATGAATTTTAGTTTAATGCGTGCGAGTAGTGACAACCAAAGACAATGAAGAGGACAAAGAAGCAAGGTAACAAATACAACAAGGATGGCAATTTATTGTCAGAAATTACAGATGTGGTCGTAGTGTTCAGTTTCCAGCTAGATGGATGATGTCGATAGCTGGTATGGTCGAGTCGTGATTGTGCGCAGCTGGACGTTCGACGAGGGTAGCTGGCGTAGATCGAGTCGTGGAGATACAGCTAGATGTTTGATGCGGGTAAGCTGAGATCGGTCGGGTCGTTGGATGCAGCTGGACGATCGTGGCGGGAAGCTGAGGTCAGTCGAGTCGTTGGATGCAGCTGGACGATCGTAGCGGGAAGCTGAGGTCGGTCGAGTCGTTTTGGTTGCTAGCCGGTACAGCGAGTCGTCGTGGCTAGTTGTTGCAATGCTAGGACAGTCCGTAACAGCGAGTCGTTACGTGGACTGGATGCTGTATAGCTGAGGTCGTGGTCGGTAGATCCATATACCAGTTTTGACAGTACGTTGGGTTAACCGGGGGTGTGTCGATCTGGTTGCTAGCCCGTAACAGCGAGTCGTTACGTGGACTAGATGCTGCATTGCTAGGGTAGTCCGTAACAGCGAGTCGTTACGTGGACTAGATACTGCGTTGCTGGGGCAGTCCGTAACAGTGAGTCGTTACGTGGACTGCATTGCAGGAGCGTCGTGGTCGGTAGCTATGGCTTTGTCGTGCCAGATAGCTGTGCGGGCGTATCGTTGACGGTAGCTATGGCTTTTCACGCCAAAAGCTGTGGCAGTAGCTAAGGTTTTTCGCGCCAAAGCTATGCGGTAGCTAAGGCTTTTCGCGCCAAAGCTGTGCGGTAGCTAAGGCTTTTTGGCGCCAAAGCTGTGCGATCGTATCGGGCAGTAGCTAAGGCTTGCGTACCAAAGCTGTGCAGTCGTATCGGGCGGTAGCTAAGGCTTGCGCGCCAAAGCTCTGCAGACGTATCAAGACGATAGCTAAGGCTTGCGCGCCAAAGCTCTGCACTGTCAAGCAAACAGGCCAGGAGGCCGAGACTAAGATTGGCGCTATCTTAGCGCTGCGCAGATAGTGGAGCGGTAACTAAAGGCTAACCCTTGCATTTAGCGCTGCGTAGCCAAACGAGCAAGCGGAACCGAGCGATGGTTAAGACCGGCTGGTCTTAGTGAGTCATCTTCGTGTTTGCTCCCTGGCCATCTATTTCGACTGGTCGTTAATGACCGTCAGAGATACTCCGACCCGCAGAAGGTGACCTCTCATAGCCCTAAAAAAGGACCGTAAAAAAAAAAGGTTGAATCTGCCACTAGAAGTGGCGGTGAGGTGGGTGCAACCACGGTAACGTAGGACCCGAGCCGAGTGGCCCCTGAGAGCGTCCGCGGTGACCTCTCAATTTTCCCCGCCTGAGGCCTTTTTCATATGGAAGAAAGGGAACTCCACCTCTGTCGCGCCATGTGAATAGAAAGTTCTTTTACAAAAAATGGACGTAGAAAATAAGTACTCCTATAGTCCGGTATAGGCTAGTGAAGAGTATTACCTCCATTTTTATAGAATTATTTCTAGTAGAAGTGTTTTGCAAATGTTGATAAATGTTAATTTATCCCCTTCTTAGCTGTAACGGCCGGTTAGAGTCGAAAAAGGGCTTTGTCATTTCCGGCCGTGCCCGGATGTCATTTCTCTAGGGCGAAGGTGTAATCCGAACTGTTTAGGTTTGTAGGCCGGTCGCGGCAAGATAAAACATGGTGTCAGAAGATGCTCAGCCAAACTGAGGTTCTTCAAAAAAGTTTACTGCCAGTCAAAGATAGAAAAATTGTTCAGGCTAGAAGCACCCCAGACATTGAATTTTCTTAACCTGTCATAATGGACCGCATTGCGCCAAAGATTCGCATCCAAGTTGCATGAGGAGACTAGACCAGTTCAAATTAGCACCCTTATTTACTGTATGGGTAGCAAAGGCGAAATGGTATGTAAAATTATAACATTTTCAAAGAAAGAACATAGGAATGATTTTGAAATTCGAATCTCACTTCATTCCGAAGAAGAACATTATTAATGAAAAGGCTAAATTTTACTTAAAAACACAACGCCCCGGAGAATATCATAACTTTTGTAAGAGCATAATATGATCTAGCTTGTAGACTGTAACTTCACCAACAAGAACGAAGAGATAAACGACAGATTCATTATCGAACTTCAGGGCAAATGGTTATCGGAAGCTTACTTCAAGTTTGAAACTTGACAAGGCCTTTAAATGGCGAGATGTTATGATCAAATCAGAACATAAATGGAAGAAAGGTAGACGAAGTCCGAACGAAAGGGGGAAATTTCAGTAATACTCACAGACTGAAACCAGAAGAAAAATATCTAAAAAAAAAAAACATGCTGCAGATGCAACCGGCTACATGATTGGGGCCGGTGTCCGGCAAAAAGGACAAACTTGTAAAAAATACAACTTCAATCACTTCATTATATATTGCAGGACGAAAATAAGCAACGTCCAGGAAATAAAACACGACAACATGGAGGAATATTTTTTAGGCTTACTTACTGAGAAAAATAAAATGTGTGAAGATTTGTGGTAGCCACCTGAAATTGAAAATAGACACTTGAGCAAAAATTACTGTAATAAGCCACAAAACCGGCAGTAGGAAGATTTAGAAGACCAGGCGGCACGTTATCATATAAAGGAAAATTGCAAACTTCTACAGTCCGTCGAATTCTAGAAGGTGTACGTGCAAAAAACCTTGAAGCAACAATATTATTCGTCGACTTCTCCAAACTTTGACTCCATACACTGAGGGAAGATGGGGCAAATACTTCACGCCGACAGCATCCACAAAGAAACCGTTGCAACCATATTGATGCTATATAAAAACACGAAAGTAAAAGTCCGCTCACCGGATGGAGACACAGATTACTTCGACGTTATAGCAAGTGTCCGTTGTGTAATGGTTATCATCGTAGGAAATGGACACGGCGTCACGAGTTCAAATCCTGGACTAGACTGATTGCATTTCACATGGCACTAATATCCTTGGGAAAGGTATGAATCCAATTATTCTCCCTCCAGCTATGGGTAAAATAGTAGGGCAGACTGGGTTCTTCAGCCTTGGTAAGCCAACTAGTCTAGGAGAAGGAAGACTCTGAATCTAAACCTGTTAAACTCCGCTTAAAAAATTGACCTTGTGTCATATCCTCCCCGATCGGAAGGGTCGGTAAAAAATGCACACAAGACGGAATACATGTGCTTTTTATCAAAGAGACGACATCTCTGCACTAAAGGGTAGGCCTTTGAAACTAGTGGACAAGTTCACCTACCTCGGAAGCAGTATCTCATCAATCAAGAAAGAGATCAACATGCGACTAGCAAAGGCATGGACAGCTATCGATAGGCTATCGGTCATATGGAAATTAGACCTGACTGATGAAATAAAACGCAGTTTTTCGAAGCAACAGTCATGTCGATACTGCTATATAGATGCACTACATGAACACTAAATAAGCGTATGGAGAAAAAACTTGACGGCAATTACATAAGAATGTTGCGAGCTGTATTGAACAAGTCCTGGAGGCAGCACCCCACAAAGCAGCAGCTGTACGTCCACCTACTACCCATCACAAAAAACTATTAAAGTTAGACGAACCAGATATGCAGGGCACTGCTGGAGAAGTAAGGACGAACTCATAAGCGATATAATCCTGTGGGCCCCTTCACACTGACGAGCAAAGGCAGAATGACCAGCTAGAACCTACATATAACAGCTCTGTGCTGATACAGGATACTGTCTCGAAGACCGCCTCAGAGCGATGGACGATAGAGACAGGTGGCGAGAGAGGGTCAGGGAGAATCGTGCAGGCATTTACCTAATGGCGAGTGAAGTAAATAGACAATGACGCAGATGTGGGTTTTTTTTATACTTTTATTTAGGTAAGAAACTGCCAGTACCAAAATGGCTACTGTCCCTCTCCGGAAGTCCCCTTTTCCCCCTTTTCCAACTTCCTCGCGAAAAGCTCTCGGCGTAGGGGAGATAACTCCCAATGCAACAGTGGAGACTGTGGAATTTGAAGGCTTTTCGAAGGTCAGGGGCTAAGGGCAAGGCCGTGTTGCCGTAAGATATCTGACTCCATGTTTTGGTTACACTGTTTCACCCCACGTTGACTAGCCGGCGCAATGCCTTGCCCAAAGAAAGTCCCAAAAGAAATATACAAAAAGAAAAGATAGAAACAGATAAGAGACGAAAACATTTCTTCCATACTTTCCTTTATTTACTTGGTGAAGGGGTTAACCGACGCTACGTCCCAAGATGTAGCGTGGTGCCCAAAACACCAGACAGCAAAATGGTGTTGTTGGTTCGACGGACACTGCCTGAAAGAGAAAGATAATATCGTCTCCTTTTTTAAGAGGAAAAATCCTTTTTTTCTTTTTACGCATGCGTCATCTCCTTTTCCGTTAGAGACCTCTGGGAGTTTCTTCAAATTCAATAGTTTTCTTTTCATCAATTTATTTATTTTTTTATCTATTTATTCGTTCCCTACAAGACAGAAAATTTTCTGTCCAGAGAGGTTACCCATTTGATGAGAATGTTTATTAAATTCGACCAAGTCCAGAATATATTCGATCAAGGGGCTTGCATGAAGAGAGACCCAGGGAACAGTAAGACGAATACCGCTTCCAATTCTACCAAAAGTAAGAGCTAAACTTGAACGTTTAGAAGGCGATGGTATTATCGAAAAAAGTAATCTAACCGACTTATGTACGCCAACTATTCCAATAAAGGAAAAAATGGCATGTAGATTTTTGTGTTGACATAAAAAGACTTGTAGAGAAGGGGAAAATTTCGTATTTTGGTTTGGCGCGCAAATTTAATTCGACACTTAATTTCACCCAATCAGGATGACCTATCCTATTCACCCCGGACCTTTCATTTCCGGTCAACAAATCGGGTAAGCTGCCAAACCCAGTCTCTTTGGCTGGAGAACGCCGACCAGTGCAGACGTCACACTGGCTGTTCTTTAATAGCGATGCTTTTTAGCTGGACAACGCCGCCCAGTGCAGACATCTCACTGCGGCTTTAAAATAGCAGCAGCAGCAGCAGCAACATGGATACACGAAGGAACCCATCTAATTTATGGATTCCTTATAAGGAATCCCAGTTGAATATAAATTAGATGCATTCAACATGCCTCGCACAGGCACAACTTTTATTTCACCCCAAAATTGGCTATGTCGATCTGAGCGTAATCCCGCTCTCGACACGCTAGCTCGCAATTCACCTCTGGTCCACCTTAATGAAGATAACGCATACTCTCCCCAAATACCAGACACACAAATCTACACGGTGACATCCAAAGTTCAATTCCTACAACTGCAACAATGTCTTTCGTCAAAAATCCAAAAAACACAATCCCTCACACGTCCGATGACACACGCTGCCATCACAACCTTCTCAACATCTCATAACGCCATTTCGTCTCAATACTAATAAGCTTAAACTCCACGAGTCTTGCAGCACCAAAAGCAAACCCAATATTCCATGCTGCAAATAAAAACCTTATCCTTAAACACATTTCAACTCTCGCCATCTTACTTCTTCTTCATTCTACCTTTATTTATCCTTAAACCTTAGCGAGGGGACTAACAACACTAAGCGAGGAAACAACTCAACGTAAACACACATACGTTACAACCATTTCCCTCGCTATTAACAAACCAATTTCTCCAGCTAAAATCATCCTACAAAAATTCTGGCTACAAAATGGTTCCCCCTCGCTAAACAATAATAACCATTTCATCACTGGCTAAAGACTCAACTTCCTGGTCAAACGTGAACCATATATTTTACACAATGTTGTGAATGTCATATAACCACTGTCGGACTTCCTAAAAAAAGAAGGAATAGCATAGAATTGGAATGAGCCGCTGAGAAAAGCGTTTTCGGAGATTTTTTAAAAAAAGTTATTAACTAATTGCCCTGTCCTAACATTTTTGACCCCATCAAACCAATCGTAGTAGCAGCGAATGCCAGCAGTTATGAGCCGGGAACGACGTTGTATCAAGAAATTGGAGGAGAAAAGGAATCCTATTGAATTCGTGTCGTGTATCCTTACGCCTGCTGAAAGAATTTATCCCCAAATAGAAAAAGAATTCCTCGCAGCAGTTTAGGCTTGGGAGAAATTTGAGTAGTTAAAAAATAAATTAAAGAAAGTCTAAAAATTAAAGGTTTTATGCATATGTACCCTTTTTAAAACACGAACAGTTTAAAAAGATGTGAACTACCACGCACAAAACAAAAAATAATTCAATTAATAATTTAAAAAAAGCAAAAAAATGATTAAATGAATAAATTAAATTAGATTATAAAGAAACTGGGACATTGGTCTTATGAGAACAGTGTTCGCCAATAATCCGGGAGACTAGGGTTCAATCCCAGGTTGAGTCATACCAAAGACTCAAAAAATGGTACTTGATGCTGCCTTGATTAGCACTCAGCACTATAAGATGAGGATCAAGGGTAAAGTGTAGCAATCGGTGTAGTAGCTATTGAAAAGGGAGCCTTTGGGTCACCCTCGACTAAAGTCGCCAAATTTTTTACTCTAAAGAAAAGAGAAACAAACTAATACATATTCACAGGAAAGGAGATGTGTTATAAACAGTAATGAGTTAATTACTGCTCATTATTACATTTTGGTATCATAAGATCTGTGCCTTTATTTTGTTATTGTTTATTCTGACACTTCGTAATAAATGTTTAGCGATAATTTTTGTTGTTATTGAGCGAGGAGAGTTTTTTTTTTTTATTGTTGAACGAGGAAGAGTTGTGACGTGTTTGTGTTTAGTTACTTCCTCGCTAGGTTGTGAGAAATAAAACGAGGATGAAGAAGTAAGATGCCGATAATCGAAATGTGTTTTTAGGAATAGTTTTTATTTGCAGCATGGAAAATGTAGTTTGCGTTTGTGCTGCAAGTCTCGTAGTGAGTAAGGAGACGAAATGGAGTTATGAGAAAGTTGAGAAAGGCAGCGCGTATCGTCGGACGTGCGAGGGATTGTGTTTGCCGTAGTTTAGCGAAAGCCATATTGCCGTTGGAGGAAATGAAATTTGGAGTCACCGTGAGTTTTGTGCGTCTGATGGAGAGGCGTGCGTTGTCTCCATTAAAGTGACCCAGAGGTGAATTGAGAGCTAGGTGTCGAGAGCGGAAATAAGGCATCGCATCGACATAGCCAATTTTGGGGGTGATATAAAGTTGTTCATGTGGTGGCATGTTGAATGTATCTAATTCATATTCAACTGGGATTTCTTGCTCTGAGATAGGCGCAAGGAATCCATAAATTAGATAGGTTCCCTCATGTGTCCATGCTGTTGCTGCTATTGAAGAGCCGCCAGTGAGACGTCTGCACTGGGCGGCGTTTTTCAGCCAAAGACTGTGTTTAGCAGCTTACCCAATTACTACTGCCCGGAAAAGGAGGTCCGGAAGGAATAGGATAAGTCATGCTGATTGGGTGAAATTATTCGTCGAATTAAATTGTGCGCCAAACCAAAATACATTCTGCTACAAATGGTTAAACCAACCGGACGTGTTCCCGTGTCGTGGGTGAGAAAGCTTTCAATAAACGAATCCAGCAAAAAATATAAAACAAAAAAAATAAAACATAAAATATAAAGACCTCGTTTTGCAACTCTTTTCATTGAATATATCAGGTCTCGCCACCCGACGTTGTTATTTCGTCTCGGTATTGAAATGTAAAGCCCGCCTGGCTTAACGACAAAAGACAAGTAAGACTTTTCAATATTTTAATGCCTTTTTTTGTTTAAGTATTGCTGTAATATTTCTTATAAGTTTTTTTATATGTATTAGATGTTCTTTAAAAAAAAAAAGCAGTGTAGGAACTAAAAAGTAAATGACCCCCCCATTCCGTCAAACAGTAGAGGGACCAAATGTATATAAATGCTCATAAAAGTTGAGAAATTATACTAGAGAAACTATTTGTAAACAACATAGGAATGAATTAACACGTATAACGGAAAGGTAGTACGCTTCAAGTCTCGTAGGAATGGAGAAAATAGTTACCGAGTTGAGAAAGAATCACAGCAGCTACATTTCGGAGCAGAATATATGTCACCGTAAACATAGCAAGTATTGAGTTGCTGATTTTAGAACAGGAGTGAATGTTCAGCCGTAGATGTGTGGTCCTGGTTGCTGTGGGAGAGAAGTAATCGCTGTCTCCTTAAAAGTTGTCCAGGAATGAAGTAGCTGAATTGTTAGAGGCGGAGTTACTTCATCTAATTCGTATTCAACGGTGGAACCCTGGGTCTAGAAGTGTAGACCCAAAGGTCCATGAATTAGACAGATATATCCTCATGGTGGTGAGTTGCTGCTGATAAAGGAGCGGACAGAAATACGTCCGTCCAGCTAGAAAGATTTTGAGGAAGAGGTAGTTTGGCGGGCTTTCACCGAATTCGATATGCCCGGGAAAATCGTCCGGGCCGAATGGGATTCGTCATCCCCATTGGTTGAAATTATATGACGAGACCAACGGTCAAAATAATTTATGCGCTAAACATACGAAGTTCTTTCTGCTACAACACGTCCATTTCGAAAAGAAGTCCAAAACTGCTTAGTAACATTGTTCTATACTAAATTATCATTTAAAAATGCATGTATGATTTTATTCAATTTTGCCATTGTATAGTATTATGTGTCTTAAATGGAAGAACAATGAACTGTAAGACCAAAATTAAAATTCTTGAAAGTAGGCAAAGAATCTGACGCTGTTGGAATTATTAGACCCCCACCCAAATAGATAAATAAATAAATACCTAAGTAAGTGTAAAATAGAATATTAAGAAGAAAAAAAAACTCTAATAAGATTTTTAAAAAGTAGTCTTGAACTTTAACTAAGTTAAAACTTAACGGAAAAGGAGAAACGAAAGTAATTTTTTTCACGAAAGCCATGGGAAACAGCATGGTGGACGTAAAGTCAAGCGGATAAACCCTCTGACGGCTTAACGCAATGCCTAACCTGGTCCTAGGTGTATGAATCTCACGGTTCAACGGCTAGGATCGTTAGTCCGATCGGGGAACTACTGCTGCTCATCTATAAGGGTGGTTTCTGTGGATGAGAATAAAAACAGCCTTCGAAAGATAACCATGACCCACATTCAAACCACATGTGTAAACCGCATCGCACTTCACAAGGGTAAAAAGGGGCGCGTCCTGCTGAGGTTGGAGCCCTGGCCTCAGTGTTCGAAAAATCAGCTACAGAGCTCAAACAAAAATTACTAAAATACACACAAACAATGCAACATTTAACGTTAGAACCTTAAATAAAATAGGACAACTACCGGAACTGACAGCATTTCGAGAATCTACTCGGGAACCCCCCGGAAGTCACTCATGAACCAATCACGAGAATCATAAGTAAGCAATTAGACATCAAACTAGGATCGTTTACTCAAGAAGAACTCGACTCGGTACTGAGAAAAATCAAAAATAGAAAGACTGCAGGGCTTGGTGAAATACCCCCAAAAAGCGAACCTTAATCTTCTTTACATAGCCCTATCTTATCTCCCCACGTGTAACGCAGGAGACATTACGTCTTTATTCACCACACCAGTCCTGTATATTGATCTTTTGTCTATTATCCCGTACCAGCTCCTATGGAAATCCAAGAAAAGAATGCTAGTCTGCGACATCCACGAACCCAGAAGGAAACAGCAATATCATCGACTACTGTCCTATCAGCAACTATTTCCACTCCACGCTGTGCATGCTAAGCCAAAGCCCTGAGCGCCAAACTTATCCTTCCTTCAACTGCTGTTTGTCGAGACAATAAGTATGACAACGCTGCCAACAGAACTCTTCGTCAAACGGACCTTATCCTATCTGTTTTACCCTTTTTTTAATTATGTTTATGAATATACCTTTTTGTTTTTAACTCTGTTATCATTGATTTCTTTTTTCCTTATCATCCTCTCTTTGTCTTCTCCCCGCATTGCCATACACGTATTATAACATAACTCTCTTAATTAATATGTTCCGCGCTTAGCCGGTCCTATAACCCTTAATGGCAAATCATCAGGATACCTGATTGAACAGCCGGAGAGAAATTCACAACCACTAGAGGAGATAAATCTACTACTTTTCCGTGAGTCGTCAGCCCTTTTTTTTTTTACAAAGTAAACCTAATTTCTTTGCAGAGTTTGAAAAGATGTATGTATTGACCTTGTGTTGCAGGATAGAACACAAGGTCAATTTTTAAGTGGAATATTACTGGTTTGAATTCTGAGTTATCCTTCTCTGAGACTGGTTCCCTAACCAAATCTAATTAACTCAGTCTACCTTACTATTTACCCATAGTTGGAAGGAGAACAAAGATTTTTGCCTTTCTCTGGCATAATACAGCACTGTCATAAGTATTCACTAATTCTGATGTATTCTCACTGGTAACCAACAAATTGTCTACATAGAATTTGTTTTTCAGATCTCCTGCATACTCATTGCCTTTGTATTTATCCAAGTGGAATTGGATCAAAAGATTTTAAATGAATGGACTAGCCACAAATCCAAAAATAAGTGTTGTGTATCGAAAGCACACATTTTCACTCTCTCTAACAAAAAAAAAACAGAAACGATTCTTATCGACCTTCGATTTTAATTTTATCATTAAAAATGCCTTACAGATATCAGCCATAAAAACATGAGAATTGCTTCTAAAGAAGATCCAGCAAGTCATTTAAAAGGTTGATGCCAGTATAAACAGCTTCATTCAGCGATCGGGCATTCCTAACTTTCAATGAACAATTGAATACTAGCCTAAATTTAGCGGTGGTCAAGTCGTCATCCTTGATCACAAGGCGGTGAGGGATCCAAATATAATTGCCATATTGTTCAGGAGAGACATTGAAAAGCCTCTGTGTATAGGATAAGGATTCCCCTTTTAGTCAGAGAATCACTCACTCTATTCAACATCTTCAGAGAAATCGCATGGTTAGAGGGGACCAAATTCACTTTTTCCTCATCCCAAGAGAAGTTAATATAGTAAGATCTATCCTAAAAGGAAATGGAATTTTTAAACTCCTGGATTTTCTGGTAATAATAGGAGCTCAAGGTGTTCTCTGAAATTCCTACTGCTTCTAGGGAAAACATGCGATCAAGGTTTCTTTCGACCGCCGGTTCTTCAAATACACTTTCTAACGGGTCAGCATAGTAAGGTTTTGGGTTAAAAACAAAATTCACTTAGGTATGGAGAGAGGGTTCCGCAACACATTCAATGAGTCCCCTTACCTTAATTTCTTCATTGACCTTTTTATTATGTCAGCAGCAAGCTTATACCCTGTTAACTTTAAATTTCTATTCAAATCATCCAGCCTAGAAATGGGTAAATCTAAATTGATATTACGGTCAAGAGTTATCACCTACAGCGATATTAATGAAGGCTTCCTTTAAACATCGCAGATATAGGTAATAGTATATTCCTCTAAGAGAGGTCCAGCACAGCAGCAAAATTCTCGGGGTGGGGATTTACTCGCGATTCACTATTTTCCCTTAACAGTAGGGAACAGCAAGGTTTAAAACCCAGCACATCCTGCGAAAATTCTCAGGACTACTAAAATTGACGTCTTGACTCCCTCGTGGCTTGAGCTGGAAAAGCGCTATTCTCTCAGCAGGTGGTGTCCTTTCCAGAAAATCCCGTCATTTCCTGCCGGCGATGACAACCATAAAAGTTCCTTCCAAGAAGAACAATCATGTACAATTAATATTGTTGGAATTATTCTAATGTTAAACATTAGAATAATTCCAACAATATTAATTGTACGTGATTGTTCTTATCTTTTGTGAATTGTTTTCATTTTACCAAAATGTAGAACACTGTTGGAATTTGTAAATTCGGCAGTTAATGTCTGCTCGAATATGATTGGCTGTTTTGAAGTTTTGCTGTTATCTTCTGCCACTACTGTTATTTAAATGAGACTTGCCTTTTTAGTTTTTTTTCAGCATTCGAGCACATGGTACTGCCTCTTTTCCTTACAGGTTTTTTTGTTACTTGTTGAAACAATAAGCCTACTGCAGGATAATTGTGGTTTTGGTATAATGTCCCCTTCAAAAGAAAGTTGAGTTTAAGGTCTGGAGGCGGAATTATTGGACTCTTTTGCCAACAAGAGAATCAGTTGGCCGGGTCAGTCGATTCGGTAAATGCCTCTGAAGAAAATTCGAGTTGAAACAGAAAAATATTCATCTCTAGGTGGAGGAATCGTATTTTATCATTAAGAAAAGTTAAACTAACAGTAAGTGGTTGACAGTATTGCTTTGTGTAAGTCAGTCGTTATTTTTTATACCCTCTTATTTGTTTAGATTATAATATGGTCGTTATTTGAATTTATGTTATTTTTTATCTAAAATTCAATGTTTTCGACAAGCATAGGGGAAAATATGCAAAGTTGGATTTTGTAAAATTTATTTCTCTTGAAATAAATTACTTTGTAGGAACTTGTTTTTGCTTTTAAGAAATATAGTCACACTTCTCTTTCAGGTAGAAAAGAGTTAGCATTCCCATTCCCCCTTTTGTCTCCTTTATTTTTTATACATTTTCTCCCCCTTCGCCTAGCCTGACAGTTACTGCTAGATATTATTGGGCTAGGCAGAGATAAAGTCTACAATGTAATTTAGGTAGAATTGTACTTTATAAAGCGACTAGAATTCGGATAATTTTACTTTTCGTATGTTGGTCGTTGCAATTTAAAACTTAAAATCTAACATATTTATTGAATTGAGCACATTTCTCAAACTTGCATATTTTATTTCCCTTTTGAATTTTACTAGGTTAAAATAAAGTTCCTTGGAAATTTATCCAATATGTCTGTATCTCTGGCAGTGGATACCCTTATTAAAAGGTATGGGGATTTTTATAAGCCCCGAAAAGCCCGGTTTATTCCTTCGTTTTGTAAAAGAATAAACCGTACTTCAACAGCAGTAGGGAGATGGGTGACAGCTTTTGAAGAAGGGAGACGAACGACTTTTAGTGTAACAAATTTATACACAACAACAACAATAATAAACAGGGTTTTACACCAAATGGAACAAACAACGAATATGTAAGAGTTCAAAAAAGAGTTCAAGTTTCAGATAGGTGGTAGGATTTTGTAAGGTTTGTAAGGTTTAGTTGTAAGGTTGTTATAAGGTAAAGTTATAAGGTAAAGGTGCAAGATAAAGTTATAAGGTAAAGGTTTAAGGTAAGGTTTGCAGATAAAATGCCTGCTGGAACTTAGCTGTGTGTCCTGTTCCTTTTAACTCAGCACGTGCGTTCGTCGCTCTTGGCTCCTGGCTGGTGAAGGTACCAAATACGTTTGCCATCAAGGGCTGCTACGAATGGACCTGCTGCTAACAGCAGTGGGAGTGGAAAAAAGAGGAAGAATCTCCAGTTGGAGCTCTTTTTATAGTGGACACCACGTGACCCCAAGGGGTTGCTGATATTCGGTGAAACAGGATCACCAGTTCCTTTACAAAATTTCTACACAGGAGAGATATTTATAAGAGGAAGACAACCTCTCCTTTAAATAGTATTCATGCCAGTGAAAATTTGGTTAACATTCTTTCCTGGTACAAAAAGAATTAGTAATGAATTGGCTTTCGTCAGTGTCTCATATAAATGAAGAAATTTTGAACGCATTTATTGAGAATGAAGTGGACGCTGAAGTTACTGACAAAGAGAGTGAACAAGAAGTTTCGTTCAATCTTTTCATTCTAAACGACCTCGCAGTTTACGAGAAGATTATAGATTGTAGTAGCGTAGAACCATCCGGTAAAATTAAGCAGCCATATATCCAGTATGAATTGGCTCCTAAGTTAAAGTGTCCTGTTTTCGACCCTAGTAGTCTGAATTGTGATAGCTTAGCTTATAAGAACTTTTTGATGCAATTTGAAAATCGTGCGTTAGGCATGCATGATAAGGCACTCGAGTTGCTAATTTTAAAAACCCATCTCAGGAGTAATGCCTTGAAGATAGTTACCTTTCCATTTCGGCGGAAAGTTTTAATACAGCCTTGGAGATTCTCAGTAGTGAATATTTGGATGAAAGATGTTTAGTTGAACAAATATTCGCGGCCATAGTCACTGCTAGGCCTGTAAGTGAAAATGACGTGTCCCTTATCAGAGATTTTTTTGCTGAGATAAAATCTTTGTTGTACCAGTTGAAGAATTATTTTTCTTTGGGTTTCTTGAATTGTTTTCATTTTACTAAAGCGTGGAACACATACACGTGTTGCGGAGCCGTATAAGCACGTCGACTCCACAAATAAATTAAGTGTAACACGCGTGCGAATGTGCATGGCCAAAGACAATGAAGGGAGACACAGAAGGCAAGTCAATAGATACAACAAAAGTGACGATTTTATTGCCGGAATTACAAACGTGTATGTAAATGTCCGTGGCGGTTGTATGTGGTCTTCAGCTAGGATGGGTTACGTCGTTATCGGTAGCTGGTATGGTCGAGTTGTAGTTGTGTGTAGTAGGACGCTCGACGAGGGTAGCTGGCGTAGGTCGAGTCGTGGAGATACAGCTAGATGTTTGATGCTGGTAAGCTGAGATCGGTCGAGGCGTTGGATGCAGTTGGACAGTCGTCGCGGGCAGCTGAGGTCGGTCGAGTCGTTGCAGAAAGCCGAAGTCGGTCGCTGGTAAATCGATGTCTCGGTTTTTGACATTTCGTTGGTATAGTCGAGTCATGGTTGCTTGCCTGTAACAGCGAGTCATTACGTGAGCTAGTTGTTGCAATGCTAGTGTAGTCCGTAACAGCGAGTCGTTACGTGGACTAGATGCTGTGTTGCTGGGTAGTCCGTAACAGCGAGTCATTACGTGGACTGCATTGCAGGAGCGTCGTGGTCGGTAGATCGATATCCCGGTTTTGACGGTACGTTGGGTTAACCGGGGGGGTGTCGATCAGGTTGCTAGCCCGTAACAGCGAGTCGTTACGTGGACTAGATGCTGCATTGCTAGGGTAGTCCGTAACAGCGAGTCGTTACGTGGACTGCATTGCAGGAGCGTCGTGGTCGGTAGCTATAGCTTTGTCGTGCCAGATAGCTGTGCGGGCGTATCGTGGACGGGAGCTATGGCTTTGTCGCGCCAAAACTCTGCACTGTCGAGCGAACAGGCCAGGAGGCCGAGGCTAAGATTGGCATTGGAGCGGTAGCTAAAGGCCAATCCCTGCCTTTAGCGCTGCGCAGCCAAACGGACGAGCGGAACCGAGCGATGGTTAAGACCGGCTGGTCTTAGTGAGTCCTCTTCGTGTTTGCCTCCAGACCGTCTATTTCGACTGATCAATAATGACCGCCAGAGATGCACCGACCCGCAGAAGCTGACCTCTCATAGCCCTTAAAAAGGACCATTAAAAAAGGTTGTTGAATCTGCCACTAGAAGTGGCGGCGACGTGGGTGCGACCACGATAACGTAGGACCCGAGTCTCGTGGAGCCGAGTGGCCCCTGAGAGCGTCCGCGTAGACCTCTGTATTTATCGTTGCGTCCCACTAACGCACGAATATGGCACAAGGCCGTTTTTAAGGTGGGCCCGGTCGCAGGGCCGAAGCCCACACGCGTCCGGCAAGGCCAAAAATACCTTCGGTCCCGTCGGCATTCCCTTTTTGGGGCGCCAGGCAATAAACCCAACCCCCCCAAGGGGGTTTAAGCCTGGAGGGATGGCCCCCTGAGGACGGAGGAAATCTACAGTGCCGAGGCACACCCGGCAGAACCGCCCAGAGGTAAGACGGCCTACCGAATGCAACCCAAGAACTGGAGAGGAAGGGCCACACACAAACGCCCTAGAGCGTCCGCGGAGACCTCTGTATTTATCGTTGCGTCCCACCAACGCACGAATATGGCACAAGGCCGTTTTTAAGGTGGGCCGGGTCGCAGGGCCGAAGCCCACACGCGTCCGGCAAGGCCAAAAATACCTTCGGTCCCGTCGGCATTCCCCTTTTTGGGGCGCCAGGCAATAAACCCAACCCCCCCGAAGGGGGTATAAGCCTGGGGGGATGGCCCCCTGAGGCCGGAGGAAATCTCCAGTGCCGAGGCACACCCGGCAGAACCGCCCAGAGGTAAGACGGCCTACCGAATGCAACCCAAGAACTGGAGAGGAAAGGTCACAATCACCCTAAAAAAGAGCGGGGACCTCTGTATTTATCGTTGCGTCCCACCAACGCACGAATATGGCACAAGGCCGTTTTTAAGGTGGGCCGGGTCGCAGGGCCGAAGCCCACACGCGTCCGGCAAGGCTAAAAATACCTTCGGCCCCGTCGGCATTCCCCTTTTTGGGGCGCCTCAGGCGCCATGCAATAAACCCAACTCCCCTGAAGGGGGTATAAGCCTGGGGGGATGGCCCCCTGAGGCCGGAGGAAATCTCCAGTGCTGAGGCACACCCGGCAGAACCGCCCAGAGGTAAGACGGCCTACCGAATGCAACCCAAGAACTGGAGAGTAAAGGTCACAAACACCCTAAAAAAGAGCGGGGACCTCTGAATTTTTCGCTGCATGAAGCCTTTTTATATGGAAGAAAGGGAACTCCACTCCTGTCGCGCCACGTGGATAGAAAGTTCTTCTACAAAAAATGGACGTAGAAAATTAGCCCGGTATAGGCTAGCGAAAAGTATTACTTCCATTTTTACAGAATTATTTCTAGCAGAAGTGTTTTATAAATGTTGATAAATATTAATTTATCCCTTTCTTAGCTGTAACGGCCGGTTAAAATCGAAAAAGGGCTTCATCATTTCCGGCCGCGCCCGGATGTTATTTCTCTAGGGCGAGGTGTAATCCGATATGTTTACATTCGTAGGCCGGTCGCGGCACACGCAACACATTAAACCCATATATTAATTGTACGTGATTGTTCTTATCTTTTGGGAATCGTTTTCATTTTACCAAAACTATAAGAATTTAGAGAGAATGAAATTTTCAATATAAAGGAATCTAAAGTAAATGTTTACACGACGAGAATAACACTAAAGCTAAATTTAGTATTTAGCTGGGTACGTTTTTAGGGAGTTTTAGTATGTAATTTTAAACGGTAAGTTCCGCAGCTTTCTAGTTCGGATACTGATTCAAAAAGATAACACAAAGTTTTAAAAAAGGAATTTTATTCAAAAGAAACAAGAAAGAAAGGGATAGAAAAGATAAAGTATTGCAAATTTTAGTATACTTTGCGGAAATTTATCTGAGAGAGTGTCCGGGAAACAAAGTTCTTTGAATTTGAGTTTTTTTTCTTTTTCTTTTTAGTTTTGTCGAAATGTTTCAGTTTTGATTTAATTTTGAATCTTCTGAAATGTTTTTTCAGCAGAGTTCACGGGTTGAATTTTAGCTTTCAGTTGATTTTAATTGAGTCCTTTTAATTTTCTTTTAATTTCAGTTGAGTCTTCTGTAAAGTTATGTTTTCAGCAGAATTCTAGGGTTGAATTTTCTTTCAGTTGTTTAACTTCGTAGAATTTCGGTAGTTGACTTTCGTTTGATTTTAGTTTTATTTCTTAGGAAGCTTCTTGCCTGTTTGAAGTACTTATCGGCTATTCAAGAAGTGAAAGGCGAAACTTTTCTCCAGGCTATTTTTCCTGCTTTAACGGCCTGGTCCCCGAGTTCATACTGAGGGCCCAATAGTAGTTTTCGACAAATAGTCGGAGGTAGCTTTTTGGTGCCATATTGTCTGGATTTACTTCTCCCTTTTCCACTCTGGCCAAATCAAATGCCGCACGTGGTCGGTTTGATTCCTTATTGGGAATAAATTTTTATAAAACTTGGAACACATACACGCAATACATACACCTCAAACCCATATTTTAATTGTACGTTATTGTTCTTATCTTTATTTTTGTACGGAAATAACATTTCTCCTATTGATATTCTTTTATAAGTATCTCGTATACTTGAATATTCCTTTTCTTTGCCCTCTGGCATTTTGCTATTTTCCCGTCCTCTAGCTTAGTGATTGGGTCTTCGTGGGTCATAAATAAATTCCTCGTTTACAAGAAAATTCTAGTGTTTAGCTTTTTCATTCATTTGAGTCTCGGGTGTCTGAAAGAGTTTGACTTATTATCTATCTATTTTCATCTTACAAAGAATTCCAGCACCAAGAAGGTGCTTCACAATTTTTGAAACAAAATGATCGGCCACAAATCAAGAACCACAAATGATAGAGTAATGGAAATTACATTTGTTGAAAGGTAAAAGGATAACATTTTAGTATCTACAACTATTTAGTTTCAAACATGAACTAAAAATGTTGAGAGGAGCTCTAGAGTACATGCTCCAGATGTTCGCCATTCAATTGAAGGCACTGTGGAATGCAGCGTGTAAAGTTGTTGATAACACGTGCACTTTCCTTTTGGGTGATTGCTTGAATCTTCTCAGTGATGGCTGCCTTCAATGCTATCTACGATTCTCACAAGTGCCATGAGCTTCAGAGTTCTTTACCCACTACAAAATCTAACTCCTGTTTGGAAATTTATTGAAATTTAACTTAATTCTGTATCGTGAAAAACTTAGTTCCATACTATATCTTCACACAAAAGATCTTCTTCATCGTCGAAAGCATGGTTTCGCTATATTTGCTTGAATATATCAGAATTTTATCTATTTCCTAGCAATAATCTAAAAAGAGAAAGAGAATAAAGTCAAGAGAGAAGATCTGAGAGGCCGCAGTTACTTTTTTTTCAATAACCGTGAAACCCCTGGTAGATTCCCATCTAACATATTTTTCTTGATCTTAATTTAGAATATCGGTCGTTTTCTTATTTGAGTACAACCCACCCCCAATTTTTTGACCCAATTTCTATTGTTTAAAATTCGTACAGGAACTCCTTAATTTTTAACCTTTTCCAGGCCGGTCACCTACAGTTATTTTTATTTAAATCGGGTCTGGAAACGCTTAACTTTTGCTTGTTAAAGTTGCTGGTTTCTGATGGGATATTGATTATCTAATTAGTCTAACCACAAGTAAATACTACTGCTAGCTTATAAAACCCTATATCCTCATAATCTTGAATGAAGCAACCTTGAATTGAAGCAGGTTACACAAAAGCTTCACTGGTAATCAGATAAAGTTAGCCTTCAATTAAAGAGATTAACTTAGATATCTAAACTGTCAAAAGTTACAAAGGTAAAATCATACGCTGCTTATAATCTTTTCCCTACTTGTTAATGTCCGATATTTTTAATCTCTTGATTTATGATTGATTTTAACGGCATGTCAACCCATCTAGGATTGTTTTATGTCTAGAGTTAGGGAATCGCGTTCATATTTACATTGTATAGTTGTTTCTAAAGAGTATTTTTTGCACACGGTCCTATCGAATAATTCTTTATCAGACCTATTTGACACATATATGTGTCCCTAATAAGTCAGAGTGTACCTGGAAATAATGGTAATGAAAGAGTATTCTGCACTCCTTAGATCTCTATAACTGGGGCCTTGCCTTCAGATGCAGCATAGTGTCATACCCAAGACATCCCATTTGGTGGGGACTTACCCGTCTACAGTAGATACAGTCAGCGTACTCTAAGCCCCCTCCGACAGAGCGATGAATCAAGAACTTTTTTTTTTATATAAGGTGAACATACATATTTTTCCTTTGGAATATTTCAGACAGTTCATACTCCAGCCTTCTTTTAGCGAAATTGTATCTGTTGCAGAATCATTGAACATCTGTAAAGGACAGTTTTATTCTACATTTACTTTTAGTTTTTGAGACTATTTTGAAAACCATTTTCCAAATCACTGTTTCCTGTATATAAATGATGTAAGTCTTCCTTGTTTCGCCAGACCCAAATGGGAATTGTTATGGAATCTTTGACAATGTATCCCCCATACCATCTCCAATACTCAACACAATCATTTATAATTAACGATTCACTCAGCACACACACACACACACACACACACACACACACACACACACACACACACACACACACACACACACATAGTAGTAATGCAAATATTAACAATACAAATCATCCATTCATTCAATGATTGATCGATTTTAACAGCATTTTAACAGCATTTTAACAACCTCTAGGGTTATTTATGCTTAAAAGTTAGAGAATCGCGTTCATTGTATGTTTATGTTTACATTTTTATGTAGTTGTTTCTTAAGAGATTATTTTTAACTCATGGTCCCATCAAATATAAATAATTTCTAAGCAGATCAATTTGACGCATAGATTGAACCCTAATATAACTGGAGCCTCACCATCTGATTCAGTTTAGTGTCATACCAAGGATACTCTTTTTGAGGGGATCTTAACTCTCTGCAGGGCACACGGTCAGTGTGACTTGTCGACAGGATGAGAACTGATTTGAATTTACAGCGATTCGCTATATAAGCTCAAGCAATAATCACGATCGCAACAATCTCTCCACACAAAGTAAAAATGTTTAAACTCTAAATTCTCTAATGAATGAAAATTACGAATGTGTACTACCTAACAATGTACCAATAGACCAGGCGTAAATGTTGATTATTAATTTTTACTAGTATCTTCTTTCATTTTTTTAAATTTCAGTTGCTTTTTATTACAACTCACTCAAGAAGTTATTTTTACTATAAACTAATCCATCATTTTGTCTCACGATCTGTTGGCGTCATGTTAGTTGTTATTGCTTGTACATACTAGTAATATTAATAACATTTTTTATAGGTGCGATTTAGGCTTCTGCAATTTTTGTTGCGCATTTGGTAAAATAGCTGATATAGAGAACTGGGATTTGAACTGTTCCTTATTTCTAATAGTTACGAACCGGTCCCGTCGCATAGCCACCTTTCAAAGCCACACTGCTGACTGACTTTCCAAGACAAGCACAGACAATTGCAGCAGCCGAATATTTTAACTAAAAACCAAGCAGGCAAAATAAAGAGCAACGACGAGCAACAATCACAACAATGCAGAGATTAGGTACATTAAGCTTAAAAAGGATAAGGAAAGAGACCTCTCTTCTTTTATCTAAAAAGTGGGTGAACCTTATCTGACAGTCCAAAAAGAACCATGTAGATACACGTATAAAAAGTTCCAAAAGAAAACGTGGCACAAAAATGGTAGAACAAACCCTAACAAAGTTCAGTAATACTCGACAAAAGGGGGAAACTTCCTCGGATCCTAAACTCTCGCTCTCTTTGTAGACCTACTCTTCGTACACTTTCTAAAACACGCATTTTTTCTAGGGTTTCACGGTAAATCGCCCACTTTCTTTTAGAATGCTGGTTTCACTCAAACAGCTCTACTCTTCCTCCAAAGAGCAGTCCTCGCCAATGTGAAAACAGGGGAACGGAAGAAATTGTGTTCATCTCTTTCGTTACAATACTTTTTTTGTAGATATATGTAGCACGATTGGTAGTGAGTGATAGAATTATAATGTAGCCTTGAACACAGAAAGTAGATAATAAAAGAAATTAGTTAAGACTAATTCGGAGTTGGGAATGAGTCAATTAAGTGCTTCAGTTGCGAACCTGAAATTAACTCAATAAGATGGAGCGTAATTAGCAAGCTCCAAGTGTTAGGACATGAAAATGCAGCTGGCAATCATGATTTTTTAGATGGTCGCTGACAGAAGCTTATTGTGATATACGGTAAACTTCACATGTTACTTTAATGTGAACTCTACTCTTCAGACAGGATGGAACAAAGCCGATAGTTAGGTTTTGTAATAGACGAACCGGCTCATTAAAACGTTTCCGAGGTGGAGGTGGGAGTGACCTTTAATGCGAATCCTACCATTCTGATGTGGACCCGATAATGCATAGGCACTTAAGGATGAGTGATGAGTAATTAGTGATTATCAAGTAAGTCAAAAGGGGATGGCCACGAGACCTGAAATGATCAAAAGCTCTATTGTTCCTTTCATCTTGGTGATCAATAGAGCTGGTCACGTGTTTAGTCCACACTGCAATTTGGGATTTGTCTCAAGGCTCCATAAAAGAATTCTGACTTGCACTGGGTTTATAGACTTCTCTTTTGGTATACCGGTTTTAGCCCACAAAATAATATAAAAATATATATATTGTGGACTGCTCGTTTCTAGAGCCTTCACGCGACCGCGTGTCTAGTGATCGGGCACCGAGGTGAGATTCTGTTCCTCTTTTGGCAACGACAGTTAAACTGCCGGAAGAAGCGGAATTTTTAAATACATTTTGTTTTATTTTCGTATTATATTATTGACTTTGTTTTATTTTAATTTAAACTTTAATCTATTCATCATCATCAAGTCTTGTTATCAGCACGGAGTCCCTTGGCTCTCTCTCGCCATCTGTCTTAATCATTCATTGCTCCTGGCGGGTTCTCTTGACAGTAGTCAGCGTCTGCACAGATCTGTAAGTCTTTGATAGTCGACTATCACTGGTGTGTCCATGCGTAGGAGTCCATAAGAAAACGTTGCTTATGAGTTCGTCATTGTTTCTTCGGCATGTCTTGTTCATCTTACTCGGTAGTTTGTTAGATGAGAGGCAAGTGGCCGTACAGTTGCAGTTTGGTGAGGTGTTGCTTCCAGGGTTTATTCAAAACGGCACGTAGCATTCTTGTATTGTTTCCATCTAGTTTTTTTTTCCTGTGTTTCGTTAGAGTCTGGTGGTGCATCCACACAATAGTATTGACACAGCCACAGCTTGGAAGAACCCCCGTTTTATTCTATCAGAGATCAGATCAACACGCTCTTAATAGCGGTCCACACCTTCCCTATGCGTATGTTGACACCGCTTTCAGTAATTGAGATATTGCAGCAGAGGTATGTGAACTGGTCTATTAATTTCAAAGGCTTTCCACTTAAAATGGCGATGGCTCCTTTTTGTTTAAAACACATGCTTTATTTACAATCATGTAGAGATCAATGCCACTTACTGCTTGCTCCAGATTATGCCGTAGTGATTCGGCTTAAGTAGGAATATTTACAAGAACCGTTTGATCATCTGTGTTATCTGTATTTATCATAATTCCTTCGGGACATTGTCTGCTTCGGGAAGATTATGAATTGATATGGTGTTTATGTATTTTCTTGCAAAATTCCAGTGACAATGTAAAAGAAGTCGATGTCACCATCAGGTGAGCGAGCCATTGTATCATTATAGCACTAAATTTCTTTGGGGAGATCATATACTAGTAGTATTTGCTCCATCTTTCCTCTGTGAACGGAATCAAATGCCTCGGGAAAAGCTACGAACAATAGTGTTGCTTCGAGATGTTTTTGCATGATGATTTAATAGAAAGTCAGAATTTGTGACTATGTGGATCGGTTTCTCCGAAAGCCTTTTTGATTTTTCCTGAATCTCGACTCAGGTCACATATGATTGAGAAGCAGCGCATTATAACTCTCAGCAGATATAGGATTAAGAGTTATGAGTATGAAGTTCTTAGTGATTTCAAGATTGCTTTTCTTAGGGAAGAGGGGGGGGCAACCTTTTGTCTATTTCTCGATTGTTTTGTTTATACGCAGCGTCAAATTTCGTTGTCTTCCATATTTCAGGTGGTATTTCGTGGAGGCCTGCAGCTTTTGAGCATTTTTTTTTCAGTATTACGTCAATTTATTTCTTCGTAAAGTTACCAAGTTTAATGTCTTGTTGGCCATTAGTAATTTCTTTAGTAAATTTATCCATGGGTTCTGAAGGGTTTCAAAGCAGATTTTTGAAATATTCTTTCCACTTTTGAAGCTTTTTTTTTTTCTTGGTTGGCAGTTTTTAGCTTTGCTTTGGGGGTGCTTTACCTCCCGCTAACTTTATTTATTGTCTACCATGTTAATCGTGATTGTTTATCTTCTTCCGTGTTTCTGATTTTATTGAGTTAGTCGTGGATGTACTCAAGTTCTTTTTGAAAAGTTCTCTCGGGGCTTTCTTAAGTTTCTGAGCATTGACATTTGTTGGGTTTCTTTTTTCAGATAAGGATGCTTTTTTTTAAGTTACCTCGTTTTCCCTAACTACTATTCATTCTCAGGGAACTCTACATTTGGCTCTTAGTAAGGCTGGTATGCACTCGACTGCAGCTTCTGCGAGAGCGGTAACAAAATTTTCATATTCATCATTCGAAGAATGTCTTTCACATGTCTCTTGAAGAGTATCAAACTTGTTCTTATAGTTACCGGATATTGATTCCTTCTATCACTATTGGCAAGAAAAGACATGTCATATCGTGAAATTTTATCTGTTTGTTTGTTATTTCTGTGCAGACTAAAGAGGCGAATCTCAACTGAGAAGATTTTGTGATCGGACGAAACTCCCTCAAAAGAGGAGTATGCCTCACAATTCAAAGTGCTGTTTATCCACTTCTAGCTTATAAATATATAATCTAGCAGTGCTTTAGAGTTATCTGAGTAGGTATTTAGTCCAGAGTTTTCCCTTCATTTTTTAAAAATTGGCTTGAGGCATTCAAGCTTGTTTTAGACAGACAACTGCTTGATATTCACTATTTTTTGTGTGCGTTATGTTAGCAGAATTTACTATTTTTGCTTTTAGTTATCTAAACATTCATGTCTCCACCGATGATCAGAATGTTGTGTTTGGGAAAGTGTCAGACAATGGAAGATAGCTTATTATCATCATCATCATCATATCGTGCTGGCAGCACGGATATCCCTGACCCTCTCTCGCCACTCCTCCCTATCGTTCATCGCCCTAGGCAGGTCTTCAGGACAACATCCTGTATCCTCACACAGCTGCTGAATGTACGTTCGTGCTGGTCGTCCTGCTTTTGCGCGGCCGTGTGTGGGGATCCACAAGAGTACATCTCTTATGAGTTCATCTCTGCTTCTCCAGCAATGTCCAGCATGTCTGGTTCGCCTAACTTGAATAGATTTCGTGATAGGGGGCAGGTGGCCGTACAGTTGGTGTCTCGTGGGGTGCCGCTGCCAGGACTTGTTGAGGATTGCACGCAGCATTCTTGTGTAATTGCCATCTAGTTTCTTCTCGAGCCGTTTTGTTAGCGTCCATGTAGTGCATCCATATAGCAGTATCGATGTGACCGCTGCCTGGAAGAAACTGCGTTTCATTTTATTGGTTAGGTCTGATTTCCATATAGTCGATAGCCTATTGATAGCTGTCCATGCTTTCGTTAACCTCGTTTCGATGTCCTTTTCGGTTGATTCGACGCTGCTTCCTAGGTACGTGAATTTGTCTACTAGTTTAAGAGGGGTTCCTTCTAGAGTGGAGATGTCCCCCGTTTGGTTATAGCACATATATTCCGTTTTGTGTGCATTAACATGGAGGCCTATGCTTGCTGCTGCTCGTTCCAGGCTATGCAGAAGTGTTTCGGCTTGGTCAGGTGTATTTGCCAGTATCGCTATGTCATCGGCGTAGTCGGCGTCGGTAATTGTTGTTGCGGGATATCTTCTGCTTCTTTTCTTCGTCAGTTCGAAGCCATTCTCTTTGATTTTGTCAATCGATGTTCTAAGTACGTAGTCTAGACAAATGATAAAGAGATACGGAGCCAGCGTGTCCCCTTGTAGTACTCCTGCTACAATGTCGAAGTATTCTGTGTCTCCATCTGGTGATCGTACTTTTACTTTAGTGTTTCTATAGAGAATCGTTATTGCCGCTACGGTTTCTTTAGGTATGCCGTACGCTAGTAGGATTTGTTCCATCTTTCCTCTGTGAATGGAGTCGAAAGCCTTGGTAAAGTCGACAAATATTAATGTCGCTTGTAGGTTCTTTGCCCGTACACCTTCAAGGATTCTGCGGATGGTTAGTATTTGTGAGGTCGTAGATCTATTTCTTCGGAAGCCATTTTGGTTTTTTCTAAGTATGTTGTCGATTTTGGGTTCTATGCGGTTTCGTAGTAGGGCATTGTAGATTTTGGCAGCTATGGATGTAAGTGTTATGCCTCGGTAGTTTTTGGCTAATCCGAGGTCCCCCTTTTTAGGGAAGGGGAGTATGCATCCCTTCGTCCATCTATCTATCGGATTTTGATTGTATACTGCGTTGCAGTGTCGGAGCAGTATGTCGTCGAATTGTCTGGTCTTCCATACTTCCGGGGGAATTTCGTCCAGTCCTGCAGCTTTCCTATTTTTAATTTTTCTGAGAACCGAGTCGAGTTCTCCTTGTGTGAACGGTCCAAGTTTAATGTCTAATTGTTTGCTAATTATTCTGGTGATTGGTTCATGTGTTATTTTTGGTGGGTTTCCAAGTAAGTTTTCGAAGTGCTGTTTCCACAGTTTTATTCTTTCTTGTTGGTATTGTGGGACTTTAACATGAGATGATTGTTGTTCAGGGGTTGTCATTAAATATAGTACATATCATTCTCGGTTGGATATTCACAATGTTATTTAGCAATTTTAAGGTACGAGAACAGAAGCATTCCTACATCTTCAATTGTGGTATTGATGAAGTTTTTCCATGCAGACGCCAACACAAATGTCCATCCATTCAGCGATACCATGTTGAATTATTCTAGCCTAAGATGTTAGGATATTAAACCCTACACTCTTGAAGTAATTTCCACACGAACGTTAAATTCCGTGTTGGGGTGAATTCTTTGGAAATTTACACTGAATAGGGGAGAATCTCACAAGTTATATCTTCATCATCATCATAAAATCACGCTGACTGCGCAGATTTCACGGTCTCATTCTCTCTCCATCCATCCCTATCATCCATTACTCCTGGCAGGTCTCCCAAACTGCGTCCGCACAGAGTTGATGTAAATAAGTTCTTGCTGGTCGGCCAACACTGGTACATCCATGCGTAAGGGTCCATAGAAGAACGTCACTTCTCCAGTAGTGTCCCGAAAGTCTTGTTCGTATTGCCTGGATGGTTTTTGAGATGAGAGGTAAGTGGCCGTACAGCTGCTGTTTTGTGGTATGTTTCTCCCAGGATTTATTCTAGATAGTTCGTAGAATTCTTAAGTAGTTTCCGTCAAGCCATTTCTCTATGCGTTTTGTTAGCGTCTTTGTGGCGCATCTTAACGTCACTTTTCTCTGCTACATAACTTTCCCGGGTCTAAATTTAATAAAATTTTGTTTTTATTGTTGATGGCGTTTGTTCTTTGATTAATTTTAAGCCTTATCCACCCAAATCGACTGAAAGAGCATGATGGGACCGCTTCCAAACTAGAGCAGAGTATCAGCCTGCGTAATCCAATTAAAACGACTAAGCATGGTCAACACTATATGTAATAGATACTTTGGAGTGACGGTGAAGGTTTGCGTATAAGATTAAAGGGTTGTTTATTCAAAAAAAAAAGTGTATCTTTTTATGACAGAACTGTTCCACCAAAAAAAAAAAAAAATGTTATCGTCCTGTTCTCACTTTTACATGCACACCTTCAAATTCATTTTTCGACACTAGTAAGCCTTTTACTCAGGATCCAGAACCTGGGGTGTGCGAGTTACTAAAAGCATGATCTTCACTTGTTCAGGAAGTACCTTCGGTGTAGATTTCCTTTTAGGTTGAGATGAAACTCTAACAAAGCTATTTCATTGTACCTCCTGAGGCTCAAAGTCCCAGAGGAGGGCTGAATGCCAAGCTTTATTTATGTAATTGTTTTGCATTGTGTCTAGATCTCGTCTCATTTTTAGAATCTAACCAAATCCCATACCTTGTCTCTCATAACATGCGATATCTCTATTCCAATCAGAGCACGGCTCTTTGCATGACCTCTCTACTATCACTCAAAGTCTCCATCGTGCCCGCAGATGTTGACCTCGGGGTCATATCCGTTGCAAAATACTGTAACAAAGTTTCACTATTTGACACACCCACAGCTAGTGGCCCAGTCGTCTGGGGCTGCAGAATACACTGACTGCATTTCTGCAGATGGGTAAGATTCCTGCAACGAGTGTCCTGGATATCATACTAAAAAATCTGATGGTTAGGCTTCAGTAATGCTGGAGCTTTGGGGAATGCAGAGTACCCCTTCATTGCCATCGCTCCTAGGTCCACTCTGGCTCAGAGTGGTACCATTTGGTAGGGTCCTATCTACGAGTCAAATTGAACTGTTTGACATTTAATCTGTAGACTTATGCTAAACTGAATAGTGTGAAATAGAACTGTTTGATCATTTAACTGTGTGTAAACAAATGATTGATATTTAATTGAATTGTTAGTGATATATAGTAATCTTTGAAAACAATGAACTGTGTACAAACAAATGATTGATAGTAAATAGAATTATTCATTTTATATAGAAATAAGTGAAACCATTTAATCGTGTGAAAAATTGAGCTCAGTCTCGTTTAGAAATGTTATCTTTAAAATGTGTTTAGAAATTATATATTTTATATATATGTATAAAAAGGATTTAACATTAAATAACCCACAATGGTTGATATGCCATAAAACCCAACCAAACTAAATCATATATATTTAATATATATGTATAAAATGATTTGGCATTAAATAACATACGATGGTTGATATGCCATAATACCCAACTAAAACAAATCGTATATATTTGATAAATATGTATAAAAAGGATTTGGCACTAAATAACCTAGGATGGTTGATATGCCATAAAACCAAACCAAACCAAACCCATAGCTGGTGCCATTTTCACAACAATCGTAAATTAAACATTAACTAATGTTTAGAACATTTTTAGACCATTCATTTGGCAGCCTGTAGTTATTACTAGCAAAAATATACCATACAAATCTTTTAAGTGTCATTCTTGTATAATACGAGTGCAGATAATTTATACAAAAATGACAGTTGAGGTTGTAGAGTTTTGTTGCCTCTTGTTATATTAAAAGGAAGCACAAAGAGTTGACGAAGATATTGATACGAGGATCATTAAATAAGTTTCCAGACTTTTTTCGTAGGGGCACTTTTATTGATACTACACACATGAAACTCTAGTCCCCTTCGAAGTAATCTCCTCTGCCTGCAATGCACTTGTACCGTTCCAACAACTTCTGGAAGGCCCCTCGAAGTCCTCTTGTGTGAGCGTGTCAATGACCTTCATCACAGCCTCTTTCATCTCCTCAATTGTCTCATAACGACAGCCTCAGAGCTTAGGGAATAAGCAAAAGTCACAGGGAGCAAGGTCTGGACTATTGGGAGGCTAAGGAACTGTCTTGATGCCCATCTTTGTCAAATAGTCTGTGACAAGGATGGGGTTGTGGACTGGTGTATTGTCCTGGTGGAAATGCCACTGAGCCGATTTGAAGAGTGCTGGCCTCTTCCGACGGAATCTCTTCCTGAACTCCCTTAAAGCCTCAAAATAGTAACCCTAACCCTAACCGTCTGGCCAATCAACTCTGGTGTATTGACTTCCTTACTCCTCCCACACCTCTCATCATCCCTTACAGACTCCCTGCCTTCCTTCCTTCCTTGAATCTCTTATGCCACTCAAAAACTGGTGCTCGATTCATGCAAGATTCTCAAAAAGCAGTCTGAAGCATTCCATACGTTTCTGTGGCATCATTTTTTCCAAGTTTAAAACAGAATTTTATTGCATATCGTTCTTCTAAAGTGTCCTCATGTCCGGATTGCATTTTTGAAATTCACCAGCTGTTACAATCAGGTTTTAGTAGGGTGTATTCCAATTGCTGCTGCAGCTGTTCATTTGAAGCTGAAATCATAAAAAATGGTCAGTCATCTCATAAGATGTATAGCAATAACAAGAGTCTACAACAATTTTAAATGCCTGTACAAAAAAAAAAGTCTGGAAACTTATTGAAGGTACCACGTAGTTTTCAATTTGGAAGTTTTATTAACAGCTAAAGACGAAAGGAACCCTTGAGCTGTAAGTCGCAGGAAGAAGAGGCAGTTGTAGGGTTGAGAAGGAATAAAGACGCTGAAGTCAAAGCAGGAGTTGAGATGCTGTTGTCAGGACAGGAATTAAAATGTTGAAGTCAAAGCAGGAGTTGAAAATATCCAATTTGTTTCTCCGAGGATCTGTTGGTTTAGAAGGAAAGATGAATGATGAAAGAATGATTTCCCAGACACCAATGGTCCATAAATTGGATGTGCTCTCCTCATAATGCTTAATGGACTGCTCTGTGGTGAGAGAGGAAAAAGATGATCTGTCTTGCTGCTAGCAAGGAAGGAAGCGAAGAGAGAGAGAATGTGCTCTCTCACGTTGAGGTGTGAATCTGTCTGCTGTTGGAATCGGCCCGGGCAAGAGAGAGAGAGAGAGAGCACTCTCCTAGTTGCTGCTAGCAAGTGAGGAAGAAAAGTGAGGTCGAGGGAGCGATGCATAGCCTTTTATGTTGCCTGGGGAGGTGACCCGGGGAGAATGGCATCAGTCATTCTCATTGGACGAAATATATAAATTCGAAACTTCAAACGGGCAAAACAATTCCCGCACTAAATAATAATTTGAAATTCTTTCGTTCTGTTACACTTGTAAATTAAAAACCCAAGTATTTTTCCTTTTGATTAAAACTCCAAATCTAATGATATCAATATTTACTCATCCTTCCGCCACGAGCAGGATGCAATACAAGGTCAACTTTAAGCGTAGTTTAATAGGTTTGAATACAAAATTTTCCTTCTCCAAGACTGGTCGCCATACCAAGGTTAAAGAGCCCAGCCTGTCCTAATATTTACCCATAGGAGGAATAATAGTTGGATTCATGCCTTTCTCAAGGATATTTGTGCAATGTGAAATGTAAACAGTCTCGTTCAGGTTTGGAAGTCGGGTCGCTGTGTTAATTTCCTACGACCATTACATCACGAGTGCCTCCTTAAATCTATTAATATCCAATAAAATATTAATATCCAGTAAAATCGAAACATTCATTGTAAAGGAAGATTGGAATAGTGACTCTCACCTGCACATTTAAAATATTGTGTAGAAATACAAGCAATAAATTATCTTCCTTAGATAATTTACATGTTCAATAGGGACCCATAGAGTGTCACATGACGATATAAAAAAAAACCCATTCTCGACTTTGTCGCGACCTGTTCACTAACGTAAACAGATCGGATTACTTACAACCCTAAAAACAGTACATCCGAATACGACCTGAAATGATGAAGCCTTAAATGATCCTGACCGGCCGTTACAGCTGAAGAAAGGGAATGAATTTAATTCAACAACACTTATAGAACCCGTCTGTCAAAAGTAACTCTATTAAAATTGAGTGAATTATCTTCTGTAACCTAAAGAAGACTATACTCCAACGTCTATTTTTAATAGACGAACTTTATTTCTACGCAGCCCAGCAGAGTGACATACTCTTCCCTTTTTATAAAAAAAGCTCCGGGGTCAAAAATTTCAGAGGTCGTTTTTACGAAGCTCTCAGGAGCTCGCTCTCAGAGCGAGGCTCTCAAGGCTGAATCTTGCTTCTCGTGGTCGCATTCGCCCTACATCACATAGATATGCGATAAAGGTCCTTTTAAGAACAACTAGAGGTCTTCTTCTGCGGGTTGGAGTATCTCTGACGGTTCTTACGAACTCGTCGAAACAGACGGCCTGAAGGCAAACACGAAGAGGACTCTAAGACCACCCGGTCTTAACCAACTCGGTCGATTCCGTTGTCCGTTCGTTCGCTTGGCTGCGCGGCGCTAAAGCACGGGTTAGCCTTAGCTACCGCTTCCCTATCTGCACAGCGCTAAGATACCGCCAATCAGCCGCGGCCTCCCGGCCCGTTTGCTCGATAGTGCAGAGCTATGGCACAGATTAAGCCATAGCTACCGCTCCCGATACGTCCACACAGCTAAGACGCCGCATAGCCTTAGCCTCATTTCCCGATACGTCCGATCAGCTAGGGCACGGCAAAGCCTTAGCCTCACTTACCGATAACTCCGCACAGCTAGGGCACGGCAAAGCTTTAGCTTCACTTACCGATTTGCACGCTCGACTTCACATGTGCTAAGGCGTGGCAAACCTTAGCCGCGATTGCCCTGTCCGTTCACTTAGTCCGCAGTGCTAAGACACGGTTAAGTCTCGACTCTACGCGACCAAGCTACCAACACCACATCAACGCACCCCCGGTTAATCTAATATACTTAAAAAACTAGGACATCGATCTACTAACTCCGACTACACCAACTTCGACCACGACATACTCCAGCAATGCAGCATCCAATCCACGCACGACTCGCTGTACGGACTGCCGACCACATCGACGGCATGCTTCAGCATTGCAGGATCTAATCCACTTACGACTCGCTGTACGGACTAGCAACCACATCGACCCCACCCCCGGTTAACCCAATGTACTTCAAAAACCGGGACATCGACCTACCAACTTCGACAACATCAGCTACTCGCATCGATCAACTAGCTGCCTCTCTACCACTCCGACCAACACCAGCTACTCGCATCGAACATCTAGCTGCCTCTCTACGACTTCGGCCAACATCAGCTACTCGCATCGATCATCTATCTGCCTTTCTACGACCTCGACCAACACCAGCTACCGACATCAACCATCTAGCTGACGACACCAACAACTATCCACGAACTTACATACGTCCTTGTAAACTCGACGAATAAATTGTATTTGTTATACTGTTATCTAGCTTTTGTTTCCTTCATTGTTCTTTTGGCTGTCATTACTCTCACACTTAACTTAAATCGTGCTTATTGGCTCCGAAACAACTTCGTCTTGCGTCGGTTTTTGAATGATAGAGACATCGTCTCTGATTTTGCTAAAAAATGATAAGCCCAATTAGCGATATTACTCAGACTTATCAAGTAAGCCTTTTTTCCAAATTTTCCCCACTCCACATACTAATTGTTCGTGGAATAATATGTGTAGGTTTTTATTTTCTGGGACACATTCGTATATTCTTTTTTTTATTACTACAGGTATGTATATTGCATATATTAAATGTTCTTGAATGTGTAATTGAGTTTATCTGGTCTTTCTCTCCGTTGAGTTCAGTATTAGTATATCACGGATATATCAACGTTAATATTGGTCCTTGGTGACTCGACTAAATATCTTGCCTATTTTGAGGCACATCAATATTTTGAACAGATGACAAAACTTCAGTTGACTCAATAGTTAAACTGAGAACGGAAGTGTAATGAAAATATTCATTTTTACACAGACAATACATTGTTACTGAGAGTATGGGCTTCTTGAAGTTTGAGCTGGTATCAATCGTATCTGTTGTAAACAGGGAAGAACAACGCTGATGTACAAAAATATAACCAGCCTCTTTTCTTTCCTTTTATTACCCGAAATGGTAGAGTGAGATTGAGAGTCGAAGACAGCGGAGATATACACACAGGGCGAGATACACATCAATGAACCGCTTCTTCTTCGTTTCTACTCGCTTCCCTACTTTCGTGAGTCTGGTACAGCTCCGGTTTTTTTCTACCTCTCAACCCTAGACAGTCTGGCGCGAAGCCAGCGCCCAAAGTGGTGTAACGTCAAGTAGCTCTTCTGTCAGTCTTCTTCGTTCTTGTCTCTACTGGGGTCGAAATCTTTCCCGGTTTATATACTTTTCCGAACGCCCACGCAAATCCACGTGGTTACACTTCCTACCTAGTCTAGTATGCCACCCACGCAACTTACGTGGCACTTCCGCTGAGGAAACACCTGCGTTATGTTTACTTTTGGAAAGAGGTCTCTTTCCTGATATGCCACACACGTAATTTACGTGGTATGTCAAAAGGGGTCTTCCGTTCAGTATTCAACATATCTTGTCTTTGGGCATGTCATTGTAAAAAAGGCAAAGATCAAAAGAAAATTGATTTATAGAGAAAGTTTTGCTAAATTTTTTACAAGTATTTGTTTTGTATTAATGCATAATTTTTTAATAACTATTTTTTTTGTTTGTTTACAATACTACTATTAGTACATTTCTGAGGAAAAAAAAAATAACAAGTTTGAGTCTATGAACAAAACAGGCGAATGAATATCATAAAAGCAAGGTAACTCACAGCCGTTTATAATTCATGGATTAGTAAAAGACAAAGTGTAAATATGCATTTTAATGTTGAAAAGAATTGAAATAACATCGGGTAAATTCTACCAACATGATCATATTATTTTCTCTGTTCAATTTTTAAAGTTAATTCTCTTTTTAGGTTAATTTCATATGCGGCCTAAATGGGTTATTAATTTTTTTTTACATTACATCGACCTGTTAGAAATGAGCCTGTTAATGTAACATGTGGAGCCGCATTAACTAGTTGGCCATGGATAAGCCTATTAATTTTTTAGCCCACCCTCATATACGGTTAGAGTTACACTTTGTCAAATCTTTTAATGATTCCTGAAATCTTCATGCCGTAATAAGAATAGAAGGGTCAGTTTGCCGTTTGAGGTCATTGTCTAATGGCGGACGTAGCGGTGAGTAATCATGTGACCAGGAATTAAACCTTTTTTTGTCAATCGGAAGGTACCACAGAGTGAAGCTCTAGACGCTTTCTTGATCGCATCAAAAGTAAATAAACAACACACCGTAGATATTGGGATTCGAAGTTCGGAGAAAAGGCGGGAATTTTTTTTAATTTCTCATTTTATCTTATGGAATAAATATTATAAAAGTCTATGTCCAATATTTTCCTCTCTCAAAATGTTCTGGAAAGATTTTTTGGGAGTTTTTATTTTATTTTAGTAACAGATCATTTGGTCGGTTAAGAAATATTTTGTTGGTGGAGATAAGATTCTGAACCTTTTTGTCATTTTCTGACATATTTTTAATCTTAAGATGTTATTTAAACAAATGATAATTTTTATACGTCACTACAAATGTTGAAGCTAACATTATTTACAGGTGTGCCGTTACGTACAGTGTGTACAAAGGGCTAACTAAAGATAGCTCCTTTCTTCTTACAGCAATTCGCTGAAAAGCAAATATAATTAAAACAAAAGAAAATTTGATATTCACTAAAACCGATTTCTTTATATACTAAATAAATACGTATTGTATACATGTGTTAAGAGTGTTTCTATCGAGTTGGGTAATTCTGTGCTGTAGCATGGATTTTAATGCCCCAAAAAACGTTATATTAGCATTGAAAAGTCGCCTCCTACTTTCAGGTCGAAGTGTAACCTGATTTCACCACAGACCTTGATGTGAGTGCCCCATATTCCTCGAAAGGAGTCGTTGTGTGGAGATTGAATCATGCAGGCTATGGTATTGATGACTTGAAGGCCTATGTTCGTATATCTGTAGTATCTGAATACCATAGCTTACCGACATAATTATTTGAGTGTAAGGAACACAATTCGGAAACTTGTAGCTGAGAGAATGTATTATAGTTTAGCATTTTCTCGCGCTAAACAATTTAAAACAAATTACGACGAATTAACAACATTTTTTATTGCTTAGACAAACTTAGCAGAATGAATACAGAAATGACATGAAATACTGAAAAATCTTAATAGAGAAAAATTCTATTATGTTATTGAAGAGCCTTTTTGTATAAGTTAAGAGTCCTGAATAGAATGGAAGTTTTTGTGTGAAGAATTACGTCAAAGCGTAATACCATGTGTGGTACGATATGAGGTTTGTTGGGACAATAGCCCTCCCCACCGTCGAGAAACGCACACACTTGTGCGAAGTTCTGGTCGTCGAGGCAAGACGAGAGAGAGAGAGGGGGGAGAATCTTTACTTTGCCGCGCTGTTTCATATACTATTTTGGTCCTGCCACCTAGCGGCCATTAGAAGTACTTTTTGGAAGGCAAGAGATGTGATCCCTACTGATGTAATCCATGCAGTTGCAACTAGTGAAACAGAATTTTCGTTCATATTTTATCTAGTAACAGTAGGTTCTTAGGTAATAATCGTTTGTTGGGTTTTTATCAGACAAAATCAACATCTGCAGCGTAAGGAAAAAAATGCTTACTGTAGCACGAGACTTGGACGAGAGAAAAGGAACAAAACAATTCGGTTGAAAAAAGGGTTTATGTTTAGAGAAAGATAAAGAAAGAGAAGAAAAGAGGAATAATTGCAAAAAGAGTTGTTTTTTGCAGACTTAGCTATAGCATTTATCTTGGTAACAGTTCTTTCAGTTCCATGTAGGTTTGGTGGCTGGTCCTTTCAGATTCAAAGGCTTGAAGTAGGGGAATTCTGGGCTCCCATGTGCGTAGAGTAACCTCGTGGGATGACCTTCGTATGTGTCTCGCTGCTTGGACTCGCAGCCTGTTTCGGCAAAATTCAAGATTCCGTGTTACATTGTTAACGTCAAAGCAAGAAAACGCATGTTAGTCTGAAAAACGTACGCATGTGTGCTGGTATAAGATTTACACTCCTATATTTTAAAAATGGTCGTGATACAAGAAAATTCTTGAAAATAGGAATCTGATTCACTTGTTCCCGAAACAAAGATGGTGGACGTCGGTAAACCTATCGGCCAGTAAAGTCACGTGATTTTGTCCCACACAAAATAATCGGTGTGTTTGAAGCCGATCATATGACAAGGATTAGCTATATATACTCTCGTCTTCCAATAACTCATTTTCTCACATTTTGACTTCCAGAGACAGTACTCTTTCTCTCACATTTTGACTTCCAGAGACAGCTTGGCTTTGCCAGCTAGTGACATACACCTCAATACACGCAACATTGAGGCGTATATACTCTGCGACCTTTTTCTTTCCTGGTCTGCCTTTTCGGCTGGACTTGTTTCAATCTCGCACACGGCCTCAAACATTTCGTCAAATCCCGAAAGAGACAAACGACTAACATGGGAGAAAACACGTCCTTCTAGAATACATTTCTGTGTATTGATACCCCGTGTGAAATACTTAGTCAACATACATTCATAATCAACAAGACACTTTTAATATTTAGTCTTTCACCTTAATATTCGTGTTAGTTACATACACACACAGAGGAATATTTAACAAGCTATATTAGAATATTCGTAATGTTTTGTAATGTTTCTTTTTTATGTACTTGTTGATACATAAATTTATTTTTGTTTGTATTGCTTGGTTTTGAATGTTCTTTTGTCCACGTCACTTACATCGTTTGCTTTTCAACAATGAGCCAACAAATTGTAGGAGCAAAATATCCAGCAAACATACCCCACGGTGGTACGACAGATGTGCTGATAGCGGTCCGTGATTGGTTGTTTTTCAGCCAATCACGGGGCACGTAAAAAGTGACTCCGTAAATAATTTCCGATACTTTTGGGTAGCTAGGCAGAACTTTAATTGTTAGGAAAAAACTGTTGCTATGTCACGTAACATATTCTCTCCTACGTTTGCACGGGATGTCGTTAACCAAACAGAATGACTGAAGGTCATATTATTTTTAGAAACTTTGACGCCCAGAAGTCTGCTTTCTGGATAAACGCTTGGGCTTGTGTCGTGAACTGAATTTTGGGGTACTATAAGTTTGTTAGAGTGTTCGCCAATGGCCCGGGAGACTTGGGTTCAATCCCAGGTCTAGTCATACCAAAGACTTAAAAAATGGTACTTGATTGCTCCTTGCTTAACACTCAGCTTTATAAGGTACGGATCAAGGATAAAATGGAGCTAACCAGGGAAAGGAGTAACGCCCTCCCCTGAAAATTGGTGTAGTAGCTATCGAAAAGGGAGACTTCGGGTTGCCCTCAACTACGGTCGCTGACTTTACTTTTACAAGTCTGAAAATTTAAAAATCTTTATCCATACATCCGCGTTCTAATAGTCCCATATTAAATGCGACGTATTTGCTCTTGTAAAGCGGCAAATAGATATTTGGTCTTATTTTCTATTAGAGATATCTATATAGATAATTTACTAATTAGATTTATTCGATTTTTCAATGTTTAGATTATATTTCCTTTTTTTTATGGCTGAAAATCTAAAAATTCAAAATAACGTTTTGCTTTAAATTGTGATCCTTTTAAAATTCTTACCGGCTAAAGAAGAAGAAGATGAGAGAGAGAGAGAGAGAGAGAGAGAGAGAGAGAGAGAGAGACTCCCAACCAAGAACACAAAAACTTTCCAAGAAAAGTTATTGCCGCTATGGAAATTTTTGATTAATCTTTTTAGTTTTTGCTTCTGTTTATTTATTTGAGAGGTGGGTGGGTTCGAACTTTCTGAGAGAAAGAAAAAAGTTGGTTTAACTTTAAAATATGATTAAATAACTTATTTATTAAACATAGCAATTATTCAGTGTGTTGCTATTTCTCAAAAAAATCTAAAATAATCAATGAATCATCAAAAAAACCGTTTGCTTAACAAAATATATAATTTTTCTCTCTTTTTCTCACTTTTCGGAGTTGCGACAAATTTTTTCTAAAGGAAAAAAAAAACAGAAAATAAATAAATACGTTCAGTGTCACGTGATGTACTCAGAATTTCTCGAAGTTGTCGGTGCTGGCAACCAACAACCGAGGAAAACGATTTGACCAATCACTGGCCACTCTGCTGTACAGACAGACTAATCGCTAGCGGCCTGCTGTAGTGATTAGCCAATCAATTTCATTGTTGTTGTCGGCAACCGTAGTTTGACTCTGTGTGTGCAAAATGGTGGATTGCTACTCACTACTGTTGTGTTATTGTTTAGTACCGAGCCGTGCGTGTCGTATCATCGAGGAAAATCCTTATACAATGTGAAACATTGCAAATCTGTAAGTAAATTCAGCATTCCTTAAATAATGTTAAATGATTTTATTTGATTGTGATTCTTTTTCTTCGCCAATTCACTCTTAGAAATCGCTTGTTTGAATGTAGTCGACGCTCTTGGATTTTTGTGTGTCGTCTACGAAATAGGAGTTTATTATTTTATTATTATTATGTATTTTAATAACGACAGAAATTATACACATTTGAAAGATTTTTGACAGGTTTAATCTTATTTCTTTCATAGAAGTTTGGATAAATGTCTTATTTGTTCAACAGAAAGCAGTTACTAAGTGTTAAGTGATAATGACAACAAAAATATGTGGAAAAAAAAGTAAAGAAAGAAAAAAGAATTAAGGCATACACAAAAAATTGTATTGAATTAGAAATCAAAAATCACTAAATAAAAGATACACGCGAAGGCTGATATTTTCAAAACTAATTTTTTTTCACCAATTTTTAAAAATTTTAAATACTAATTTAGGATGTAACTTAGTGCACACGTAGTACGGTCGGTAAGTAAACATAAACACTATTGAAAATTAATATTTTGATTTCATAAATTAATACCAACAAACAAACAAGATAGAAATAAACGGGAAATTTATCTTATTAAATACTATTGTTTCTATTTTCAAGTAAAATTTCAGATTTGATTGTTGAGCAATGACAACAATGGTTGATGCGTTTGTTCTTAACGTATTTATTTTTGGAGTAATAGTTGTTTACATTTTAAAAAAAATCTAATTGTTAATTAAGTTTTAATTTGATAATATTTTGCATAATAAATTCTTAAGCCTTTTCTGCCTGTAATCATGGTAAAAACACTAAATTACACTGTCCCCCACTTTTTTTTTGTAAGGTAATTGAATAAAAATCAAAACAATAACTCAGATTGACAATAAAATTCCAGAGATGAGCGCGTCATCATGTTATTTTATTTGTTTCATACTTTCATATATTTTAATGTGAATTATCCAATTATTCTGATTATAGTTATTTTTACAGGTGTTTTGCGACAATTCTCTATCAGTTTGTCAGATTTGGCTATCCATTACTTTTTTTAAAAAGAAAAAAAATTGTTTTACGTTAAGTTAAAAAAAAAAAAAACGAAAAAGAAAGAGACGCAATTAATTAAGACTTTCACTTTACAATATTATTTTAAAGTTGTTTGTAATGAATTTATTGAAATAATCCTATAGCTTATTTAATCGTTAATTACGTAAAAACACTACATATCAAGTTTCTACCAACAACGAAATAACGTTTTTCCTCTCATTGATTGCGAAAAATAAACTAAGTGTAACTCCAGTATTTAACTACAGAAGAGAATGTATCGGTCCTAAGTAGACTAAGTGAAGTGATCGTTAAGGTACATTCCGAATTTCTGGTGTCCAAAAAAACCAGTTTATTTGTTTTTACTTTTTCAAAACTATGTAAATTAGACGCGTAAATTGATCGAAATGTGGACGACATGCTTTCAAAATTTTATATTTTTCTCTTTTTTCATTAAAAGTACTTTTTCTGTAGCATGAAATATTTTAGGGAAAATTGCTATTTTCCGAAGACACACATTTGCCAAATTTAGTCTTGACTCTAGAGGGGGGAAATTATTGCAGTAGAGAGTAGGACTGCGAAAAACTATTTTAGGCTATTGGTTGTGAATTTGCTTTTCTTTTTAGAATGATTTTAAACTATCGGTAAAAATTATATTCACAGAAAAATAGACATTGAATATTTGTTTGTATTAAGCTTCATCTATACTCGTCACTTGTCCATTCCCCTCCAACAGTTTATCTGGAGTTAGCGTTTGAACATCAGATAGTTACCCAACATATTCGAGACAGCTACCTAACGGGTAACTGAAGACAGCAATTATACGATATGGCATAGAGTCTGTAAGATGGTGGAGGTTTTGCAGAATCGTATCTATCCAAGCACGTTCTTGGGTGATCCATAATTGATTTGTGTTTGTTGCATGTGGCTGCAGGGAATTTAAAGTGAGGCCTATAACATATCCTCTATATTCACTAGGATTTCAATCTGGTGAGCGTGTGTGAGTGAGGGGGGAACAATGGAGTGCTTGGAAGTCAGCTTAGTGGTCTTCGAACCAGTTTTGTGACACAATTTGGAAGTTGTTATCTTACTGGAATTAACCCATCACCATTAAAAACATGTCAAACAAAAAATTGCAAGTGGTCTGCAACAAGATCTGTGTATATGTATTTACCAACACCATGATCAGGTTGCAACACAGTCAATTTTAAAGCAGAATGTGGCTGGTTTCAATTCAGCATTTTCCTTCTCCTAGTCTGATTGCCATACTAAGGTTAAAGAGCTTAACTGCCCTACTATGTACCCATAGTTGGGGTGGGGAGAAGAGACGAATTCATACTTTTACTAAGGACATGAGCATAAAGTGAAACACAAACAGCAATGTCTCGAATTTTAAAGCTGGTTGCCATTTCCATTTACTAACATGATAACTTTTATACCATGATCTGTGTATGGATTTACCCAACTCCTCCGCCATGAGCAGGATGTGACACAAGGTCAATTTTTTAAGTGGAGTACAACGGGTTTGAATTCAGAGTTTTCCATTTCCTTCACTGGTTGCCATACCAAGTTTTAAGAGCTCAGTTTGCTCTACTATTTACCTATAGCTGGAGAAAAAATAATTGAATTCATACCTTTTTTAAGAGTATTAGTGTGATTAGAAATGAAAACAGCCTAGTCTAGAATTTGAACTCTGGTTGCCATGTCCATTTCCTAAGATGATATCTGTTATGCCACGATCTGCGTATGTCAAGGTGGATTCTAATTTCATTCGTGGTTCTTGTAAACTCCAACAGATCACCCCTCACATAAACACAGAGCCATTATCAGCTTACAAAACAACCTGCTGATGGGCTGAATCTATAGTTTCATTTGATCTCCTCCTCACATGAACTCAACTGTCTACTCAAAAGAACTAAAAATGTGACTCCTCTGACTCATTGACACCATGCCAGTCTTCTACAATCCAATGATGATGTTCTTTGGTTCAGGAGAGATACAGTAACTAATACCATGGTGTCAATAAAGATACATTTTTTGGTTGATTAATATGAAGCTCCATGGAATGCAGTGTATGCTTTTCTCTACATAGAATAATGGGTTGTATCAACATTGAATTGGTATATAATTAGGTAGAATGTTTCTCTTTATTGAGTAGTTACCATTCTTGTAAGTTGCTGGTGGCCTTGTCCTTGCACTACAGAAGGCACCTGAAATTTTCATGTATCACTGATATCTGTCCAGAATTCATATATTCCTGGTGTCCTGCTGTTACTGTTGCATGAGAAAAAGCACTTTTCACCTTATTTATAATGGCTCATCTTTCTGGCTCCAATAATCATTCTGTAATCAAAGTGTTGAATCCTGTTTGTTTCTCATGGTTGCCACAGATACACTACTTCTTTACTTATTATGCTAAACATGCATCATCAGGCTGAGTTCATTTCTACTATTGGTGGAGTGGGAAACTATCTAGTTTACTGTTGTTTCTATTTTTTTTTTTTTTTTCCCCTTTACTTTAGAAGCCAACCATTTATATTAATAATATAGTTTGCTATATTCATAAATAAAGAGTGCTCAATATTAATGATAGGGTATATATATATATATATATATATATCTAAGTTAGAATTGCATAAACACAATCAGTGGTGATTTGTAACTGTCATTTTTTTGCCTATATCATATTTACCAACCCTTCCGCTCAGGCAGGATATGACACAAGGTCAATTTTTTAAACGGAGTTTAACAGGTTTGAATTCAGAGTTTTCCTTCTTCTAGACTAGTTGCCTCACCAAGGTTGAAGAACCTAGTCTGCCCTATTATTTACCCATAGCTGGTGGGAGATTAATTGGATTCATACCTTTCCCAAGGATATTAGTGCTATGTGAATTGTAATCAGTCTCGTCCAGGATTTGAACTCATGTCACCGTGTCTATTTCCAGTGATGATAACGATTACACCACAGACACCTCCATTTTTTTGCCTATATGATCATCAAACCAAGTGGTTCTCACACTATGGATATCCCAATGTAGACATGAAATTCCTACTAAATCACCTGAAAACTAACTTCAAAGACTTATAAAAATAATAGATTAATAAAATGAAATAAGTAAAATAGAAAAATAAATAAAAATGAAATAATTAAATATAATAAAGTAAATATATTAACTTTTTTAGACACTTGAAGATATAGTTAAGAAAAATTTTTATACATGTTTGATATATTGGAGTTCTCTAGTCAAGTGTCACAAGAAAATGTCAAAAAACTATGAACATGGAAGAGAAAATAAACTGTAGTTTATGATATATTATTCATGTTTAGAAATCCCTATAACTAGCAGGTGTTTATGTATTTTCAAATATTTAGTCTCCACAAGAAAAATTATTTATATATATATATATATATATATATATATATATATATATATATATATATATATATATATATATGTAAGTTGGCAACTGTTGTTGAGGGTGACCTGAACGCTCCCTTTTCATTAGGTACTACACCAAAGTGTAGGGGAGGGCACTTCTCCTTTCCCTGGAATGCTTCATTTTACCCTTGATTCCTACCTTATAATGTTGAGTGTTAAGCAAGAAGGCATCAAGTACCATTTATTTTAGTCTTTGGTATGACTCGACCTGGGATTGAACCTTGGTCTTCTAGGCCATTGGTGAACACTCTACCCACTAGTCAATGGATCAGTGTGTGTGTGTGTGTGTGTGCGCCCGCGTATAATGTGTGTGTATATATATATATATATATATATATATATATATATATATATATATATAATGAGTATGCATGCCAATCTTATGTACTAAACAATTGTATTTTGTGACTAAGAGATCCTTTTAAAAAACTATAAATGCTAGTGAATAAATTTGAACAATCTTGTCATATTTCCTGTGTATACTGTATTCTTGCAATTGCTAATCAATTTACAAAGAATTTTTGAATCATTCTTAGTTTGTTAAATTCTCATCTTGAAAATTAAGTTCTTTATAAGTTATTTTTGGATTGAAAAGTAAAAGTAGATTAAGAACTGCCCAGTTAGCTCTATCCCAAGCTTTATAAGACACTTTTTGAGAGTCTGGTAAATTATCAGTAGTAATTTTTATCATTAAGGTTTTTCAGACTATTGTCTTCATCTTTATTGTTTTTTCCACAACCTTTCGGCCAATATGTCTTCCGGCCTTCTTCAGGTGTTTTCCTTCCATATATGGTCCGCCTACCCAACTTTTCAATCTCACCTCATGCTATGGTTTTCTGATGTTCTTCTAGCCTTACTTTTAGTAAGGCTAGAAGAAAAAAAAAACAAAAAAAAACTTAATATGAGCACAAGTAAAAAATCATACATAATCGTAGCAATTCTTGTCAAGTAAGAACATTAAGTTTATAAGTCCCAAAAATTCACTCTGAATTGTCCAGCAGGACACTTCGCATAATGGTTATAGGTGTTGGTTCCCTAAGCTTCTAAGGAGACAATCATCTGGAGGTTGCAGGTTCAATCCTGACTGCAGGCGAGTAATAATACAGGAATACTTAACACTTGTACCCGGTTATGGCTAATGGAATCAGAACAGGTGACCTCCATGAAGGTTCCCGAGTTCGACAAACACCTGAAGAAGGCTGGAGGACATATCGGCCGAAACATTGTGGAAATAACAATAAAGATGAAAACAATAGTCCGCAAACCCTTAATGATAAAAATCACCAAGCTTCGTCTCAGAAATTTAGACAACTAATATCAGTAGTAAATCAATCAGTTTCTTCCAAACAATTCTTTCAAGTGGTTTATAAAGATAAACAGTCCTGCACACAATCCAAATTAACATATTACTGTTGTAATAATAATGGGAGCTGTGCTTGGGGTAATGGTGATCATCTTAGGAAGAGTTCAAATCCTGGATGAGCCTGTTAGTGTTTCACTTCATGCTCATGCCCTTGGGAAAGACATGAATGCATCTTTTCTCAACTATGGATAAATACGAGGGAAGGCTTGGATTTTTAGTTTTGGTGAGGCAACCAGTCTAGAAGGGACAACTCTAAAATCAAACTAGCTGTACTCTGCTTAAAAATTGACATTGTTCACATCCTGCCTATGGTGGAGGGATTAGGTAAATACATACAATTATGATGATAATAATTATTATTTTATATAACTTATGAGATTTTTGTGAGACATTACTCTTTTAGCTTTATTATTCATCGTTTTAAGAAACTCATACATATGCTATATCACACTATTCTTTTATGGTTAAATCCCCAAATAAGAGTCACCTAATGTAATTTATCATAAGTTGTTTTTTTTTTTTTTTTTTTTTTTTTTTGTAGTTACTGCAATTTCTGTAGAAATGCATTCTTATATTTTCATTTATGTTCTAGAAGTTTAAAGTTGTGAAGTAAAGATCAACTGATGTTCATTCAGTTCTTAATTGTATTTATTTTCGCCCTATTTCACTTTCATTTCTTTTTTACATAGCTATACATCTATTTTGAGAAATAATAGCATTATTGTAACTCTGCTACCTAATATTTAAAAAAGAATTTACTGTAATTGTTATAAGCTTGGTTAAATGATCTGTAAGAGTATTGATTGTTGGCAGGTAGGATTTTGTAATTCAGTGATTGCTATTTCAAGTAATTCTATCATTAATACGGAGAGCATCTTAGTGCTTGTTTATTGTAACTATTATTAAGTTTGTAATTTAAAGATAAATCTTTAGAAAATTCATTAGCTTTCTAAGAATGTAGAAACAGTTATGTACAATATATTTTGAGCAATATAACTAAATCAGAGAAAAGGGCATCAAAATTTATGATTCTGTAATTTTTTAGGTCTATACAAGTTCATGAAATTTAAGAAATGTTTCTTATCAGTTTAAAACCTGATTTAGAGAAGAATAAAGATTCGGTTGGGTTTTATGGCATATCAACCCTTGTACTTTATTCAATGCCATATCCTGTTTCTACATATATACATTAAATACATATGATTCATTAATGAAAAGTTAGTAGGTAATATTTTAAACAAGCTCGAGCTGATTTGTTCGAACACAGATAATTTCAAGTATTGCTATCTAATGCTAATAGTTTTATTTGCACATAGTTAAATGGTTTTAAGTATTACCATTTAGCTCTAACAATTCAATTTAACATTAGTCATTTGTTTGCACACAATTAAATGGTTAAACAGTTCTATTTTGCCCATACATAGGTCTCTAACAGGTACTATCACTCCAGGTGTGAGTGGACCAGGGAATAATGGCAAAGAAAGGGTACCCTAGATTTCCCAGAACTCCAGGACAGAAGCCTCATCATCAGATGATTTAGTGTAATATCCAGAACACTTGTTGAGCTGGGGGTCTTATTCTTCTGCAGAGATGCAGTCAGCGTTTTCTACAGTCCTAGCCAACTAGGCTAACAAAGATAAAGGTTATCATCTAAAAAATTGTCCTTTTGGAATAGCTGATTATTGCATATAAAAATAGGTTAATCATAATTTTAAGTATTTTATATGTAGCTTCTCAGATGTAAATAAATAATGTATAGTTTTATAAATTTTTCTCTTTATTGATGTTAAAATCATAATAGAAACTAATGAGTTGAAGTTGTACTATTTATTATAAATCAGGTTAAAATTAATTACTTATATTCTGTAGCCTTTATTACTTATATTTTGCATTAAATAGATTATGATAATTCTTGCTGAAGTTCAGTATTTATCCTTTGTTGTGACTATTCAATGTCATATTTTCACATTGAGTATTATGACCCATATATATAAGGAATGAAATCAACAGAGTTCATTTGGAACCAGACAGTCTGTGTCTAATCACTTCTAATCTCACTAAAAAAACAATGCTATTAATTATATCTCTGATCTGTTATTAACTAATAATCTTTCACTATTGATTTATTATTATCATGTTTCAAAAGAACTTTGTTAGTGTTTAAAGGAATTTACCCTATCACATACTTGTAACTATTAAGATGTGGTATGCCTCTATTCTCTTAATTCATTCATGCTTAAAATTTCTCTTTATTTTTTTCTCTTCTTCATGGGGGTATTTCTAGTGGTAAAATCTTTAGTGTCTTCAAGAGTAAAGTTAAGACTATTTGGAAGTATTACATTTGCTTATCTCCAGGTGCGGTCTCTGTTTTGTTTTTGTTTTTTTGTTTTTTCCCTATTCTTCCCCTTATACCTATGATTCCATGACAAAAACTTTTTCTTTTTTTTTTAAGGAAAGGTTAATTTTCTTGTTCTCCATGATCTTTAATTCATTGTTTATATTAAATGTACTACAACAAATTTGACATGATTTACAAAATTGCATGTAGTTTATTTAGTACCAATGACTTAAGAAATAGTTGCAGATTAAGATCTGGTTAAATTGAGAACTACTTTCAAACAATAATGTTGTGTTACATTATCACTAGAAAAATTTTTCTCAATTTTTTCACATGGTATATTCTGTATGTTTTTTCACCACTTGCAGCATGCTTATTGTAAGAGTTTTACTTGGATATGTATTGATCTTATATCTTATAGATTATTTGGTTAAATTTCATTACATACTTATTCAATACTATTATTCTCATTTCACTAAAATTGTTATGAACTAAAATAAGCTTACAAGTTTCACTTTAATAAAGAAATAAATCATTTTATTTACCATTTACTTATATATATATATATATATATATATATATATATATATATATATATATATATATATAGTTGTACATGTGTTGAAACTTTGGGATTGATATAGCAAGCATCATGATACAATGATGAACTACTGGTATAATGAGAAAAATGGCAGAGGAAATGGGTGCCACCCCTGTTTATAAGATGATTCCATCATTAAAAACTGATGATATTTAAAAATTAAACAGTCTGTAAATAAAAAATGGAATTTTCAAACAATTCAAAGTCAATTTAGTGATTGTAAAATCTATAAGATTCTCATAGTGTAAAATTTTAATATAAAGTAAAACATTTCATTTTTATTTAATCTATATAAATGAAAATTCTGTATAAATCTCTTTTCATTGCAGTATAACTTTAAAATGGCTTAGGCTAAAATTTTGCAACTTAGTTAAAATTTTATGAATATGCATTTGATAATTATTTTTCTTTTCTTAAAATATATACATAACCTGATCTCAAAGAAAAAAGTTTAGAAAGTGGATTATGCATTACAATGTGAACATTTAATTTCAAATATTTTTTTTACTTAACCAGATAACCTGATTAATGAATATAGTTTGTACAAATATTGTTATCATTATTACTATAATTTACCAAACATGATTGTCTCTATTATCATAAAACCACAAACCTTCTTAAAATCTTTCCATTTTTCCCCAGTATATTTTTATTTCAAGTGCAAATTGTGGTTTGCTGAAAAAGGGTTGTTGAAAAAGCTGGTGAAATATTTATTTAAATCATCTGGGAAATGTTAAATAATACTATCAATTATTTATTTACTATACCAACATCAATAATAGATTATTATTACTTCAGTTTCATATATTTACTTATCAAGTGCATTTCTGAAGATTTGTTTCAGCCAAATGACTTTGATTTATGTTTATTTTACACAACAGTTTTATTTCTTAAAAATAAAGACAACAGCTTAATGATAAGATTTCAATAAAACTTATTCTTGATATACAAGTTTGTTTTTATTTTGAGGATATAAAATCCATACTTATGCATAAACAACACTTATAAAAGTTAAGATATAGGTAATATATTTTCCCATATTATAAACAGTATACTAGTTAGAAGGGCCAGATTTGTATATTTCTATTCATATGGTTATTTTATCAACTAATTCTCTGTAACATTTCCTTTAAAGAAAATTTATAATATATTTTTAACTGCACTATTAAAATTACAATTCACCTTTTTATGTTAGGTAAATACCTGATGTGGAAAGTACAATATTTTGGGAACAAGCTGAGTCAAATATTAGCTGCTGAGTATAGGGTGTTACAAGTTGAAGCTTTTCAACTAAATGATTATAACAGTTAATTGCCAGTCATGGCTGTGTTAAGTTTCAGATTTAGACTTTTCATGGAGACTTGCTAATTCTAATGAAGGATTAGTCACTGTATATTTTGTAACTTTTTTCTGTTTTTTTTTTCCATGATTAAAAAAGTTTCCTAGTTTTTCTAAAGCATCTTAAATGATTAACCTTTTTTAGCTACTTTTATTTTACTAATTTGCATTCAAGTTAATATTTAATGAAACTTTAAAAAAAATTAATGACTACTTTTAATTTGAAGACCTCGAATTTGAAAATGGTCATTAAAATGATCTTGAAAATTAACGCTGCAAGTATATGGAATGATTTATAAGCAATCATTAATTTTGGCCAAAAATACCATTTACAAATAAGGTAATAAAACCTCTTTGTTGAAAATTAAGATTTAAAGTTGATAAAATCAATTAGTTTTAGAAAACTGAAATAATAGTATTTTTTTTCTGGTTTGAAATTAGTTTCTTTTCTCAAAAAGTATCAGTGATAGAATTAACCTTCAGACTTTTCAGCTATGATTTTATGATGGAATCATTGAATTATGCTTGTAGGTTTGTAGTCTCTAATAAGAATGAATTCATTATGTATTTTGACAAAGAAATAAAAAGTTTTAGTTGCCATTTATGCTATATTGACAGTATATTGAGTTCTACTGAAAAACTAAGTAGTATTTGATTTAGAGGTTTTCATTATTTTTATTTTTACAAAAAGTCATGTAATAATGTGGACCTGAATTTGTTTTTCAGAAGCTTTATACAGTTGCAATTATAAAATATTGTCCTGTATATTTTAGGTGCAAAGTCTTTACCATTTTTCTTTCATTCTTTACACATTTATCATGAAGACAAATCACAGTACTGATAATATTCAAAGTTAGATCACTTTTTGTCCACAAAAATAGTTACTCAATCACCTGCTTTTAAGAGGTAGTTAATTAACAAAAATTTGCTTATTTATTGAAATACTGAAATTAAAAATGACATGTTTTGATATATGGCTAAGATTTTCAGCATTTGTACAGCGTGTATTTATTTTATAATTACACTTCTGTTTATTGTTGAAACCAAAATTTGACATGGGGAATTAATAAACATAAAATAATATAGATACTTACAGCTTATAAAAACATTGGTTTTTCTGTAAGGCAGTGGATACTTTAGTAAGCAAGTTAACCAAACACTTTGTATTTTAAATATAATATCTGTTAATAAAAATGTATTACCTGTGTTAATGCTAGAGTAATGTTATCTTATTATAACATACAATGTCATTGAAGACCTTGTTTGCATTTTGATTTAATTCTGACATTTTATTAATAGTCCTATTCAAATTATGAGTAGGTAGTATCAGTGATTGAAAATAGGATCTACATAACTCCAGTTTGATATTATCTGAATGCATTCATTTTACATTTAAATTAGAAATATGAAATATTTTTGTGTTTGCATACATGCAAACACGTGGAAGATGTTTTCTTTGTTTTTAGCAAATGAACTATTCTTGATTTTGTACAAAACTCATAAGTTTTCTTGTTAATGAATTATCACACAGTTGAGATTTCAACATACTCATGACATTTGAATTCATTGTTTTATTCTTCAAACTAAAAACTGTATTTGATATATATTATTTTTCAATATATAATAAATGAATAAATAAAACCAGGATCCTTTAGAAAACTTTGACAAAATACTTAAGAGTAACATTTTTTTATATTCAACTTTCAGCAAAATGTTAGTAGCTAGTGTTATAATATTTCAAATGGTAAATCTTTTTTACTTGTTTGTTTTTAATTTCTTCTCAGAATTATTTTCAATCTGTAGTAGTTTTTATTTAGTGAGTGGTAGTTTGTGTTGCTTCTCATTATTTAGTTTGGAAAGTATTTTTGAAATAGACATGTTATTTGGCTAGCTTCTACCAGGTTGTTTTTGTCTACTATTGATTAATTCAAAGTTACCTACTCACTTGCTTGTCATTGTTTCAGTATTTAGCATGTATTTATTAGATGCCTGTTTAAAAGTACAGCAAATGCATTTTATGAAATCCTGGTAAGTTAATTGCAGAATAAAAGTAATTCTATTGGTTTATCTATCACTATGAATCAACTTATTAAGTATTCTTTTTTTGGTAGAGCCAGATGCAGTGATTGGCTGCATTTTTTAAAAAAGGTTCTGAATAGTAATAATACTCTACATTTATCATGTAGTCTGCCATGATAAAAATAGAACAAGTCTCATTTTGATATGATTAACTCAATGCCATTAATTGTCAATATAATGCTATAATGGACTACCTTTGTTTATCTTGAGGCATCTGTTTACGCGTCATGAAATGTTAAAAGGAAATACATTATAGTATATTCCGAACTGTCAAAATTTGTCACTTTATAGACCTTTTTTTTTTTTTTTTTTTTTCCCCCCCCTTTTATAAGTTTTCTCCTGTTATTTCCAATATGGGGTATAAATACTTTATTTGGAAACTGCTGACACCTGTAGCATTGAAGAACATTTCACAACACCAGATATGAAATATGTAGCATGATTGATTGGTGTGGTATCAAATATGAAAATGTCTATTATAGATCTACAGTGGTTGATATATGGAATGGAAGTGAGACAACAGTTTTTTCCAGGTACTGCTGAGTATTTAGCATAATGATAATGGTTGATCATTTTAGTGATCAAGAGAGAAGCAAATAAAAAATAAAAAAACAATAACTATTTTAAAAATAGAACCTTTCATTGTTTAATCTCTTAGCATTTGTCTGTTTAGAAGCTGTGGAAAGATGATGGGGTATGGTCACTTATTACAGGAGGGAGTTGTAAATCTTTTGAATTTATGTAGATTTTATTGAAGGCAAATTGTTTCATCTTGTGTCTGAAGGTTTTTTTTCTTCATGCTACAAGTTCTAATGGATTCTCTCAGATTCTGTTTGGACTGACTGCATTCTTATTTTTTACCTTATCCTTCTGCCTCAAGCAAGATGTGACAGAAAGTCAAATTTTTAGGTGGAGGCCCTCTTACATATGAATGCACAGACAAGAAGAGTGCTAAAAGTTGCTTGATCTCCATCAATATTCCTCCCTTGGGAAGCATTAGGTTTTAGGCAATTGTCTTTTTAGATGAAGGGGCAAGTGCTGCTTGGGAGGTGGGGGATGAGCCCTTGAAGCCAAGTTCTTATATATATCTGCAGGAATCAAAGCTTGTGATTCTTCTTGTCTTTTCATGATCCTGCATCCCTTGACTAATTGCTTCGACATCCTCCCCCTCACTGGAACTGATTTTCCTGACAGATTTTTGCCTAGCATATATACAACTTGTGGACCACTGATTATATTATATTAGAACACAAGGCTTTTTGAAATCCAACTAAAAATAAACATAAATCTCTTGTGCCAGTAATCATACCGAATAAATAAAACTAATCAACAACATGTTATAATCATGTAGCCACCTGTGGATGACAAGCAGACTGCAATATCCATTACAAGTCATGTAATGACCAATCATTAAAGACAACATTAATCAACAACTCAAGCCCTTAAAATGTCACTTGTACATTGGACTATCCCTATGTATCACCTCCAAAATATTTCTAACTCATCTTCTGAGAATCTATTTTATAAAGATAGATGCACAAGTCAGATAATTGAAATGAGTTTATCTTTATTCTGATAAATGTGCTTGATCTTTAGAGATGTCTGATATGCTTCTATTCGACAAAGATGTGTTAATTGTAGTTATCTTATTCAAGATTAATCTTGGTTAAATGAAAAAACATCATAGAGTGGGTTTTAGATATAATTATAAAGTTAACTACAAAATTTGGTATACTTAACATTGATTCATTTTGATATTTTAATATTTTTAGTTATCTTTAGTATAGGTATATAAGTTTCTCTTAATGTAAACTGTATTCTAAAATTAGGCTTTGAAAAAGTAATTCCTATGGTAAGCTACTGGTAAAGTTATTAAAAAAATTTCATTGTTCCTCTATTTTTTATTCACAGAAATTTTTCCTCAAAAATAAAAGAAATCAATTACTATCATATCTCTGATCTTTCATTTGATAAGTGATTTGCATCAATTTTGTATTAAAATGGCTTGAAAAAAGCAAAAAATTGAGATTAATTTATTGTGAATAATGCTGCATAAACAGGTAAAATGGTCTTTAAACCCAATAACTGAATTAGTTTGTCTCTGACTGCCTCTTCTGAACTCTCATAATACTAATTTCAAACGTGAGAAGTTTATTAGTTTAGGTGGCCATCATTATTGAATTACACACTTATGATTGAAATTTACCTCTAAATGTGTTTTTTTAATCAGATAAAACACAGTGGTTTATGCACAAAAATGCAGAGCAATATGGCAATATTTTCAACTAAAAAATAATAAAATAAAAACTGGACAAATTTCATGACTCTGAGTTTTACATTGCTGATCCTCAGGTGTGCCAGTATCAAGTGTCAACAGGTGTGAATACTGGGTTACCTGGGGATCAGTACCATGAAACTCAGCTGTGAGTTTTTATCTTTTTTTTCTATTTTATAAATGGAAATATTCTGGGAATGTATGTATGTATGTGTGTGTGTGTGTGTGTGTGTATGTATATATATATATATATATATATATATATATATGTATGTGTATATATATATATATAATATATATATATATATATATCTTTTGTATCTAATCTATAATTATGTTGATGTAAAAAACACAGATTGTAAAATTTGCAAATTCTACAAACTGATATCTGGGGAAAAAAATTGTAAAAAAAGGAGACAAAAAACACATGTGCTACTTGAAAATTAAATAGCACATATGTCAAGTCAAAAGAAAAAACACAGACAGAATTACCTTAGTTAAAATGTAATAAAGTGCTCAATACAAGAGATAGAGCTGATATTATGGAAATAATTCCTACATGCCCATGAGTGAGTCTACCTAGGTTTCACTCTCTTATAAATGGAAATATTCTGGGAATGTATGTGGATGTGTATATTTTATATATATATATATATATATATATATATATATATTTTAATCTTTGTATCTAATTTATAATTTTGTTGGTGTAAAAAAAAAAAAAAAAAAAAAAAAAAAAGAAGATATCTGGGGAGGAAAAAAATTTTTTAAAAAAGAAAAGCCGAAAAACATACGTGCCACTTGGAAATAATCAAGTAAAACATATGACTTGTCAAAAGAAAAACACTAACAGAATTATCTAAGCTAAAACGTAATAAAGTGCTCAATACATGAAATAGAGCAATCCTGAAGAACTGTTTGGTGAAACCTTGGTAGACTTGCTCGTGGCCATGTTGGAATTATTTTCATTTATATATATATATATATAGTAAACATCTACTCAGATATGTCTAATTTTTATTAATTTTATTTGTACATCATATGTCAATGCATCAAGTAGAAGCAACTGAATTCATTAATCTTTTCTGTGTATTTGCATTATTACCTTTATGAAGTAATGATATTGCTTGTAAAACTTAAACTCTAAAAATGAATGCACACTTCTTAGGATTAAAAAATATAACTATCATTATAGAAAAATAATGTATTATCATAATTGGATATAATGATATAACAGTTATCATACTTGAGGTGTTTGTTTGTTTTGTTTTTTTATTAGTTATTTTCTCTAAAAGTGACCAAACACTATAAAAGTCATGCACAGTTTAATTAAAATTGGTTAAGTAATTTCAGAAATTTGTACACATGTATAAAGTTTCATTCTTATATTTGTTACCTTGAAAATTAGATTGAATTTCTTTACTTCTTTCAGTTAGCTTCTATCTTTAAACATCCTGTCTATTTTACCCTTTGCTAAGTATTGACAAAACATGACATTGCCAAAATAAATATTACCATGATAGTTTCTTATGTTAATAAGACTCATATCAGTTGTAGGCTAAATTGTATTATTTCTGCAACATGGTTTCTTGTCATGTCCCAGTTATTTTAAGTTCTTCAGTAATTAGTACTAGACTTGTTGATGCATGTTAGCGTTCATGTCTGCTATTTTTACTTGATACCTTAATCTATTGTAGTTGTCAATTGTTCTATTATTTGACTAAACTTTTCAGTTTTAGATTAAAATTGCCATGCTTAAATGATTAGTTTAAAGTTCTAGATAAAAGTATAGAAATACTGTAAATTATAATCTAAAGATTTTTGTATCAAATTTGTTTTAGACTTATATTTTCCGCATGAATTAACTTTTAGGACTGAAATGATTTAAAAGATCTTTTCTAATTATGAATATCTGCTTTTGTATATTGAACAGTGTGGTCTCTTATAATGCATTGAATTTGGTGGTAAAATTGGAAAACTAGATTTATAACTTGAAATTAAAATATTTTTTCTCAAATTTATGGACCTTGTTCTTACTAAAAAGAGTTTGTGTGTATGCCTGTGATAAAAGCACATAAGCAAATCAAAAGTTTTATAACAATTTTAACAATATTTTTATATCACATTTCTTCCCTGCCATAATACATTGAAACATAATGATAGCTACACACTGTGCTCCAAATGGTTGTATTTAAGTTCATAAAAATAAAGCATTTCACACCTGCTCTAAACTTCAGCTTTCGCCCATGCTAACAAAGTTTTTATCAGGAAAAAAGTATCATTATTACAGTTGTATTATTTTTACAGTTATATGAAATACAACTGCTGTCAAAAACCCTTCTAAACAAAACCTCTTTAAAAGCTTCTGCATATAGCCAATTACTGTATTGTAAAATCTGTAGTTTTGCAAGTTATCTGATATGGAAACTTACCAGCACAGAATGTCAAATTCAAAATATGGGTTATATCAAATTGACACTAAATGAAAGAACCTGTACAGTCAATTTTCACAGAGAATAGTTTCATATCTCTTCAAAACAAACAAAAGATAAAGAATTCACTTTTATTAGGAATTTTTTTAATATGGATTCATCTCCTTTTCTAAAAAAATGATCCAACCTTGCAAAATTTTAATCTTTGCTTCTTGCTTTCTGAGATTTCTCAAGTTCTTGAACTAAGAAGCAGTTTTGAAATTTAATTGACAATAAAATCTTCTGTAGTACTCATTCTCATAGTTACCCAAATTAAGTTATTTCACATGAAATCCAAGCAACCTTTGTGAATAGAATTTTGAACATGAAGTGAGTTTCCCATTTTGGAACTTTGGGAAGTGTGGAATATTTCTTAATTACCATTACTTTCAGGTAAGGGTTAGGGTTTCATCTATGAGCCAAATAGATCTGCTTGAAAATTATTCATATTTGATAAGAATGCTTGATATCGTATAACTGTGCAAACAAACGATTAGGAACAACAAAATGGTGGAATTTTAAAAATGTAATAGAACTAACGTAGTTATGATTACAATTGAACATTTGCAAGTGAATCAAGTTTGATATTAAATGAGCTATGAGGAGCTGATATACTACTGAACAAATAAACCAAACCATTGAAATTGAGTTCATAGAGCATTTAAGAAAATACAGAAATTGAGTAACAAGGAAATAATGACTTGCACTCTCATACCCACCTGTTCACAATATTTTTTTAATTCATATAAGATAATATATCAAAAATCAGTTGTGACTATCAGTCAATGACAGTATTTTCTTATACACTTTCCCTTTGATTAGTAGAAATGCACATAATAAAATTAGCTCATTATTGTGGAGAGATGCATGAAAAAGTGCAAACTTCATAAAAGGAAACTTTGACTACTACTTTAACAGAATGGCTTTATTTACTTCTGCTTTCCACCTGCTTTATCCTTCTCCACCAGTAATTGGCCTCTGATATGAAACTACTCTCTCAACCAAAGTGATTTTAAGTTCTGTTGGTAACTTAAGCTGAAAGAAAAGAAAATTTTTTATCTAGGATATATTTTATATTATTTAGAGATAAACTATCTTTAAAATATGCATTTCTTCCTAAAATAACATAAAAATGCTTTCTAGATGGCATTTTCTTCTGCTAAAAATAATGTTTAATCTATAAATCATTTCCTGTGTGCTTATTACCTTAAATGTTAATGGATCAATCTTGATGAAACTCAACATGTTAACTTCTTTCACTTCAAGGAGTGTTTTTTAATAGTGTTTATTCTAATTCATCCAGAAAGCAAATAAAATTAGCAACTGCGGGTAGATGTACTGAAACTTTTGGAAGAAAAATCAATTGGAAACAACTAATTCTATCTACAGACTCCTTGGCTTGATGAAACCTGGCATATGACCTCCCTTGTTCTCAAAAAGTTTTAAAGGTATATGTGGGAGGAAGGGTGCAAGAGAAGAAATATAGTGGAACCGCCCTGCTCCCATTTATGGCCATGTTCAAATTTGTAAAGCATAAGTTCCTGAATTAGATTATGTTGCATGTTCATCTGTGTGATTTTCAAATTACCCAGGGAATGAATCAATAGACAATGTGTCTACACTCCAGCTACCATGATACTATCAACCACACTGGGTACTTACCATGTTTTGAACTGCTTTGGTCATGTCATACATGCACTGCAAACTAGAATGTACCAAAATATTGGAAAAATTTTGACTTACCCTAGTATAATTGAATTTTTTCAATTAACTAATAATTTTCACCAAGATTGAGTTTCCAAATATGTAAACTGTATTTTATAAATTCCCATGCTTGAGTGATTTTTTTTTTTTCTATGTTTGTCATACTTCTCATTTCAGTGTTTGCCAGTTGACTATGGAAGTGCAGGTTGGTGGCCTACTTTTCATGTCAAATTTTGACTCTGGAAATTTAGCCAAAGTAGAAAAAGTAGCCAAAGTGGATATCAATGACACTCCAGTTGGTAAGTTATTTTTAATATCAATAAAAGACTTAACTTTCAAGAACTACTATTATTGATGAGGTGAAGAAAAACAAGAAAATATTTTCTGTCACTTGCCTTCCTAATATATCTTATTTTGACCACATCGTTATCTAATCTATATATTGTTTTGCTAATTGAAATTATGTATCAAATAATGTTATTCAAATATTCTGCATTACTCTCAATAACTATTCATCATTGATCCTATAAAACGCTTTTATATTTTTCATTCATTCATTGATGTAATTTATTTATAAGTACATTAAATATAATGTTTGCTTGCATTTTTATGTAGACCTTATTTTTTTTTATCTTAAAAAATTGCTACTAAATGTTACTAGAGAATATGTTGTTTACCATGGCTGTAAAAATAACCTAAATTTTGAAGTTATTTTTGATATCAAGGTTTGAGTATACTGTTTTTTTTTTTCAATTTTAGGTTCAAATATTCCACCTCTAAAAATCACTGATTTTCAACCTGACTATGAGTTCAATGTATGGACCAAACCAGATTGTGCAAACACAATCTATGAAAATGGCAACAGGTCAGACTTAGTTGTATATATTGATACTATTGATTAAAATGATGTTTATATAAATGTTTGTTCTTCCCCCATAGATGAGTTATGAATTTTGTTGAATGCTGAAATACTTGGCTTAAAGCATTTGTTTTACATTTACATTTATAAAGATTTAAGTTTTAGAGTTGTGAATTTGTACATAGAATATTCATTTTTAGGTTTAAGCTATCAACCATATTTTCTAAGCATATTTATATGAAACATTTTAGTATTTCAAAAAATAATTATAAGTCTATTTTTCCTATTCTGTTGGTTAGGGTTGTAGAATACACTGACTGCACCTCTGCAGAAGGGTCAGACCCGACCTCCCAACAAAGCCACCTGTTGGCCATGGGTGGTGGCCTGTAATGCTTTAGGATGGGATCCTAGTATTTGAGCAGTCTTTGACCTAGAAACTGAGTAGTCAAGTAATGTGCACCATTCATCTTTGGGTCTTACTGGGCTAGACAGGTAATCAGAGAGGCCCAATCCAATTAATCAGCTGATCATGTCAAGTTTAGCACTTATATGATTGTCTGGATCATATTCAATAGCTCTTGTGGCAAATGCCCAACCCTATTTTATCTTAAAGGTGATAGAAGGCAGAGGCTGAGGTCAATTGGATTGAGAGAATAAGACTTTAACCACTGTTAAATTATTCGGCACTAAGTATTGTCTTCTGAAAACCTGAAATTGGCAGGGGTTCAAAATCCTACTCCCGACTTGGGCATACTGGTTGTGTATCCCTGTCTCAATCAACGCAAATGGGTTTGCCTATTAGTGAATTCCAAACACAAGTTGAACTCCATGGTAGGTGGTAAAGAAAAGAATCTGCAAAAAAAGTAAATACTACTTATGGTTTTTTCAAATAAAAAACAGAAACAGAATCTCTGAAACTGATTCAGAAAGTGAAGAAAGATTTGTAGTGAAAGAGTTGACTTACCTCCTAGGCAGAAATGGCAATGCACATGCTTTGCATGCAGATGTTTGCATCTTTGGTTGCTTTGGATGGCTTTCACCTCCTGCTGTCCACTCAGCTGACTGCCAATTTGAGTTCAGAGTGTAGTGGTGGATCCATTTTTCATCCATTGTCACATATTTATGCAAAAACTCCTTTTCATTGTGTTGAAACAGTTGCAAACGATGCTCTGACTCGTCGACGCATAGTTGTTTTTGATCAACTGTGAGCAAATGCATCACCCTTTTTGAGCACAGCTTTCTTATTGACAAATGTTCATGCAAAATGGTGAATACACTGCCTTACGATATTTTCAACTCCTCTGCTTTCTCACGCAACTTCAATTTATCATCGGCCAAAACAAGTTTGTTGAGTTTTTTGGTATTTTCCAGGACAACTGCCAAATTTGGGCAACCTGAGGGTTCAGCATCATTTGTATCTGTACGACCGCATTTAAAGTCAGTATACCCTCTCTTAACCATTGTTTCTAATGGAGCAGAGTCTGAATAACACTTATTAAGCCATTGTTTTGCTAGATCAGTATTTTTTTTCCCCATCAGAAAGCAATGCTTTATCAACACACAAAATTCAGATTTTTCCATTGTTTTGAAAATTGGCAAAAGTAGCTTCACTTAAATAATTGTAATTTGTAAACTAATAATTTGATTTGGTTCAAATATTGACACATGCTATTTGAAGGTAAGTACTTTATAAAACTCATGAATTTTTTTTATCAGTGGTGCCATCTATATGTCAAACCCGGGATTTATTGAGTGATGTGTTAAGATAGGAACTCGGATGATGTATTGCTTCAATATTGGGACAGTGAATTACCTACTAGGAGACTGCTTTGAAAGTGAATACTTGGATCAGTTTCACATTTCAATACACACCCACACTTACTCTTAGTAATCTATTATAGATTTATTGTATCATAATCATTGGAAGAAACTTATTTAGCTAATAGAAAATAGAACATAGAAAAAATCTTCTCCAGCAGAGCAAATCATTGAACTGTTAAAAAGTTAAGAAGTAACAATCTACTTGTTGAAGGAGATACAAAAACATGCTGAGAACTTACCAAAATGAAAAAATTCTACAACTTAAAGACCTATTCTCATGATAAACTGAATATCTCAAAGGGACTTTTAAGAACTAGTGAGTTGTACTTAGCTACACCAGAGGAAATAAAAGCAGTCTTAGGAAAGCAAGGGGTTTCTGACTACAAAAGCTTAACTATGAGGTGTAGAGAAGAAATATAGACATACACCTACATTTTGACAAACCAACAATATTAAAGAATTGAACATTGGATATTGCCTTGAAAGAATTGAACAGTACATCCTTGCACCTTTGAGATGCTTTAAATATCAAAAGGGCACCACTGGGAGAGCTACAGATGACATCTGATATGTAGAAGGTATGGCCAAAGAGACCCAAATTACATGGAAGAAGATTGCCTCATTGAAGCCAAAAAGAAAAAAAACTACTCTCAGCCCAAAATTATGAAACAAAACCACAAATTAATGAAAAAGAACTTCAAACAAGCCCTCATACCATTGCTGAAATATAGGTAACGTCAAATCTTCACCTAGAATTACCATATAAACAAAATCTACATTTCAAAAACAAACCACTTTTCCAAAAAATACAAACTCTCCTACAAAACAATATCACATAGATCTCCAATTCGTCCAATAAAAACTGTCAAGGACAAACTAAAAAAACTTGCCTAAAAAAGCCAGAACAAATCAAGCAAAAACCTGATGTTCGCATTGATCAATCTGGTAAAACCTATATCAACACTAAAGTGAACAATGAAAAACTAAAAGATATATTCAGACTCCCTCCTGTCAAATTCTATATATGTTGAAGGACATCGAGAATAAAACTACTAAGCAAGACTATACAAATAAAAACGATGCAACGCTCAAGGACCAACCACATACCTAGATAGATTCTATTGTGTAGAAAATAATGAAAATTAAAATTGAGAACATAATTGCAAATCTCAATCTAGCAGATATATAAAAAGGTATATCTGAAATTAATCTGTATTTACATGAATATATATATATAATTGTTTTTTTTTTCTTTTATCGTGATTGAACTGTGTGCAAATAAATAATTAATAGAATTATTATTGTTGGATAACAATACTTGAAACCATTTAACTGTGTGCAAACAAATGAACTCTGGTTTGTTTAAAAACAAAGTTACCTATAAACTATTTACACACACACACACACACACACACACACACACACACAATTTGTGTGTATATATATATATATATATTGTAGAACGCAACAATGTACAACAACAATAACAGTGACAATTATAACAAGCAACACTTACCTGAGGTCCAGCATAGTCAAGGTATTTGTTGGCCGCCCCACCTTACGGGCAAGTATGGCACAAGGCCTTTTTTTTAGGTGGGACCGGGCGCAGGGCCGTAGCCCACACGCGCCCGGAGTTCCCAAAAATGCCTACGGCCCCTTCGGCATTCCCCTTATTAGGGGCGCCTCAGGCGCCGGGCGATAAACCAAACCTCCCCGAAGAGAGTAAAAGCCTGGGGGGAAGGCCCCCTGAGGCCGTAGGAAATACTCCCCAGGCACCGAGACACACTCGGCCAGATCCGCGCCTTGACAACACGGCCGGCCAAAGTGCTACTCAGCACCTGAAGAGGTCCTGACCAAGAGCAATCTGTCGCCAGACTGATCTCTGCCGGACTGGTCCAGCATAGTCAAGACTTTATTTCCTGTAGATTTACAGGTAGGCACAAGGCCTTGAGTTTTGGGGGGAAGGGGAAGGGTGCAGTCATGCATTATCTATGTTTTTACTAAGGGGACCTAGCTAGCCACATTCGCCGACCCATTCAACAATACAATATATAACCATTCATCCGTCGCCATATGCGCAGCAATTACCAAAATACCACATGTACTCTATGAAAAGCCCTACTTAAAACCCGAAAATTGATGGATGATTTTTATTCATGATTTATATACAATGCTTGTGATGGGGATGGGAGAAAAACCCCGAAATAAACGAAAAACAAGGAAAAAATCCCCATTTGGTTACCCTCCCATCCCCCCGTCTCTAAAATCGGAGGCCGACTGTTTTCCGGGGCGAAAGGGACCGAAAACAAGCCGGACCTGCCCTAAGTGGGATTGGGGTCCTAATCTACGGGGGTAAAAGAAATAACGGGTCGGGCGCGGAATGGGTTAATACAAGCGGGTGATATGATTTTTATAAATTTTATATATACATATGAGTGTTCAAGATCTTCAGTAAACGTGGGCTGGGACACGGGCTGAGGTACCAAAAAATAATGGGGATGGGGAAGATCTTGAGAACTAACAACTAGATGACGGGGACAATGACACACAACATACTGCTAACTAGGTACCTAGGTACCAAAAGAGAAAAAGGGGAAACAGTTCTACTTACCAGGGGTGGGGTCCCTAAGGACCCGTACCGTAGACTCCATGAGTCGGCAGAGGAGGGAAGGATGACTCCAACATTGCCCCCTTTCGCACGACCAGGCTCGCTGCATTCACCCACCTTTTGCTGAATTTTATGCGATCCAAGCGTTTTCTATCGCATCTGATTTTGACCCTCAGCAGATGCCGAAAGAACAAAACCAGATCACGATGAGAAAAGTTTGCATCGTCATAAAATCCCTTGTTTCGCGTCGTCCACACCACCATTCTAGCTACAGCCAGGATCGCGAGAAACACCACACGCTTCTCACCCTGAAACGGAGGAAGAACGTTGTCCACGACGTAACCAACGTCGAGCAGCACGAGCTGTTTGGGCTCGATGCGGGCCGTCCACTCGCCGACGTGATCCCAAAACGGACGGACTCGCTCGCAGTAGTAGAAGGCGTGCTCAGCCGTTTCTTCCAAGCCACTGCCGCAGCGAGTGCAATCGGGCATGTCTGCCAGGCCCGCCTTGTAGCTCAAGCCGGCAAGGGGTAACGCATTTCGCGCAAGTCGCCAGGTGAGCGAGAACTCGGAGTTGTTCAAGAAGCTCGATCCTGGCGCCCAATTCCAATGAGAGCGAATCTCCTCCGTCGTCCAGCCGTGCCGCTCGCTGAGAGGATCAGAAGCGGAACCCACCACTAGCTCCCGATATAGTTCTTTTCGAGGCCATGAAAGGTCACTGGACCCAAGAAGGTTACGAAGGGCCGTTCGGCACTCGCGGACAAACAGTGTTTCGCCCAAAGGCCTACGTCGACCTTCAGCCTTTGGGTCTGACTTTAAGCGAGGAAAAGTCCGACTCGCCTTCAGTCTCCACACTGCAGTCCCCGTCAAGACTCTGCCCAGGTATGCAAGTCTTTCAGCAAGCCAGTGGCTCTCCAGATCAGGCATACCCAGACCCCCGTTGCGCGTACGTTGGATACAGACCTGCCTACGGACCATCGGCCTTGCACCTCGCCAGAGCAATCTGGAAAGGGATTGTTGCAGTGCCAACCGACGTGCCTTAGGCAGAGGAAGTACAGCCAATCGGTAAAGGATCAGGGGGAAGACGTACACGGCGCACGCCTCCGCCCTACCCTTTAAGGACAACCTCCTTGAAAGCCAGGTGGCCACCTGAGCATTCACCTTAGCTTGTACTTCCGACCAATTTCGCTCCAGTTGGAGGTCGGGCCCGAACCACACCCCGAGGATGCGGACGGGTCCGTCACTCCAGCGGAAGGGCCCCGGAAGAGTATCGCTACCCCTCCAAGCACCAAGCCGCAAACCTTCGCTTTTGTCAAAGTTGACCTTGGCCCCTGCAATCCGCTCGTACTCGCTAACCGCCTTCTTCACAGCCTTTATATCCAGACGGCGGGATACAAACACTGTGATATCATCAGCGAACGCGGAAACCCTTGCCGCAAGGCTGCTAACAAAAGGTATACCGCGCAGGGCCGGACTTGTCCCCTCATCCCTAAGCCTGCGCAGGAGGGGCTCCAACGCGAGGACATAGAGGAGAGGAGACAACGGGCAGCCCTGCCGCACCGAACGCTCGATCGCGAATACCTCCGAACGCCTTCCGTTCACCTGCACCACTGCCTGAGGGTTGTGGTACATCATGCTAATCCATCTGCGGAACTCCGGTTTGAATCCGGCAGTCTCCAAAACAGACGCCAAGAACCGATGGTCAACCCTATCGAAGGCCTTGGACTGATCTAAACTGATCAGCGCGGCTTCTGTGTCGTCTTCTATCCCCTCTAGGACCTCGCGAATCAAGTGCAGATTGTCCTGGATCGATCTTCCCTTCACAGCAAAGGTCTGTTCAGGGCCGATCAGATCACTGATGACACGCTGTAAACGATTCGCCAAGACCCGGGCCAAAATCTTTAACTCTGTGTTAAGCAGAGTTATGGGCCTGTAATCATCTAAACCCTCCCAAACATGTCTGCCACCTTTCTTCAGCAATGTGATCACGCCCTTGGTAACGCTACCAGGGATGGCTCCCTGGGCGAACCAATGGTTGAACATATCCGTCAGAATAGGCACAAACATGTGCGACATCCTCAAGTACACTTCGTAGGGCAAACCATCCAGTCCCGGCGACTTGTTGAGGCCGACTTGCTTCAACGCGTCACGGACTTCGCATTCAGTAACCACACCCTCGCAGCCAGCCGCTTCAGCCGCCCCAAGGCGGGGGAAGTCGGCAAGATAGCTACGAAACTCCCGGATCGGGAGATCAGTGCAGCGGGCAAAGCGACCCCGAAAGTGCGCCCGAAAGGCATCACGTATCTCACGACTCGAACGCAGCAGTCGCCCGTCCGGGGCCTTGACAGAAGCGATGTACCGATCGGGGAACCTTCGCACTTCTTCTTCACGCGCAGTCGCGTTCGTCTTCACAGCTTCGTTGAGAACTCTCTTTAACCTAGATCTAACTACGTAGCCCTTGTAGCGCTCGCTACTCTCGCGCTCAAGGTCCCCCCTAGCTAGCTCTACGTTTAGGGATTCCCCCCCAGCCACCGCCCGGGAAAGTCTATCTTCTATAGATTTTGCTTCCTTGGCCCTATCTAAATTGAGCTGTTGACCGTACTTGGTAGCGAAATCTCTAATCCTATGCTTAAGAGATCCCCACCACCTATTCCCGGTAACCGCCCCCACTAACACCCGCTGAATTAGGGATTCCAGCCGGTCCCGGAAGTCCCGTATCTCCAGTAAGGAGGTATTGAACTTCCAGTAGCCGGCCAGCCTAGGCCTATCAGCTAACCGTAGACTGACGCTAACAAGTTTATGGTCAGTCCACGCTATCAAGTGGAACGTGGGACAACTAACAAAATTGATGTCAGCTCTTCTAACTAACACTCTGTCCAAGTAGGTACCCACTTTGGCAGAGGGCGAGCTTTCTAACCACGTCCACATCTCCCGCCCTGGGTGATCAAAACGAAACCTGTCGACCAGATCATGACGAGTCATGAGGCCGGCAAGGCTGCTATCACACCTTCCCGCACTACTAGCTCCCCGCCCGACCTTATCTATCTTGGGAAACTTAAAACTTTTCACGGCAACATCGGCCACAACCAGCCGGCCCCCGTCACCTGCAAAAACAACGTCAACATCAGCATCAAGGCTGCATCCAACTAGCAAGGAGACCCCAGCGCTGAAGTTGCTGCCGTATGCTGAGAAAACGTTAAAGTCGCTCCTCAGCACCCGACAGTCAGCCTCGCAAGTGAAGTGGGTCTCCTGCACTGCAGCAACATCTACGCAGAGCTTCTTGAGTTCACCAAGCAAGCGCGCACACTTGCTTGAATCCCTCAGTCCCCTCACATTCAAACTGGCAATGTTTAAAGCCATCAATCCGACTTACCTTACTCATCGTCGACTACGGGCCGGAAATCCTTGGGCGTGAGGATGCCGACAGCCTGACGCAGGGAACCGGTACCAAGTTCAGTCGTCACTCGGTTGTCCCTGGTGATTCCGCCGACATCTATCGGGAACTTCAGCTTTAGGGCCCTGTAAAGAGATGGGTGAACCAAAATTGGGACCCTCCCTGCGCAATATGTTATACATTTTTTGAGGGAGGAGTGCTCCAACTCCGCCAGCTTTATGCCCGTATCAGTCTGACAGACCGTACTCAGGTACTTCCATACGCCCTTAGTACGGTCGCCAGCTGACCGGATAAAAGTGGTCACCATGGCTGCACTCCTAAAGTTCGTGGGATTTGAGATTTTTAAGTCATTGATCTTTTCCAGCCTGGCCAACGGCTTTAGTGCCTTCCGGAGCTGGAAGTCCCCAACTGCCTCCAGCTCCGCAGAGCACAAAGCCGCCGCCCGCTGCATTTGTCCAATTGTGAGATCTTGGTTCTTTTTTTCGGGTGGTTTTCTTTTTGGGGAGATCATAGCGGGGAATAATTCCTGTGAGGAAAAGTCAGTAGGGCTAAGTGAGGGGAGAGACGGAGTTCGGGCTAGGCCCGAGGGTTGTGCCCTTTCGGCAGATTGAGATCTGGGGAGGGGGATTTTATAGGGGCGGTGATGCTTTTTAAAGAAAAGTTCTTGCTGGGGTGAAAGGGGGGCCATTTGTTGGGGAGGAGATGGCAATGTGATCTTTGGGGGTGAAAATGTTGGTGAGGGTAATGGAGGTAGTGGTGAAGGTGCTGGTGGTGATGGTTGAGAGGAGGGGCCTGCCTCAGGAGGAGTTTTTTCTGGGCATAATTTCTTAGCCGCCCCCTCCCCACTGTCCCTTCTCCTCTTGAGATTTGTGGATGTTTCCATCTCTTCATGTGATGTTGTTTTTTTTTTCTTTTTTGGTGATGGAGCTGTTGGTGTCTTGGGGGTTGCTGGTTTCTTGGGGGTTGCTGCTTTTCTGGGTTTTTTTGCTGTTGCTGCTGTCTGTTGTTCTGTTGTTGTTGTTGTTGCTGCTGTTTCTGTTGTTTTGGTTACTGTTGTTGTTGTTGCTGCTGCTGCAACTGCTGCTGCCGCTATCGCTGCTTCTGCTGCTGCTACTGCTTGGGCCCTGGTCTGCTTTTGAGGAGGGGATGGGCTTTTTTCTCCCCCTTGTTTCGGGGATCCCCTCCTCTTTTTGGTTACTTCAGTCCAGCCCTCCTGGTTGTTTTGGGGCTGGACCTGACCCGGGCCCTTGGCCTCCGCTTCTTTGGTGATGGTGGGGGCCGCCGCGTCCTTTGTTGTTGTTGTTGTTGTTGTAGACGTCGACGCCTTATTTTCAGGTCGCTGGGGGCAAAACTTAGCGATGTGTCCAATCTGCTTACACCCCCAGCACCTGGGGCGTCTTCCCTCCACCATCACCATCATCTGCCGGTCCCCGCAGATCAGTGTCTCAGGGATGGCTTTGAAGCCATCCCTGGTCAGGCACAGCCGGAAGGCATAGTCCCCGTAGGCTGTCCCGGCCGGGGATCTGAGGAGGTTGAATTCCTCGACGTGTCCGTAGGCGCTTAGGAACGCCGCGAGGACCTCCCCAGTGATAATGGCCGGGACGTTACACACCGTGACCCGGAGCCTACGGGCGCCTTTGTACTCCGGCTGCAGCCTGAAGTTCTTCGTGATGACGTCCGACTCAGCCACCTTGGCTGCCTGCTTTTCCGTAGGAAGGAGGACATCCCATGTCGCAAAACTTTTGCGGCAAAAGTATTGGCATGGGATGCCTGCCTTCCTTATCAGGTCCTCAAAGACCTCCTTGGTGAGCCCCACCAGTCTTTTCGTCTTCAGGTCGGAAACGACCAGAGAGAGGACTCTTGGGGCGATCTTGTCGGCTATCTCCGGTATGGGCAGTATTTCATTCCCCTTGAAATATTTTGAAAATCTGCCCACCCGGTCCGCCTCGTGTTCTTCTGGTCCTCTCTGCTGGCCCTTCCAGGCTGTGGGGCTCCTTTGGGCCGGCTGAATCGGACTACCTTGTGATGTCTCCGTTGTGTCTCCGGGGATCGGCAGCGAAGGCCAGTTTGATCCGATTGGAGTGGTCGGTGCGGAAGTGGTCGGTGTAGGGGTTGTCGTTTCTCCCTCCATGGCTGGTGTAGAACTATCAGCCAGGAGGGCAGAATAGTTAACCTCCACCTACAGTAAGTATGGAGGGGGGTTCTACTGTTTTTTTTAAAAAAGGAATAAATGGACGCACAAAAACACTGAAAAAAGCCACAAAAAACACGTAGAACCCCTGAAAAGAAAGATAAATGAAAGACGACAAACAAATAAAATTAAGGTCTGACAATAACAATTCGGGTAAACAAGTGACAAAAAACAGTAGACAGACCAATGTTCACAATTAAGAAAATTCTCGGTAAGACTTTTTTTTAAAAATAAATAAAAAAGTTCAAACAGAAAATAAAGTCTTACCGAGACAAGCAAAATACGCGTAATCCAGACAAGTTTTTCGCACAGAATAAAAAAATCAAGTAAACGTGACAAAAAGCATGGTCAAGACTAATGCTACTGACAGGGTTGGTATTTATGAACAGACATAGCCAATCAGATGTTCTAGCCAATCACTATCCAAGGAATGGACCGGCCAATGTGTGCACATTCGAATCTCCCAATGTGCCATAAATAGCTCTTTCATTGAGGACTGATTTACTTTAGTTCTAGCCTTGCTAAAGATGTTGCTCTTAGCCTAGCTACTGACTACAAGTGTGTTTCGTATTTCAACATATATATATATATATATCACACAAACTGTATTTGGCATTAAATAACCAACAAGGGTTGATATACCTTAAAACAAACTGTTATATAACATGGTGAAGAAATGAATGACCATAACACTTTCTTTACAAAATTCTATAAGTGTGAGTGAAAGTCAGACAAGGAGGCAAAGGATGCAGACTCAGACTGGTTGAAGACTGCTATATTGACCTTTTCTTAATCCACATTGTGATTCCATATTCACTACCTTATATCTCTGCTTCTTTGAGGAGATGTTCCCAAACGAGTTCCACCAGGGGGCCCACTTGGTCCCCACCCCCTCTAGGCACTCACTGGCTGTGACTAACCATCTGACATTAGTACTCATGTATATATAATTTCATAAGGCCTTACAAGTAAATAAGTAATCTCTAAATGAAATTTTGTTTATTTTTGTAAATAATGAAATAAAATAGGATAAATTTCACTATATGGAGGAGTTTTTAGTATGAGTTTGAAAATATTATATTCATTCTCTTTATACTTTTACCAATTATTTTGTGTATTCTGTAACTTATTTGACTCTAATTTTGTGTTTATTTTTGAAGGTCGTGGTTTCATTTTGGTGTTCGAGGAGCACCAGCAGGCAAATTGATTAAGATCAACATTGTGAATATGAACCGACAAGGACGACTGTACAGCCAAGGATATTGCCCACTAGTACGTACACTTCCTGGCAAACCAAAATGGGAGCGTATCAGAGATAAACCTTCATATGAGGTACATAAAATTTGCTAATTTTTTTTTTTTTTCTTGAATGAGGATTTTTTTTTTTTTTTTTATGTTTGAAAATTAGTGGAAGTAGTACATAAATTTTGGAGCTAATGGCATCAGATTTCTCAAAAAGTCTTAGACATATTTTAAGCCTAATATGGCATGAAAATTTTACCTGTAACTAAAAGGTTTTGTGTATTTGGTAAACTGAAAAGATCACACACACATCAAAGTGCTTTTTACAAAGGAATTTAAAATGTATATATTCATATATCACTGATGGATTCTGGTTCATTGTTTTTTTTTGTTGATATTTTTTTTTTTTAATTTTTTTTTTTTTTAGATTTAACATTTAAACTTGTTTTAATGCAAGATATCAAAAAAAGCATAAAAATGAATTCTCCATATGCTAAAGTGTTGATTATATTTCACAAACAATTTTAAGATATATGGTCTGAATGACTAATTTTTTTTATTATTAATGTGTATTTTTAGGTTTCATAAATACTGTAATTATCCTTTTCTACTTATCTTCTAGTCTATATTGCTTACAATTTCAATGATTTAGAGTTATTTTTATCTTTTATAGTACAAGCCTTTGTCATAAGATGATGCTAGCTCAGAAATGTGAGGAAATCATTTTTGGTATTTCTTCTATAAAAATTTGGGTTAAATTATTGGTACATGAATAGATGAACGAAAGTGGATATGTCATTCATTAGCAATGTTGGGGTTTTCAAAATAAAGATTATATATTAATGATAATAAGTTTCTTTTAAACTCTTAGATAAGCATGTTCATAGCTAAAAGAAGATCAGCTCAAATAGTGCTAGTCTTGGTCCAAAGATAAGTTATTTCATTACAGAGATCTTTGGCAATGTAACCTTTTAATCAGGGATATGTTAGTTAATCAAATCAAGGGAATAATCAAGTTAAGGTTTACTTTTATAAAACTCTTTGAATATTGTATAAAATGGTAGAGTTGCATTCAGAAAAGCTAATACCTCTGGAAGTTATTTTACTGTTAAGTACACCAATTACAACATGGAAGAGAAGAATTCCTTTTACCTGCATTGTTTCAATGGTCTTCTGTAATTAAAGTTTGTATTTTTTCCTTCTACTTCATTTTTCTGCTCATCAGACAATTGATGGTCAGTTCATCTTAACATTCATTCATCGATTCACTGAACCAAGGGGGTCTACAACATATTTTGCCTTTGCCTATCCACATTCTTACCTGGAATGTCAGAACCAGGTCAGTGAGATTGAGAAGAGATTTGAGTACTGTAAGAATTTTTCACCAGCTTCCAGTTAGTAAGTATGCTTTGTCAACTTCAGTTTTCTTAATATGTTGACATTTACACTCTGAAAATACAAAACTGACACTTAATAGAAAGAGCTCATTTCTCACATGAAAATCACCTTTTTCTTAATGAATATTTAGCAACTAGATAGTTGTAATATGTGATATCATTGGTAAAATAACAAATATGGGGAAATTCTTACTCTAGTATTTATATATTATGTAGTGATACAGCAAATACTAAAAACACGTATTAGTCCGAGTTAAAAGTGTGGTAAGAGTAACCTGAAGCAAAACTTCTTTTGACATTGTTTTTCTGAAGAAGGTACCAATGATAACTGCATTGGAAAAATAAGTTCTAAAAAAGTTTGGCTTCAGGTTACTCTTACTATTCTTTTAATATGAACTACATGGAAAGTATGCAGATGCCATAATTTTCTTACTATGTTTAGTGTATGAACAGATGTAGAAAATATAATATGAATTCAAAAAGTTGATTACTTAATACATCACTTAATTGTGCTAAGAACTGATGTGCAAAATATCAACTTTAGAGATTAGAAAAGATACATTTTGTGCGCTTCACAATAACTTATAACAGCCTACTATTAATAATTCAGAATTATATAATTAAATAAAACAATATGTGAAGGTTATCCATAAAGTTATGAATAAATTAAACTCTCTATAGTAACGTTAGTTCTTAAGTGGGAAATTTGATGGTTAATCACCAAATTTTGCATTTTTCACCTAAAATTTGTTTTCAGTTTTGGCACACAATTTGGTTAAGTAAAAATCTACAAACATCACAGCCTGCTGATCTAAAGAGCTATACTTACAATTGAAATTTTCCTCATATGTTTACAATATTGATTTTACTCATTTATGATTGGGCCTTTCAATGTCTAAAGATCTTCATTTAATTTGATTTATTTTTCTTATATTTTCAGTATGGTACTTTTTCTTTTGTTAAATATTTGATTAAACATTTGGTTAGAATATCCTCATGATTTGTATATAAATAAGTTTTGACTACTTGGCAGATTAAGATTATAGGTATTTACAGTTGTGTTTTAAGAAAAATAGTGGATGTCATTTGGAACATTTATCTTTAGTCAGGAGCTCATCAATTTTATATCGGTCATATGTAATTGTGTAAAGTTTACTATAAGTATTGTCATCTTTTTGTGGTTATCACCATTTCATGTAAAGCAATATTTATAACACATGGAGTAAAATCTCTAAATTTTCCTACCTTCTTATTTGTTATATGTTTAGAGTAATTATATTTTGAACATAGTAAATATCAGCAAAATCTGCATTGTGAGTGTCAGGCTGCTCCACAATATTAAGGATTTTTGATAAAATCCTACTATTAAAAAAATAGAAGCATTGCAAGGTACACAATGTCTCTGCAAACACTTTAATTTGCCACACAAAAACTTCAGTTTTGATGCGTTGTTATATTATACAACCTATTATTTTAGAAAATGATACAAAACATTTTCTGCCTAATGTTTTTATCTATTGTTTTTCGGACATTTATGTTTATATCTGTGGCTACATTTTTTTTTTTCTTTTTTCAGTGCAAAAGATACAATCTACTTTTATAGAGAACTTTTATGCCATTCCTTAGAAAATCTACGTATAGATCTGATTACAATATCCTCATTCCATGGCATCACTGACCAGGAAGAACCCCGCTTTGATGCTAAACTTTTCCCTGATAAAGAAGTGCCAAGATGTCGTGAGTTCAAAGATAAACGTGTAAGTTCTTATATGTTTACTTTTTTCAAATCGCCTTCTGTCATTTTAATGTAGCTGAATTCATATTATAAAACTAGCAGTACTACCTGGTATTGCTCAGGTGGAGGGATAATATAAAATATCAGTTCATAACATTGTGTGTAACTTACCTGACTAAAATGATGCGTTAATTCAAGTGAATAAGAAATAGATGTGTAAGATTTATAGTAGTAGCATGTTCTCGCCGTTGATTGAAATTGAAAAGAAAAAAAATGTCCCAGCAAGAAAAACTTACTGATTTGCAAAAGAGGTTTCCAGCAAGGCTTATGTTAACATTACCAGATCCCATTAGCCAGAGTTATTAATTGTGAACTGGAATCTTTATTTTTACAGGAACGTGAAGGATTAATGCAATGCTTTTGGATACACAGTGTTCAGTGTTTTATCTTCTGGTGCTAAGATGTTGAGATTGTGGCGATCCTATATAAAATTGCCTTTCGCTAAAGCAAGATGAAATCAGGTTGAGACCAACAACTGCCAAGGATTATTCTTGAGACTTGTTGTCATGCTGAAATACTCTCTAATTGGGAGCTGAAGTCCTTTAAATTTGATTGGGGAATTTGAAGGAATAAGGGTTGTTCTGGAAAGGAAAGTTAGTTCTCCTTTTACCATGCCAGTTATTAGGACAGCTTCTATTACATAACAGTGCATCCATTTGACACAAAGTCTTATTTTATTACATAATCTGAGAGCATCAAAATTCTGAAGCAACTTAATAGGGCATTCTGCTTTGAGCTTTAAATTAGGTGTTTGCATACCTGGCAATTCTAATGAATTTAAGAGTTCTGTAGGGTATTGAACAGCTTGTTCATTATCTGAAGTTGAATCCACAGAATAGAAAATTTTTTTTTTTTCTCACCTGGAATTTCATCAAGCAGCTGTTGATTGATCACATTTACCATCTCATTTTTAGGGGCTAGAATAGCTCTCTCAGTTAGCCATTCATGAGGCACATAGTTTTTTGATATATTTGGGTACACTTTAAAATATGATAATTAAATTGGGACTAAAGGTGAAAATATGCTGATGTTGGTGTAAGTAAATGACCCTCACAGGAAAAAAAAGTAACTCAAAATTGTTTTGAAAGAAGAAATAAATTAAAATTTTTTGTCAAACTGAAAGTTTTATTTATCATAGAATTATTTTGAAAAGCAAAAGAATTAAATGAAATGATTTTTAAAAAGTCAATGAAAGTGAAAGTAAATGGCCTTTACAAGAAAAAAAGTAATATTAAATTTAATAAGTTGGAAGGAAAAACCAATCATACCATTCTTTGCTGAAATGCTTTGTAAAAAGGGACTGATGTTGGATGAGGGAAGCCAAAGTAAGCGGCTGTCAAAAAAAACAACTCAAAATAATTTGTCTAGCAATCTAATTTTATTAGGTTGATTATAATCTTACTTTAAATTCATGATACTAGATCTAGGGATTAAATAGATCCGTTTGCAAATTGTTTGTATTAGATACGAATATCTAATATCATATAACTGCAAAAATCTTAAGATACTACATAAAAAAATGTAAATATGATGGTCATTCACTATGTAAGATGAATATTGCCTAAAGAGTTGGTAATAGGAAGCACTGTTTACAGTTGAATCTTTTTCAAGAAAATCAATAGTGAGAGTTCCTTTCATATCACAGAAGACTCTCAGCATCACCTTCTTTGCTGACTACTACACCCAGAACTTTTTCTCTATTGGAGAGTCAGTGTTTTCATTTCATAGTGTATTTTTGACTCGGGCTTATAGTGGCAAACCCATGTTTAGCTCATTTATAAACCTTTTTTTGACTAGAATATGTTTCATATACATCACACATTCTTCTTTAAATTTCACATAGTTTGCATTTCTCAGCCACCAAAAATTTCATGACAGAGCTCTATTCAAGCCTGAAACACTCTGATTTGTTATCGTTTTGAATAGCTTGAAAACGAATATTTTTGTGAGATTAAAATAATTTTTGCTATTAACCAATTCCAAACAGCAGAGTTAACATTTATAGAAAAATTCTGAAAAATTATTTTGCTTTATTCAAAAAATTCCCCTTATTTATTGAATGACCCTCATATAAATATGCAATGTATGCAATTAACTAACCCTTAGGCATGAGATAATTCCAGACAGGTTGACATGCTGTTAAAATCAATCAGTCAATCTATCAGACAAAATCAATTAATAAAAGGCCACCTATCTGTATTCTGAAGATTAAATAGATTGAAACTGGTAAGTGACATTTGATAAGGTACAAGCTATAGCAAGTTAAATCTATTTTCTTTTAGATTGTTTAAATTTGTTTTCTGGGTGTTTGGTTTGAACAAGATAAAAAGATTGTTTAAGCATTCTTATGTTATGATTTTTTTCTGCCTTTTTCTAATTTTCTTTCTATTGCTTGAAGGTTTTTGTTCTGACAAGTCGAGTTCATCCAGGAGAGACACCAGCCAGTTTTGTATTCAGTGGCTTTCTCAACTTCATTTTACGCAAAGAAGATCCTCGTTCTATTCAGTTACGTAAGCAGTTTGTTTTCAAACTGATTCCGATTTTAAACCCTGATGGTGTTTACAATGGTCACTACCGAACTGACACTCGAGGAGTGAATCTCAATCGGGTCTACAGTGATCCAAGTTTTGAACTGAATCCGTCCATCTATGCTGCCAAAAGCATGATTATTTATTATCATGTTAACTATCGGTTGAATAAAAATTTATACAATAACATTGATTTTCCACCCCCAGAGATCTCTACTGAAGCACAAAAGAATCAATCTAAAAACAAACTTAAGGTTTCCAGTGCTCGTACATGTAGTAAAAAATTATCTTCTGCCAGCTTCTTACAACATTCCCCAAGATCTGAAAATCCTGGATCAAAGTACAAATCTAGAATTTATGATCAATACAAACCTTCAAAATTCTGTGATAATCCTCCAATTCGGAGACAACATTCTTTGGACAGTTATTATACAAACTATAGAAAGAAACGAAACAATGTTTCTCTTCATCGATCTCAGCAAATGATTGAGCCTCTGAATCTCAAAAATGTGATGAATGAAAGTAGTTCAGAATCTGAGGATTCAATTGATAATAAATCTATCGAAAATATATCACAGTCTGCTGATTGTACAGAAGAATCCCTGCTAGAAAAAGTGAATGGTGATTTATTGTCTCATCTATCTACTTTGACTGTATCAGACAATGCCAGTATTAAAGAGGTGGGCTCTGGGGAATCTACAGCCAATTTTCATCCTGAGACACCTGATTCAGAATCTGAGGATGAAGTGGCAAGATTGGGAAATGAAGGCTCAGACGAAGATCAGTATATTGAACCTGCTCTGAATACCAATGTCACATACTCCCCACACTTGAACAACAGTGCTTTTAAACAGATTTTACCTCAGCATAGTGGTGTTGCATTCTATGTTGATCTGCATAGTCATGCCTCTCGTAAAGGCTGCTTTATTTATGGAAACTTCCTAGAGGATGATGAATTACAGGTGAGTTACAATCTTCACAAGAAATTGTTGATTTTGACAACTTAATAATATTTCAGTTATAATGTGCTACTTGGTAGTACTGAAGTTTGCAATTTTTATACTAGTAAGAAATGACTTTAATACAAATTAATCAAAGCTTTTCATGAATAATCTGAAACACTGATTAAATAACTTTCATGTAGTCTTATGACTCTGTTTTGAGAAGAAAAATTCTACTTAAATAAAAATAGTTGATGCTACAAGGCTGTGAAAGATATCAAAAGTATGATTTAACCTTTTAATAATAGATTAGATAATAATTACCAGGGTAAAAAATGTTATTTATTTGTAACTTAGTTCTAAATTACCTAAAATTATTACAACTAATCAAATGTAGTGTATATAGAGAGATATGTAGCATATATAAAGAGAAATTGTTGCAACCATTTATGTGGTACATTCAATAAGTTTCCAGACTTTTTTGTATGGGCATTTAAAATTGTCGTAGACTCTTGAAAATTCAGTATGTTATTGCTATACATCTAATGAGATGACTGACCAATTTTTATGATTTTCAGGTTCAAATCAACAGCTACAGCAGGAATTGGAATACACCCTACTAAAGCTTGATTGTCACAGCTGGTGAATTTCAAAAATGCAATCTGGACAGGAGGACACTTTAGAAGAATATGCAATAAAATTCTGTTTTAAACTTGGAAAAAATGATGCCACAGAAACGTATGGAATGCTTTAGACTGCTTTTCGACCATCTTGCATGAATCGAGCATTTTGAGTGGTATAAGAGATTCAAGGAAGGCAGGGAGTCTGTGAGGGATGATGAGAGGTGTGGGAGGAGTAAGGAAGTCAATACATCAAAGATGATTGGCCAAAGGGTTAGGGTTACTATGTTGAGGTTTTAAAGGAGTTCAGGAAGAGATTCCTTGGGAAGAGGCCAGCACTCTTTAAATCGAGTCAGTGGCATTTCCACGAGGACAATGCACCAGTCCACAACTCCATCCTTGTCACAGACTATTTGACCAAGATGGGCATCAAGACACTTCCTTACCCTCTCTATAGTCCAGACCTTGGTCCCTGTGACTTTTGCTTATTCTCTAAGCTCAGAGGCTGTCATTATGGGACAATTGAGGAGATGAAAGAGGCTGTGATGAAGGTCATTGACACGCTCACACAAGAGGACTTCGATGGGGCCTTCCAGAAGTTGTTGGAACAGTACAACAAGTGCATTGCAGCCGGAGGAGATTACTTCGAAGGGGACTAGAGTTTCATGTGTGTACTATCAATAAAAGTGACCATACGAAAAAAGTTTGGAAACTTATTTAATGATCCGCGTAAAACATAACATTCTTTCTGAGTATGGTTAATAATTATGTGAAGACTCATTAACATACAAGAAATTTTTCAAACAGTTGAACCTCTTCTAGACATTCTTGGTGTTGTAAAAAGGCATTTTTTAGTTTTCACCAAGGGTAGAAATCCAAAAGAAAAAGCAGTTTGGGAAATCTTTTATTGGAAAAAGCACAAAAAAATACAATGATAAAAAATTTTGATCATAAGTATTATGATCAGACAAATCAATTATCATAACTTCAGGTAAGTTCCTGGTTGATACTGATCCATAACACTGTGCAAGTACACAAATGTCTCAACACAGTTCAAAGCTATGCCTGTGCGGGGGTGGTGATGGTGCTCCCCATCACCTACTTCCTTCAGTAGAGAAAACCACATAGTATTGAAATCTTTACTCACCTGATTTAAGCACAAGGCAGACAAACCAAAGAGGATCATTGGAGTGCGAGGAGAAAGAAGTGGCACACATCAGTTAATCTGTTGCTTGTGAAGATTTTAGCAAGTAAAGATTTCAATACTATGTGGTTTTAATGATTATCATTAATAATTTTGACTAATATTATCCTTCATCTTAGAAACCTATTTGGATTATCCCTTCTATAACAGTGAAGAACAACATTGGAAGGAAAAATAAAGAATAATCTCCCTGTAAGATCCATCCTCTCTTCTGTCTTTATTTTTGTTTCAGATGTATGTTCTTCCTTGCTGTCATAGAAGTGATGATTTGAGCAAGTTTCCATTGAAGTTTACTGTTGTCTTCTTTTGAGATTGTCATTCTTTACTTGAGAGCACACAATACTGCAGAATGATCTAATCTGGTGACTTGTGGGACCTTTGAAATGGTTAGCAAATATTAATTTAGGCCACTGTATTTTTGGCCTGCTTAGAAATTTCATTTGGGTGCTGACAATCAGCAATAGGACCATGAATGCTGTGTGTGTAATCCAGATTCATCATTCCATCATTTTATTTACATTCTTCAATCAGAAGATTACATTGCACCAGCCTTATGAATGTGCAATCCTTGCAAGCTATTGAAATGTCTACCACAATCATGTTGTAGCTGGGTTTGGGTTCAAGCTGTTAATCTTTTAATCTGTCAAATGGATGATATATTTTCTCTCCTTGCTACAGTCACCTTGAGAGTACTTTCTTTTGTTTGTGCTTGTCATGTTAGAATATTGGTATGTCTTTCCAGAGTATCACCCAAACTTATCTGGGAGTCCCCTTGTCTTTCTAGTGAGTCTTTTTCCTTTCTAGAGAGTTTTTTGAATAATTTTTTACATACTGTTGTCACCTAACAAAAGGTTACTGAATGATAAATAACCCAAACAGTGGTTGGAAATGAAATGGAAATCTTTAACTATTAACAAAATACAATACTCTTCAGTGGTGGGAAGAAGGTAAACTACTGCTTGTGGTGACTACTGAGTCAGCTTTATTACCCACCTCACAATAGTGTCCAATGTATTTATGAGGAATGGGACATAACTATTAATGTTCATAGGTAGGGTTTATAGCACATGCAATGTGAGATATATATTAGCAGAGCTTCATTTAAAAATTAAAACCAAAAATCAAAGCTGTGTGGTTTTCATACTTAAGGAAGTGGGTATTGGAGACTTCCCCCAAGCTGTAGGTTTGAAATGACCAGAGATGTGATGCACTTGCGCAGTAATATAGATTGTATCAACCAGGAACTTAAGTTACTTGGAATTGTAATAATGGAGTATTTGGTATGTTCATGACCAAATTTTTACTGTGCCATTGTATTTTTTTTCCCCAGAGAAGGAGATTTTCCCCCCATTTTCTTCTCTTGTATTTTTACACTTGATAAAGGTTGAAAAGTGGATTGGGTGAAATTTTGTGTTAACAATATCAAAAATAACAAAAAAGAGGTCCACTTGTCTGAAAAATTTCTAGTATTCTTTCAGTATGTAAAAGATATGACAGTTCTATTTTTTGGAAATGAAACACTGAAGGTAGTTTAAATAAAAAAAAATAAGCTTTAAAATAATTCATATAGTCTTATGTTTGTAAAATTTAACAATCATAGAATGGAAAAAATTGAAAAATAGAGTAATCTAAAAGTGATGAATGTATGACAAAGGAAAGTTGATGTTAAAATGTTTTGGTTTTAATGAACCTTCATCAGGATTTTAAAATGGTGAAACAAGTGTTGATAGAACAATGGATGTTTAATAAAATACAAAAACTGGGGAAGAAGAATATATACAAAGAAAGATCATATAACTATTCAATCATTCAATCAGTGTTCTTTTTTGAAAAACTATCATGTGATTGGCACAGGCAATGATGTTTAAACAAATGGAACCACTAAGAGATACAACAGATTAAAAAGAGGAAGAAAAAAGGAAAGAGAGAAGAGGGAAGAGAAGAAAAAAGAATAGAGAAAAGGAAAAGGAATTTGAAGTTAAATGTTATCTTTTTATTTTAAATTTGATTTTAGCTTTTAATTTTGCTTTTAAAGTAGATAACTTTTTATTGTTGGAATTTAGTAAATTTTTGTTAGTCATAAAAAGAGTTGCAGTTTTGGTTGTAATAATATTTATTGAAAAAGTAAATAGGTTCTTTGTGCAACTCGTGTAAGGAGAAAAAGTTGAAGTGACAAAGTAAAGGGGGGAGGATAGCTTTTTATAAAATGGAGAAAAAAAAATAGGAGTAACCATTTAGTTAGCAGCTAGTCTATTTAAGTAACTATGAATTTGAACTGTTTTCTCAAAAATGAAAATGCATAAATATATTTTAAAAATATAACTTTTTCTTTAAAATCATAAAGAAACCAAATATTGTTAAACAAAAATCTATTATTCCCTTATATAGAGTAGTTCTTTGCCTATCCTGTTTTACTTTATCCACTACAATCCAAATGCTAAAAAAACCCACAACTGATTCTGTCAGTTTACTCAAAGAATTTAATTTTTACTACATTGTCTACAGCCTCATTTCTCCCAATATGAAACATAACAGTTGAAGATGATAAATATAAATCCTTTATTTTCAAAAAAATTTTGCCAGTCATGTCTTGAATTATTTTAATTATATTCTCTGAAAAAAATTTATTCATTTAAGTTGTGGGGTTGTTTGCTGAAACATGTTGCACCTGCAATTTATGGTAGCTCAAACGATGCAGACAAAAGAACATTCAAAACAAAGCAATACAAACAAAAATAAATTTATATATCAACAAGTACATAAAAAGGAAACATTACGAATATTCCAATATAGTTTGTTGAATATTCCTCTGTGTGTATGGATGTGTATGTAACGAACACGAATATTATGGTGAAAGACTAAATATTAAAAGTGTTCTGTAGACTATAAATGTATATTGACTAAGTATTTCACACGAGGTATCAATACACAGAAAAATAGCAACATATTCTAGGAGGACATGTTTTCTCCCATGTTGGTTGTTTGTCTCGGGATTTGATGAAATTTTTGAGGCTGTGCACGAGACGGGAACACGTCCAGCCGAAAAGGCAGACCAGGAAAGAAAAAGGTTGCAGAGTATATATGCATCCATGTTACTTATACTGAGCTGTATGTCACTAGCTGGCAAAGTCAAGCTGACTCTGGAAGTCAAAATGTAAGAGAATGAGTCATTGGAAGTCGAGAGTATATATAATTAGTCCTTGTCACTTGGTTGGTTCCAAACACACCGTTTACTTTGTGAGATAAGATCAAAGGTGCGGACGTAGTTGGGAGCATAAATCACGTGACTTGCCTGGCCAATAGGTTCTTGAAACTAATTAGTTTACCGACGTTCACCATCTTTGTTTCGGGAACAAGTGAATCAGTATCCCATTTTCTAGAATTTTCTTGTATTACAGCCATTTCAAAAATATAGGAGTGTAAATTCTATAAAGTTAATAAATCTTATTCTAGTTTTGAAAACATCTTATATTGTGGTTAACAATTTACTTGATCCACATTAAATCTTCTATCAGCCAAAATAGCATCATCTGATTTAGTTATGTATCATTCTTTGTATTAACACTGACTGTAGATATTATCTTTTTCACCAAATTATAAATTAAAATATAGTATTAATTTGACAAAATTTTGTTTAGTACTTAGTTTCTGCATGTTCTTGTTACAATGGCAATAATGTTTTCATTCCAATCTAAAAGGAAACAGTTTACAAAATTTCTGAATTTAAAATTTTTATTGACTATGAACATGGAAACAAAATATAAAAAATCATGGTGATCAGTGATAGTTGATAGAACAGCTGTGTCATTGAAAATGGTTCAATAAAAAAAAACCTTGGATAATTTTATTCAGTTGCAACCAAATGCAGGAGTCTGCTGGTCATGCAAAACACTCAACTAAAAAAGTATACAGTGATGGAAAGTTTGCTTATAATGTCCCTCTATAATCACAAATTTATTTATTTGTTTATGATTATTACTTCTTAATTCACTAAACTATTTTACATGTGTTCACAGTTGCTATCTATCTACTTGCTATATATACATTGTCCTTGCTTTTGTCAGTTTTTATGTTGATAGTGGAAACAGGAGAGGATCTTAAAATCCAACAGCTTTCATAAAGATTATTGACTGTAATTTTATTAGCCTAAAAAATTGCCTGCTATCATCTTATTTGCCTGCTGGCATATATGATAACAGTAGCAAACCAAGTTACATGAATCTCAAAATTCAACATTTTGTTCTACTGTAATAGCATGTTCTGAACTTGTTTTGCACTTTTTTTCTTTTTTAAATAAAAAAAGAAAAAATTTACTACGACTACATGATGATGTTATGTTTAACAATTTTTTAAAAAGATTTATTGTAAAAGATAACATTTTTGTGAATCTTTTTTGTTTAGCTACTTGATTATATTTAATGTCTTAATTAATATAGGTTTCTCTAAAATGTTAATTTTGCTACTTAGCATATGTAACTCTGTGACTATTGTTGGTAGGAATTTTTTTGTGGCAATTATAACTTTATTTTCACTTTTTCTTTCTAAAAATGTGAATTTTGATAACTTGTTTTTATATATTACAGATACAAAATATGCTCTACCCTAAGTTGGTATCTTTGAATACAGCACATTTTGAATTTTCTGCTTGCAACTTCTCTCAAAGAAATATGTATATAAGGGATAAGAGAGATGGTCTCTCTAAAGAGGGTAGTGGACGAGTGGCTGTTCATAAATCCACTGGAATTATACACAGGTATTTCAATTTTTTTTAGTTACGGGGTCTCTGGAACTAACAATTTAGTCAGTTTAGTGAATTGTGTAAAATGTTAACTACATTAATTTTCAAATTTAGGAAAAATTTGAATCACTTGAAAAATAAAACATACTCAACTCAAGTCCTTTCCTATCTTTACTTTATATTATGCTTTTTGCTAATTATCACTAATCTTAACCAATAGTATTATTATTAAAGTATCATCACTAGTAAGCCACAATAGTTGATAGAGAAGAATGTGTCTGTTTCAGGGATTCTTCCCTGTTTATTCTCTGCTGTTAATAGACATGGAATTGTCTTTTTTGGACAAACTTTCTGTTTTTATTGGTTTCTTTCTTTTTTTTTCTTTCAGTTAATTTATACTTAATTAATTATAAAGGTTGTTAAATATAACAATTAAGCATGTACACAAATTTTCAACAAACAAGTAAAATATTGTTAACTTTAAAAAGTGTTAGGAATAAATTTATTTTGAACTAAAATATAACTATTTTAAATTCTGATTTAATGATTGCAACACAGATTTTATGTGAAGGAAACAAGAATTTATATTTTCTTTTTGATTTTTATAATAGAATAAACAATTGAATTTAAAAATAATTCCATGATTATTTACATATTTGGCCAATGTTTAAATGATATGGGATACTTGTATTCTTTGATGTTTTTGTTTCATGGACAAAAGTCAAAGAATTGACAAAATGCATTTCACCTGTCATCTGATTGCTATTTTGTTTATAGTTTATTCTTTTAGGAATTGTCAAAGCTTCAAAACTTGGATCTTTTTACCTTGATTATAGAAAGATATTGAACCTAATTTGGAGTTTGTATGTGTATTTAAAAAGAATCATCTAGTTTATTTTCTTAAACTTCTGAATATCTAGAAGAAAGGAATATATATTTCTTTTCAATTAAATAACATTCAAATACTAAGATAGTTTTGAATATTTGTCACCAAAATATAATATTGGAAATTTTATTTTATTGTAGAAAGATAATTGTGATTTTTTTATTCTGGATTTTTTCAGTTATACTCTGGAATGTAATTACAACACTGGTAAAGTAATGAATTATGTGGCCCCTGCTTATGGTGATAATGGACGAGCTTCCCCTCCAACTGTGGTTGGAATTCCACCTAAATACACTCCATCAATATTTGAAGATGTAAGTTAGTATGCAAGCCAATTGAATATTTGAGGTTTTACAAAGTAAGCACTATAGAGAATGAATATAGTGCTTCAATTTTTTAATTAGTATTTTTCTCCTCATAGACAATCAGTATTATACACGGATTTACCCTTGATTAAATAAATCAGTTTATATAAAGATAAATTCTCATTTAAAAAATTTAGAAAACTAAATCTATGTTAAATTTGATATGAAGACAAATGGAAGTTTAACTTTTTCAGTTATATTTGTGTGTTTTCTTTCTATTAAACAAATGTTTTTATGCATTACATTCTTTTCCAGGAGCTATTTTAACATTAGTCAAAAATATTCAAATTGTTATAAAATAAACTAAACATGATCAATGTTGCATTTTTTAAATATCTGTAGGTTAAGTATTTTTAAGTATGTTTAAATCAATAATCACTACTCAGTTTTAAGAGTATACTTTTTACATTGTCATCTTAATAAAATACTACATGCTAAAATGTATTTAGTAATTTGCAATTAAAAAATATCACTTGAGTAGATATCTTAATCTTATTCTTTACCATGGAAGCTATTCTCTTATTTTTTCTCAAACTTTCATATAGAAAACTATTTATTGCTACTTATTTGTAAATTGGTTGGCTTTTGTATTGCTTCAATGACACATAATTTTCCTTCATTTTTCAGTATAATCTTTAGGGCTTTGATATACAAATAATTTTTAATGATTATTGTAAATTCAATAATTTTCCTAAGCTGCAATCTAGAGAGCCATCAATAGATTTTGTTTTCTTTATTCTCTCATTTTATCTTTTTTTTCTTAATGTACTTATGATTAGTACCTATGATCAATTTTTTTTGTTATTTACACTTGATCTGTTTTATCATTTGTATTAATAATTCAAAAACTATTTCTCAAATTTTCAAGAAATTTTACAAATTGAATTTTTTCTCTCTTTTCTTCTTTTATAGTTTCAATAGTTAAAAATGTTCACTATAGTTAACTAAATAGAACTTTGAAGATAAATCCAAATAATTAATGCTGCAAGTTATCTATTTTAAATATTATTGTTTCTTTTACAGGTGGGTAGAGCTGTAGCTATTGCTGCATTAGACATGAATGATACCAACCCTTGGTCAAGAGTGACTCTTTCTGAGTACAAACATCTTTTAGGTGCCAAAGAATGGTTAAAGAAGTATTGCCTTGTTCCAAAAGGTTTCGCTCGACCAAAAGTTGCTAAACTTCCACTTCGAACACTCAGGTAAATATTACTTTAAAAATTAAAAACAAACAATACTTAAATGTTACCACTTCACAAATTTCTCTCTCTTTTTTCTTTAGATTATTCATATTTTGATTTTATTTGTTGATTTATTAGTATTATAGAAAGGATCAAACATTTAGATCAAACTTCAAAGTAAAATTTGAATGTTCTTTAAATGTTAGAAAATTCATGATAATCAATTTTGATTTATTCTATTGATGAATAACTTCTAATCTGTAATCAAGGATATTAGCATATATTAAAGTAATTTTCTAGTATATACATGATTGTTTTTGCTATAAGTTTACTTTGTCAGCAGGGTGTAGAATTTGCCAACTGCATCACTTACAGAAGAGTAAGAGCTCCCAAAAAAGGGGTGTCCTTGGTATGACACTAGACTATATCCAGTTGAAACTCTAATTCTGGAGTTTTGGAGAGTGCACAGTCACCTTTTCATTGTCATTACTCTCAAGTCCATTCTGACCCATAGTGATAATACCTATGGGTCAAATAGATCTGTTTGAAAATAATTAGAATTAGAAATACTTGAAACCATATAACAGTGTAAACAAATTATCATTATTACATTAGAATAGTTACTTGAAGCTATGATTGTTTACAAATGATTGTTACTTGTAAAAAAGATAACTTAACAAGGGTTGGCATCCTGTAAAACAATCAACCACCCAACCAATATTTTTGCAAAGCAAAAAAAAGTTATTTAAGTTATACAAATGACTTTTGCCAATGTAAGTTTCCACTAATTATCCTTTTTCTTTTTTATTTAAAAAAGTCTGAATACCTTTAATCTACTATGTTGCAATTTACTTTCTATAAGTCCTTTATGTTTAACTTTTAATCATTGCTTTTGTAATTACAGCTTTTCTCACTTCTCAAGTAGTGTACCAAGTCGATTTATACGTGCCAGTGACAGCTTCTCATCCACAGGCAGTGGACCAACAGTGTCAATCTCTACCCACCCATCATCCCAATTGGTTCCCAAAAAAGAACTACGCCCAGTTAGAGAAGGTATATTTAAACTTGATTTAGTTTAGATAAATGAACTAACATTAGATTAAATGTTTTATTGCATTCAATTTAACATTTTATTAACAAGGGAATTATGCAAAGAGAATGTTACAATGTAAAGATTTTTTCATAAAAATATAGAGAAAGTTGGATATTTGGCAGCTTGAGTAAATAGTTATAGTATTTTAATTTAAAGTGATATAAAAAGACTTCATTTATATTTTGATTATTCATTACACTTAATTAGCAATACACTAGTTTTATAGTTGGAAAAATATTTTTAATGTTATAATCTAATGATATCCGATCTCTGGATATAATATGGACATGTTTGTTCTTTTATGGAAATGTATCTCATTGACAAGAATTATGTCCCATTAACTTTCTTAGTTTATTTTATTTTTGTATTTTATTTAATCTTCCTAAAAAAATCAATTTTAGTGAAATTCCTCATATGCTTTGTATGATTTGCATCTTACATTTAGTATTTTCTTATGCTTTTTTGGTAGTTATTTGATATTGCTCATAGGCAGAGCGGGATTGGGGTTTTTCCCCTCGACGCATACCATCAGTGGTGCCAAAGGCAAGGAAAGACGCCATCTCATCCTAGAAGTCTGAGAGGGCATAGAAGAAGGGCGTTATGGCAAAATGGTCGGTCTGAGTCAGCAAGGAGCCTGGACAAGGTGGGAGGATGTAGAGAAAAAAAGGTTACATGGTCAGATTGTTGGCGGCCGGATTTCAACGAGATTCGATTCCTCATTAAATCGGTGTATGATGTGTTACCGAGCCCAATGAACCTGCACATATGGGAGAAGATAGAGACCCCCAATTGTCAACTATGTGCTAGGAAAGGATCTTTACAACATATCCTTAGTAGTTGCCCAAAAGCTTTGGGTGATGGACGGTACCGTTGGCGTCACGATCAAGTACTCAAGGTAATTGCAAATGAGGTGACTAAAGCTATGAAGGCTAGTAAACATCAACCAGGAAAGAAATTGAAGCAGATCAACTTCGTAAAAGCAGGAGAGAAGATACAGAGGAAGAGGAGAGAGAAAACGAACCTGTTATCTTCCGTGGACGATTGGCAGTTGATAGCGGATCTGGAGACTCAGCTGAAGTTCCCCAGACACATAGCTGTAACATTGCTAAGACCGGACCTGATATTGCACTCTGATAACACAAAGCAGTGCATTATTTGGGAGCTGACTGTGTCATAGGAGGAATATATTACTCTCGCTAATGAGAGGAAGAGGTCAAAATACCAAGAACTGGTCGAACAATGTCAATAAAAGTCATGGAAGATACATTATGACCCCGTAGAAGTTGGTTGTAGGGGTTTTGCTGGACAGTCTTTGGGCAGGGCCCTAGCAAAAATTGGTATAGTCGGGGCAGCTAGAGTGAGAGTGCTGAAGGACATTACCAACACCGTTCTGAAGGCGTCAAATTGGATTTGGCTTAAGAGATCAGAGCCATGGAAGAAATAAAGAGGACGATGGAGGAGCCTAAAGAATTAAGACTAGGAGACATATTACACACCATAAGTGTGTAATGACTTAATATTAAGTTAGGGTAGTCGGAATGTCAGGGGGAGGGGTTGAGAATCATTGGCGTTTGGGAAGGGGGATGGATATTTAATAATCCGTTTTTATTTATTTATTTTTTTCTTTCTTCTCCTCGTATACTGGTTATGGTCCACTGCAAATTTAAGGTTTTAATAAGTTTATTTGCCAGTGGCCATGAGCAGTTTTAGTTAATTGATTGAAACTTAATTGCAAATAGTTCATGGGACGAAGTGGGGGGGGCTGGAGATAGGTTCAAAATAGTAATAAATTAGAATGTAAGGAGTCGAATAGAGTAGTGTTTTTTTTTTTTTTTTTTTTTTTTTTTTAGAAATATGCATTAGATTGGTAATATGAGCATAGATTAATGATAAACGGGGAGGGAAATCTTGGCAAATAAGTATGAGTTAATCTGTATTAAATTATTTTGTGAGCCAAATAAACGGGAGTTTTTCCTTTTTTTGCTTCGAATAAGGGTATAAGGTAAGAGTTAAAGACTGACTGAATAGTTTTGAGTAGGGGCTTAATTCATCTTAGTTTGAAAGTATTAGTATAGGATAGATTTGGCAGGAGATTCGTGCAAGTCTTGTGAAGTGTAAATCATGGACGCGGACGTGTATTAAAAATAACATCTTACCTCGGTACTGATTCTGGAAGTAGCCAGTCGAAACCGGATGAGGTAAAAATGGTATTATATATAGCAGAGGAGTGTGGAATGCCCTGTTTTCATTGGCTATTTACTAAAGGACAGATGTCTATAAGAACGGCCGAAGTCTGGCCTTTATTTGGATTTTCTTTGCTTTGGTAGAGGCACAAGCGTAGCATGTCGTGATCATGGAGGCGGCTTGGCTCTTCCAGAGTCATGCCGGGGTTACTGTCAGAGCCGATATGATACAGAAATAACCCGAAATCAGCAATGAAGACAGTTGCATCACTGAAAACTTCCTTGATGCATCTAGGATGTATGATTGAAATGAAATATCATTTTCAAGAACAGTTTATCATTTCTTGGCTCTCAAGATATATTACTTTGTTTTAGAAGAATTTTGTTCAGTTTAATGTTTTTTTATCTTTTTTTTAACTGGAGAATATCCTTAGAACATGTATCTGACCATGAAAGCATTGATTTTTTTTTTTTTTTTTTTTTTTTAAATTTATTTACTTGGGAATAAACATAGTAAATGATTGCTATAACTCTTATATTATTAAAACAAAGTTATGTTTTAAAGATTTTATGCTTTTTATTCATTTCTATATCTATAGAAGCTTGATTATTAATATTGTTAAGAACATTTTTTAATTTATCATTTTACACACTTTTAAACAGAATATGTTGTAGTGACACTTGCTAAAGAAAATTGGTATTAAAAATCAGTTTTTGAGAGAGCTCTTAAATTTATGGATTGTCCTTTTTGTTAGTTCAATTGAAATTCAAATACACAGAAATCTTTTTCTTTCAATCTTTTGTGAAATAAAATTTTAAGGACACCATGCTCATAAAAAGTATGATCAGGTTGGAAGATAAATAGTTTCTATAATGTTGAAAAACACCTTATCTGAATAATTTGAATTTGTATTCTAGATATAAATTGTTAGTCCTTTTTATTAATTTATCTCCTAAGAAATTTATAAAAAGAGCATCTTCATTTTTTCGAAGTGCAATTTCTGTGAGACTTCTTTCAAAATGGTAGTGTGAGTTAGTGTAAATTCAGATTATTTCACTTTTTCTCATCAGAATGACTACAGGTACATAATTTCTGATTCAAAATGCTCTGAACCAGATTTATTTTAAGACTTGAAAATTTTCAAATTTTGGAAAGGTAAATATATACATGTATCTTTGATATAAGTCAGTCTCATTAGTTAAATACTGAGTCTTGATCCTATAAGGATACCAGTCTAGTTTACACCTGAGTGGCATGGATCAAATGTTTGTTGTCTTAGATCATGTTTAATCTCAGATCATCTTTGACCAAATGTGAGCTTTTATATATAGGCAGAAATATTGTTTTTAAAGTGTTTTGATTTTTATAATTTTTTTTTTATTAGAGATTATGTACTTGTACTTAACTTGGTATTGTGATTGCCTTCCCACAACTCCTTTGTAATTTCATAGGGGAACTCCATGAACAGAACAGAAATAACAAGGCAAAAAAAATGTGGTTGGTCCTTACAGTATCCATTCGCCTAATTTTTGTTTCTTAGTCACTTTTTCTTTAACAATAAATAACACATAAAGTAAACAAAAAAATAATCAATTTGATGAATTGGATAAATATCAAATCACAAAATTTGCTAATATATTTTAAACATTTAAGATCATATATACTAAAAGCATTATTTCTTTAATCAACAGGTTTTAGTTTAGTTCTACAAGTGACATGTGGGTCAGTTTTAAACACCGATTCTTTTAAACTTATATCCCCATTTTTGTTATATTCATCACAATGTTCCAGCATTCTCTGGCCTTTATTTTTGTCTGAGTGTTGTATGAAACATCTTATGGATAAAAGTGCTACTAAGTTTGTAATGTTTCATGGAAAAGTTCAATCTCTGAGATTTGTGTTTAGATACTTAGTGCCTCTCTTTATTTCTTTAATAAGCCTATGAAGAAAAATTGTTCAGGAATCCTTTGGAAGGATTCCAGATATGATAGAAAGCAAAAGATTAAGAAAAATGTATCCTCTTGAATAGGTGATTTCATTCAAAATTTCTTGAATCTGACAGTCATGTTAGAAGGTACAGTGGTCAAAAATGTGATAAAAACAGTAAAGATGAGGGTGCTTGTTAGGAAGAATAATTCTTCTTTCCATGAAAAAATATTGAGAGAAATTGCCTCATACAATATTCCAGTATGAATATGAAGAGAAAAATTTTGCTTGCAAATTACTCTGTGAGTTGGACATTTTGTTAAAATGTTTTACTCAGTTTGTATATTTTAGTTGTACTAATATATGATTAGTATTCACTGTTATAACTTTGTTGATTTTCAATTACGTATTGCAGTTTGTAAAGATATTGTTAGTAAAGTTAATAGTAGACTTAATCAAGTGTGATTTATTTTTTATATCATTTTTTCCTTTTAAATAATTGAAAATCTTAAGTTGCATTTTAGGATGTTTTTAGTAATAAGAAAAGATTCTTATAATTAATATTTTTCTTGATTTGATAAAATCTTTCTCAGTTGAAGCTCAAATGACTTGATTATAGCTTTTCATTCTTTTAAGATTTTTATGAAATATTTAATTGATAAATATACTAAAATGTTTGTGAAAAAGTATGTGTATCTACATTTTATTCTTTCTTCAGCATCCCGAAGATTCTCATCATGCCCCAGGAAGTTAAATTTGTTGGTTTCAGACAAAGGGAGTATATCTCATTCCACAACCAAACCACCACACAGTTCATATTCTGCTTTGTCTAGGAACACTTCTCAATCATTTGCATCAACAAGGTGCAAATCTCTTCCAGTGTCCAAATTATCTGTTCAAACTACATCTAGTTTGAATCCTTGTAAACTTGACCAATCAGCCTTATCTCACAGTCCCTCATTTGATCCTTGTATTCCCAAAACTGGCAAAATTGGGCAGCTGAAAAATGTAAGTGTAATACAATACATTTTTTTTTAATTATATCTAAACACAATATCTAATTATATGATATAGTTTTTGGGGATAAAGATAATGATTTGATTAGTAGCACTCTTCAGTTACATATCACAATGATTACCATTATCACACTGCCATAATATCTTCAAGTAAAGCAAATTTGATAGAATTATTTGGCAAGTAATGAACCTGTTGTAAGAGTTATAGTATTGATAAGTGAAGATAAGCCTTGTATGACTGCAGTCATCTTAGGGTACTATAACTTGTGCTTGCTGCAAAAGAGTGAGAAGTAACTTGGCAATGGAAATGAGATGTATTAGAGATAAAAAGTAAGATTTTATTCTCTTTTATGGTCATTTGGGATGTTATTCATTCAGAGATATGTTGTGTACTATAGTTGTAGTTAGGAAGGACCACATGGAAAATCCACGTGCTCATATATTGTATATATGAGTAGTTGAGAAGTGCCATGTGGGAAATGAAGCTAGTAGTGGCTTTAATTTTTGATTGAATTTCAGAAGTGTTTTTTTTTTTTTGTTTTTTTTTTCTTCTGGATTTATGAAATGTGGTATCATGATATATTCAGAATAATGTTTTTAATACATTATATTTTATAGTTTTTGTGTGTGTTTTTAAATACTCTTGTACTCCTACACAAATATAAGTAAGATTAAAATCTGATACTATGATTAGGAACTTAATCCCTAGGAATATGAATATATGGTTTAATATTAAAATTGTTACGAAAATAAATTTGAAAATTTTGTTTGTCCCAATTTTCCAACCCTTTCTCTGAAATAACAGGAGATTGTAAATGTTTTTCAGAGAATCAAAAAATGAGAAGTTCTCTTTCAAATATTTAGTCTGACGATTTTATCGCTACTAATCAAGAATAAAATTGATTTCTTAAAACAATTTTCACTTGAAAAATATGGAATACCTCAGTGATATCAACTTACATTTAGATATTATAATCTCTAATCTAGTACTATCAAATATAACGGCTTTGTTTAATGTCAAATTTAGTCTTTTTTTAAAATATGTATGCTTTTAGAAAACTGTTACTGAGATTTTTTTTTGTTTATTTACTTTTCATTTTTATCCATTAGTGAATATCATTTTGTTATTGTATTTTTTCCTGCACAGGCTCCCACAACTGTGAAATCTAAAGCTAATATTAACAGCTGTTCATCTATGCACAAGAAATCTTTGGGTCGGCCCAACTTGACACGTTCCACATCTGGTGCCAGTGACAGCCATTGTTTGACTGTTCGTTATAGTCGTTCAGTAGAGAGTCCGAAATTCAGTGCCACTGCAAGCAACAGTCGCAGTCACAGCTTTAAACAGAGACATCTTAACTCCACTTCAGACCATGCTGTAGTTACCAACAAGAAAAAATTGTCTACAGATTTTACCAAACTAGACAACACCAGTGCTACTCCTTCCAGTTCTGAGATCAACAAAAAATTGATTGCTGAATCAACAACCAGTGAAATACCAAGGTAAAGCTGTCAGAAAATATCCCCTTTACACTAAGTAATTCTATTATGACAATGGAAAATTTTTACAAGTGTGATAATTAGTTTTGTAAAAATGTGAGAAAAAAAATTGGCAAGTAAAATATTAACCAAAAATGAATATATAGCTAAATTTGTTCAGGACTTAAGGTGAATGATAAAGAACCCTATGAGAATTAATCAATGGCAAATGTTATATTCATGTATGGTAATGAAGAGGAGAAGAGAGTAGAAGTAGGGCAACTCAATGACCAGGATGTCCTTCTGTCTGCTAAATAGAAGGTAGGGGTAGAAATGGTGAGCAAATAAATTCCACCTCATTTGTTGATTCTATGTACAGAGATGTACAGGATGTTTTTTTTTTTTTCCTTATTAATTCAGAGGGCTTACAAAGTTGCTAAGTTGTTGAATGTCCATTCTATGGTGTTGAGTTCTTAGTAAGAACATGGATAACTTGTTTGGGGCTAACCTTTGGTGAGTATATAAGTAAAGTGGTTTGATCCCAAAAAGATATGTCATGAGGGTTATTTATGTTTGGCCATTGAATTGGGGAAAGGAACTACTGTCTGTTGAAATTGTAGGGTAGGAAGTCTGCATGGAATATGGTGTTATTTATGTGCTTTTAAGAGATCAAGAAACTGTCCACAGCTTCAATTTATGGTGCTTTCCAAATGGCTAAAAAGTTTATTTATTTGTCTTGCTCACCACTATGGCTGCTAGTCTGTGACCTTGAACAGATTATAAGCCCTTCAATTTTTTGACTGTGATTACTTTATGAATCATAACTAGATTTGTGACACTTATAACAAAATAAAATGAATCAAGCTATAAAAACAACTATTGGATAATTTTTGTTTAAAATGAGTATATTATATTTTCATTAATCCTATATTAAATAACTGAAAACTCCAAAACACATTGTGAAATAATCCTAATGTTTAACATTTAATTTATACCATATTTAGCTATGTTTATTCATATAAAAATTCTATGACTATTTATAATACTGGTAACTTTTGGTTGAATAATTGTATATAATTTTGTAAAAAATTTCCTGGAAAAAAGTTCTTTTCAATAATAAAAGAACTTTTAAAAATGAGGTGATCAAGACAGGTATAAAACAACCCACATGCAGGGTTTTGTTGGTTTGGCCATTCGTCTAGTAGTGTGGACCCCATTGTTAATTCTCACACCTGGCTGTGTGGGCATTTCACAGGTTTTACAAAAAAAATGATAAAATAATAACAGTGTGTGGAAGGAAGAAATGGACAAACACGGATTTAGAACTGCAAAATGCAGAAAGGTGAAGTTGACACTTTTTAACATTCTCTGAGCGTATGTAGGGCTATTGTGAGAACTCTGCGAAAATCCTACACAGTTACCAAAGATGCTAACTCATCTGGTCATCATCTTCACTGCTATGTGTCTTCATTCTTGACTCCAATCCTTCCCCCCAACTGCTCTGCTCCAGAGTCTCACTCCTGATTGACTAATGTCCTTCCTCCTTCTCTTCCAGTCTCACAGGTTTTTGCAGGCACAGCTCTTTGTGTGGTCTTTGCACCAAAATAGACAAAAAGATATCTAGACATTCTCAAAGATGTTGAGGATGATTCGACCAGCCACCCACAACATACAGAGATCCACACACACACATTCATATATATAAAAACATGCACATTAATGCTCGTTATTGTGCCACACAGGCTTTCATTTCAAAGAATGGTAAGAGTTCTTAGATTTGAAGAGAAAAATAAGAATGAAAATCTCAGAAGTAGATGGATCAATATGAGTAAAAACAGCCACTATCAAAACAGTAAGGTTATTGGTGTTTATATACTCTTTCTTATCATTTTGGTAAATGTTGAGCTTTATATACTGATATGAGGTGTTTATGGTGTAATGGTTATCATTGTAGGAAGTGGATTTGGCTAGCCAATTTCATATCCTGAATGAAGCTGTTTGTATTTCTCATAGTGCTAATACCCTTGTGAAAGGTATGAATCTAACTATTCTCTCCCCTGCTATGGGTAAATAGTAGGGCAAACAGGATTCTTTAATCTTGGTATGACAATTGGTCTAAGAGAAGGAAAACTGAATTCAAACTGGTTGAAGACTTAGAGAGGGATGAACTCTGCCAGACTATTCCTGCCCATAACAAGCTATATGAATAGTGCCTCCATAACCAAACCAGGTGTGAGATGATTTTTACTGATCATTTTATTTCTGTTATTTATTTATCTATTTAATTTTTTTTTTTATATTATTTAATGTTTGACTTTTGTTTTTTAATAGAAACATCCCACCCAAAAAGAAGAGACGATTCAGTTTATTAAAAAAGAAGCAAGCAGCTGTCAATTTTTTAAAGGGAAATATTGGTAAGAACATTCTGAAAGATGAGCACTGTCACAATGTAGAGTTGGAAAAATTGCCACGAAAACGAAAAAAATCTTCTCAACATCCATTGCCTTGTTTAGCTCCTGTTCAAGTAGCTGATGTAGGATCAGGTGAGTATGTGGTAGATTTTATTTCAACTTTTTGATGACTTGAAAGAAAAATATTCTTTCAGTTTAAAAAAAAAAAAATAGGGGTGAATATCAATACCTTATATGATTTAGAAATTAAATTTAACAAAAATTTCTTTAGAGGAAGATTTGTGTTAGCATAATTGCAAGACTAGCTACCATGAAAATATCTTGATAATATGATTAATCACAAATTGATTTCTAACTGAATTGGGATTATTTACATGCTTAGAAATATTCAAGAATTACACACTTATAAGACATACAGGTTCCAACATATGATTCAAGCTAATTCTCTAATTGTGGTCTGGAACGAGTTTACAATATTTTAAAATTAAAGTTGAAACAGTAATGTTAAAACTTTAGTTTGTAGTAATACCCATATGTCTAAGCAAAAATTGATCACTACTATGATACAAAAAGAAATGAAAGCTATTTATTTCTTGATAAATTTGCACAGTTTTTTATTGATTTTAAAATAAACTAACAGTAAATAATTAAACTACTTATGAGATACCTTTTCTAGATTGTTATCTAGCAAGCTAATGAAAATTTATTTTTGTCTTTACCTAATGTTGAGCAGACTTGAAGTTAAGGGAAGAAGGTTTTACGCAGTCCCATTCCATTAAGATAGCTTCCAAGTAAGTACTTTATTTTATTATTTGAAGTTTTAAAAAAATCTCTGAATGCACAAAGATTATGCCTTTTTTATTTTATCAAAGTGATTTAGCATGTTGATGTGAGATTATACTGTCAAAAAAAAAAAAGTCTGACTTTTCCATTAGGTTTTGTCAGAAATAATCAAGTGATAGAATTAAGGAAAGAAGATTTTTATTCTAACCACTATTGTAAAGAATATTAGATTATACTATGTAATATTTATCTAATTTCTGATGGTTATAATTAAATATGTTATCATTTCTTTCATCTTTAGCATAATTAATAAAATATAAATGTATATTTCACATTTCTGTTCACAAAAAGGCACACAAAACAAGTTGGCCAGTCAATAGATGTTCAAGATTCTGTTACAAACCTATCACATAAAACCAATAAAAAGCCTAAGGTAAGTTTAAAAAAAAAAAAAAAAAAAAAAAAAAAAAAAATTTTTTTTTCATGACTAATTTTTTTAATGAGTTAAAGAAAATTAACAATGAATTCTTTGAATATATTTTCTGTTTAAAAAAAAATTTCCAAATAAGTATCAGGAAAAAATAATATAAATATATGAAACATATCAACTTAAGCATTGATGTCAGACTAAAAATAAATTTCAAATACCACCAGAAGTGCATGATCTAATTTTATTTATTCATATATATTGCAAATCAAAATAATGAATATATTTAACAATTAAATGGAAGTAAAAATTGGAAATGAATCTGACAGTATAGAGAAAAATTGAAAAACAAGGTAATACAAAGAAAAGAATTTAATGTAAAAAAAAGTCAACATAATAACATTTCTGTTTTAATGAACCATCATCAGGATTAGAAAGGATGATATCAAGTGATGTTAATTAAAGAAAGAATAAAAATCCATCAGTGATTTAACATCACTTGATATCATCCTTTTTAGTCTTAATGATGGTTCATTAGAACCGAAACATTTTAACAATTAAATGTATCAAAATTCCCAAATTGATTGGATTACATAAAACAATGAAGACTTTTTCATTATCTAACTGAAAATTCCTATGATCAAATAGTATTTTAAACAATTTGAGAAATTAGAGACATATAGCATTGTAACAGTGCTGTCTGTTTTTAATCTATGTAATGTTTGTTTGTTATTCAATGGCATATCAACCTTCTCAGGTTATTTAATGCCAAATCCACCCCTTTTAGAAGGACAGTAGTGGTACTATTTAACTCATAGCTGGGAGGATAAGGGGGTTCATACCTTTCCCAAAGGTATTTGTCCGAAAATGAACATAATAGTGCAACTGGAGTTTGAACTCTCGTACTATAATTCCACTGTACATTGCTTTAACAATTACACCTCTATGTAATGCTAATGTTTAATGTAATAAATCTATCTCATAAAATTTATTTAATTTGATTGCAGGAGCAAATGTGGTCGACTAATCAAGTCTACAATGAGACTGATCAGCTACCTGTCCAGACGAGTACACAGTAGAAAAGCTTCATTATCAACTGAACAATTATTAGTTGATTTTAGCATTAAACAGTGTTGAGATCATTTCCATTCTGCCAAATTAGTTGGTTGTATGCCAAGAAACAGAATTCATCCTGCAGATTTTATTTATATGGGAACATTTATATAGATTACAATTCTTATATGCTACAATAATGCAGGCATTTATTTCTTATTGTTTGTAAATTATTTATCTTTAATTTATTACAATAAACCTTTATTACTGCAAAAACATGAAGATTTTTTTTTCTTTTTTTTTGTATAGATTATGTCAACATGTTTGTCTTGTTGTTTCTTTGCTCAATAAAGTTTACAGATTTTTCTTGATATAAGTTCTGAAGGTTAAGTGTACCACTCAATAAATTATTCTTAATTTGATGTTGCAACATTACTTCATAACAATCATTCCTTAAACTAATCAAATAACTAAGTTAAAGAAATTTGTTGTTTTGTAGACATATTTTTATGATAGTTTGTGATTATTAAAAAAATTTATTAATTTTTACAGACTTAAATTTCAAAGCACATAATCAGGAAAAGCTACAGTCCACCTATGAACATTTCTAATACAATACAGTCCATAGATCAATAAGACTCAATCAATGAAAAGATTACATTTTACAGAAACATTGAAAACAACATATTGAGTTTGGTTTCTTTGTACAGTAACATGTCAAACTTCATGGGTTATTTAATGCCAAAGCCATCCTTGTAGAAGAACAGCAGCGATACTATTTAACTGATAGCATGGAGGATAAGGAGGTTCATACTTTTCCCAATACTCTTAGTCTGAAAGGGAACATTATAGTATGACTGGAGTTCAAACTCGCATACTTTGAGGTCACAGTTCAGCACTTTAGCCATTATGCCATGGGGAGTCTCCTATTTTATTTATTTATTTTTTTTTTAAATTAAGAATTACATAATAAATTCATATAAATGGTTTGAAACTGTCACACTTCCAAATATATTAATCAAAATCACTTTGTATAAGTTGATAAAAACAAGATAAGACTCTACAAAAGACAAACCATTGCTTGATAAAGTTTAAAAATTATGTTTTCTAAAATAGCATAGTTAACAAAGTTTAGTTTTTGGCAAAATTGCCATAAAAATGTATGAATTTCTCAAAGGGCTGGGATATAGTAACTTATTGTACATTTTATGTTATATTTTCAAATAAGGAGTTACCAAAATACAAGTGTTACCATAATTTTCTCAAATATAATACATATTTTTCAATTGCTATTAAAACATTTATAGATGCATATTGAATGTGAAAGTGACACACTTGTTTTTTAAGCATTTGTGTTGAATAAGTTAGTATTATAAAACACTACAAATGATAATCACATTGAATGGATAATGTTTTTGAACTTGGATATTAAAAGGTAAGCAATTGATTGCTATTAGTTTGTGAAATAATTACTTTTGTCAAGATGCTGTTATCACCTGTGTTTAGGAAATTATCCTATTATGTCCTATAAAACTTAAATAGTTAGATTCCAGTTATAGTTTAGAAGTTTTATTGGCATTTGGAAAGTTATCAAAAGAAAAACGTTTATTGAATAAAAACATTTTTTTTTCATGACACTAAAGTGGAATTTACAAAAAAAATTCTTGGATTAAAATTTTCAAAATTGTGCTATAAAAATGATTACAAAATATTCTTTTTTTTCTGTTTCACTTTAAGTTATATCTCTGTTTTTAGTGCAATTTGTTAAAGTTTTTGAGCTGGTAGGCACTTATATTAGCATATTTCTGGGAGATTTAAAATTGATGATTATGACTGTATTATGAACATAACACAGCACTCTTAAAACTACATCTATTTTCTGTTAGACTGTCATCATGTATGTTTGGGATCTTTTTAGAAAATAGATTACAGTAAGGAAAATCTGAATATATATCATTTAGTTATCTTTAAAATTATTTGGAGTTGTTTATTGTTAAAAACTTAAATTCCTGAAACTAACTGTAGAAATGTCCATGTATGATGGGTTGAGTTCCATACTTTACTGAATGATGATCAGCATCTGTACATTTTCTGGCTCATCATTGGTCAAAATTTAAACATTTTTTTTTCCTTAAAACATTTTGTTCCATGTGACATTGGTGGTAGTGTCATTGTTAACATTATCAGAATATTAAAAATAAAATGGTACACTTTGCAAAAAGATAAAGCCACCACGAAAAAACTGCAGAAATTTGGATTGATCCACTTTTTTCTTTCAAAAATTCATATTTTTATAAATGTATTTAGAAATAAAATTATTTAATAAAAATTTTTTGAAAAATTGTTTTCTTTGATTATTATTTCAGAAACTATTAAAATTAGCATGTTGCAAAAAGATAAGGCTACCTATGAATTTATTAAAAAAAAAAAATTAACTCAGATTTTTTATGTTAAGATTAATTTTTACATAAAAATTAGCTATAAAAATTAAACATAAATCATAGGATGTGGCCTCTCTCTTATAGATCACGAGAAAGGAATGATCAAAGCTTTTGAAAAAGATGGGCATTCTCAACGAGAAATCACGAAGAAAATCAACAGATCAAGGTGTGTAGTGAATAATTACTCAAAAAATAAGAATAAAACACCCAAAAAGACTCCAGGTAGGCCAGAAAAATGCACATAATCAAGAAAAGCTCCACAGCCCATTTCCGACCATCTCAAATGTAATTTGTTGCTTTTCCTTGTTTTTGATTTAAGAAATCTGTAAAAATTAAAAAGAATTGTCTGTATAACACTGTAAATGAAAAATATTGAATATTGTTGACATATGCATAAACTATTATATAAGCTGAGATTACCAAGATACAGCAAAGTACATGTCATAGAACACATATATAAAGCAACAAAAACTCAGGGAAAAGTACAGTATTTGGCAAAAAGAAATTGTCCAGATTTCCTTCTTTGCTTAACTTAACACTTTGGTACATTGTGATGCAACCCACTGGAAATGATCAGATGATTTGAAACAAGAAATTTTATCTCTTGTTTTAACAAGATGATTTGAAAAAGAAAACCTTGTTTTTTATTTGTTCTCCATCTGAATAAAACAAGGATCTGAACTATTATCAAAATGAGTTGTGATTTACCATTAAAAAACAAGATCACTATCCATTTCAACAACATTTAGTACATTAATGTGAGTGTTCACCCACCTAGGGCACACCAATGGTAATGTGGAAAGAGTAGTACTCTTTCTGAGGTACAGGCTAGTGGAGTACCTCCATGTTCATTAAGTTGATTTCCAACTCAAAGAACTGGGAAACCTCTGTGTAGCAGGAAATTATACACTACAAGGTTCCTTTAGAGTGAGCAACAAGGCTAGCATTGCCAACAAAGCTGAGGTCTTGGATCAGTTGATTCAGGGGTTTTGTGTTGGCCTGAAATCATCAAAGATTAAACAAGCTGCAATCAAGACAGTATCTGATGTAGACTCCACTCTCATCATCTGTTTGAGCATTATGCAGAAGAGGATGTCAAAAAGTTGGTGCCAGAATGTAATCATGTTTCACTCCATTGATGATCAGGAAGGTTTCTGAGAAGTAGCTGTTACATCTGACTTGGTCACACTGGTCTTTGTATAGCTGGATGATCATGTTCAGAAACATTGGGGGACTGCTGAGTCATTCCATGATCTGCCACATTCCACGTCAGATGCTAAGATCAACAACAGAATGGCAAAAGTGCGCAGTACATTTGACAGACTATACAAATCATTGTGTATAGAACCACAGTCCTTGTTACCCTCCTATATGCCTCAGAGTCATGGGTCACTTACCATCCTCACCACCTACAACTCCTTGGGTGGTTCCACCAGTGCTGTCTCTGCACCATCTTCAAGGCCATGCTACTGAAGTTCCAGCTATGCTGGGCTGGATATGTCTAGGATGGGCAATCAACACCTGCCCAGGATCACATGGTATGGCAAACTCTCCACTGGCCATTGCAGTACCAAGGAAGCAATATAAAAACTGCTTGAAAATTCCTTGGTGCCTGTCACATCAACCATTACCTATGGACCACCCTAGCTGAGAACTATGACATTTGGCATCTGACCACCACTCATATTTGAAAAACACCAGCAGTGCTATCCTTAAGGACAAACGTTGCAGGAGGAAGAACTACAACACTATGCCATCAAATCCTAACCAGTCCTTCAGCTGCTGCCTTTCCTGCATTGGCCTTGTCAGCTGTGCATGCCTGTAGTCAATCTGAACCAACTTCTTAATCTTTATCACAAAGTAAAGCCATGAGTACATTTACTGTCAAACTTCTTTGTATGACACCTGGTGTTATGATGCCATGTCTAATATCTTAAGGGTTTGGTTTGATGGCATATAAACCATTGTAGGTTATTTAATGCCAAATCCTTTTAATGCATATATATTAAATATATGATTTATAAACAAATTTTGTAGATACATTTTTAAATGAGCCCGAGCTCATTTTTTTTTTTACACACAGTTAAATGGTTTCACTTATTTCTATCTAATATGAATAATTCTATTTACTATTAATCATTTTGTTTGCACACAGTTAAATGTTTTCAAGTATTGCTATTTAACTCTAGCAATTCAATTAAACATCAGTCATTTATTTACACACAGTTAAATGATCAAACAGTTCTATTTCAAACAATTCAGTTAGGCATGTCATTTGTTTGCACTCAGTTTAAATGTTAAACAGTTCTATTTGATCCATAGCACCCTATCAAGTGCTACCACTCCAGTCCTGAGTGAACCTTGGAGCGATGGCAATGAAGGGGTACTCTACATTCTCCAGAGCTCTGGCATTACTGGAGCCTCACCATCAGATTGTTCAGCGTCATATCCAGGATACTTGTTGGGGGAGTCTTACCCCACTGCAGAGTTAGTGTATTCTACAGCCCAAGCTGACTGGGCCAATATCTTAAGTATTGAAGGCTACTATAAAATAAAACTAACATTTTTATAACATTGTCTGTTAAATGTATTTTCCACAACTGATGGTGTAACAGAAAAGAATTAATATTTTGTGGGTTAATAGAAATTAATTTCATATCTATCCTATGTGTGCCGTGGTTTGCTATAGTGGTGGGGAGAGAAATGGTAAACTAACTATGTCCCTTGCACTTTAGCCTGTTGAAGTGATAGATGACTGAGGTCAAAGTCAGTCGAGTGGCATGATTTGGCGTGGTGGTGGAAGAAGAAAAGATGATTGATTGGTAGATAGAATCTTTGTGCGAAAAAGCCAGCACGTGTTAGAGAGATTTGAAAGAGAATCCTCAGTTTCAGGTGAAACAGCTTTGAAAGTAGTCGCTGTACTGACGAGCACCGGGAGAAAGAAAAGAATCACCCGTAAAAAAGAATAATGGGACTTGAAATCCGTCAAAGATAAGTACAGTTCAGACCGTTTTCTTTTTCCAAGTCTTAAATATTGGAAAGTAGTGTGTATTCTAAAGACTGTGAATGTTCTATTTCCTCAATTATTAAAAATATTGTATGAACATTTCTACACGCCTCATTCCAATGCCTTAGATACTTTTATTTAGGTAAAAGACAGAGAAAGAAGAAAAAGGACTGTTGAGAGACATTTTCATTTGATGTTTCCTTTTTGACAAAATATTTTCAGTGTTTGAAAAGAGAAGAAAAAAAAACTGTTTCTTGAATTTCCTCATTATTTGCTTTGATTGTCGCATATTAAAATTTTTGTTATATTTTAAATGCACCCTTGTGTTGAAATGTTTTAATTGAGTTCTTTTCCTCTGTTGAATTGATTTTTGCATGTATTTTATATCTCGGCCTCATTCTGCTTTCATTAATTCTTGCTAACACGTCTTGTTGCCTCCCTAAACAATATAAGAGGATTTCTATCTATCTACAGTTAATGTAAACTATCCTAGAAGTTTGTTCCTCATTATATGAAGGGGTAAGAGGACAAGGACTTGGTAGCGTATTTAAGAACGAATCAGCAACCCCTTTTACCGACATCAGAGACCAGTCTAATCTCGAACCAGCATCCACATTATTTGTTTGAGTGACAAGTTCTGGGCTGTTCTCAGCAATATAGATTCTACGTAACGGCCCTTTTACCGCGGACAATGACTGAGACGTCAACCTCTTAAAGTCAGAGTAGAATTCAACGTGACATATGTCATATAATTGTGTTATCAACTTTGCACAACAGTCCACCAGTTCAATACAAACAGTGTTTACTTTTTAAAAGAAGATTTTCTAAAATTCATACCCATATATCCATTTAATAGCATGACAAGCCATGTAGGGTTATTTTATACTTAGAGGTTAGGGAATCATATTCACTGTACTTCATGTTTACATCTTTTGTGTTGTTGATTCTTAAGAGTTTTTTTCTTTGCACATGGTCCTAATGAATAATAATAATCTTTGAACTGATATATGTGATCCTAACAGGTACTACCACTCTAGGTTAGAGTAGACCAGAGAGTAATAGCAATGAAGGGGTACTCCACACTCCCCAGAGCTCTAGAATTGAAACCTTACCACTGGATTTTTATTCCTCTATAGGGGATACAGTCAGTAGGGGTGCCATCTACTTGATAGTTACAAAATTTGCCAGTATAGTTGACCTTAATATAAGGAAAGATTTTACAAATTGGCTTTACTTACAAATAACAATGGTTTTAAGTCATTTATTGACAGATAATGAATTTGGTGAGGCAGTTTACTATAGATTGGGTAATAAATGGGATCATTTTAGGCTCTGACACTTGTAGAAGGGAGGTTTCTTTTTGTTTGTATTTACCCAACCCCTGACATGGGCAGAATGCAACACAAAGTCAAGTTTTAAGTGGAATACTCCTGGGTTGAATTCAGAATTTTCCTTCTAGATTGGCTGATTTACCAAAATTAAAGAATCCATAGCTGAAGAGAGAATAATTTAACATTTAACAGTTCTATTTCAAACAGTTCAGTTGAGCTTAAGTACACAGATTCAATGTCAAAAACAGTTTTATTTCAAGCAATTCAGTTTAACATTAGTATAGTTTAGTTCTATTTGACCCATAGATAGGACCCTATTAGGTGTTACCACTCCGGACCAGAGTGGACCTGAGAGCAATGGCAATGAAGAGGTACTTCATATTCCTCAAACCTTTAGCTTTACTAGAACCTCAGCATCAGATTGTTTAGTGTCATATACAGGACACTCATTTGTCTTACCCCTCTGCAGAAGTGCAGTCAGTGTATTCTACAGCCCCAGCTGACTGGGCAAGAACTGTGCAATAAATTCATTGGTGTTTGGGTATAAGAAAGGTAGATTTCACTTAGCCTAGTCTATCTATGCACCCCACTTTGCATGATACACACAAAATCTCAGGGACAAAATTTGGTAGGTAGGTAGTTACAAAGGTATTAACATTAACTAGAGGTGCACTTAATATAATGGTTGATGTCATAGTAAATAGAATTGGTGACCTGAGTTAAAATCTTGTACAAAATTGTCTGCATTTCCTTTTGCGCTTACAAAAGGTATAACACCATGTTCTCCCCCACCAACTATGGATAAATAGTAGGACAGACTAGTTTCTTTAGCCTTAGTTATGCAACCAGTCTATGGTTGCATAACTAAGGCTAAAGAAGGAAAACTAAATTCCCTCTTGTTTATTGATAAATATGTTTTTTTAAAGAAAATTAAAACAGCTTACAGAAGTTGATGCTTCCAGCTTCTCAGATTGTGAATCTGCAAGGAAAAAAATTGTTATTTCACAAAAATCAGACAAAAAATATTCATAGATAAATTGGTAGATAGTTCTTATTAATTAAGTCATAGAAGTTATTGGTTAGAGGAATAGCAAACAAGTTTTTGTATGCTTTTGTTATATTTACCTTTTATATGCTGAAGTAATTTTTGTAAATCTTTTCGCATGATGTTGATGTAAAGCGGTAAAGATGATCTTGTTAACATAAACATTTGCTGGAACAGATAATTAAATATATTGAATTAATCTCATTTTAAAACATATTTAACCAATTCTAGAAGGAACAGTTAAGAAAAATGTTGGTATTTATTAAATTAAAGTATAATAAATCTGTGGATTCTGAGTAAAAGTGGCTTTATAATATGATTGTTCAATTTCACTGTTGCTGTAAGATGGTTTAGAGTGCAAGTGTGTCTTGGCTAGGATTAGTCTGACCAAGCCCATTCTACACCAGGTCTATGACTGGTTTGAATTCAGAGTTTTCCTTCTCCTAGGCCGGTTGCCGTACCAAGGTTAAAAAGCCCAGTCTGCCCTACAATTTAACTATAGCTTTCCCAAGCACTATGTAAAATGAAAACAGCCTCATTCTTAACTCAGAGAGCCAAGCTCATTTTCTATTATGGTAAATGTTATACCACTAGTGCCTTTCTTAAGAACCCCCAAAATCAACATCTTTCCATTTTGAATTGTTTATTTCTAATTTTATAAACATTGTAAGTGATTACTTTATGATATATCATGGTATTATAATATATACATGCTTACAAAAAGTTAAGAATTAAATTTTCTTTTTGAAATAAGATGAATAAAACACAGCTGCACATCCTGTTTTTGAAATCCATACTAACCAGCCTGTCAAAGGTCATTATCTAATGCTTGACCCATCTATAATCTTCTGTCAAGCAGATTAAGATACCAGCAGTAATAATTTTATAATAAAACTTAATAATAATTAACATTTTGAAATAATGATATAAATTCTATAGATAAGAAATGACTTGGCATCATATCAAAGTCAATGAGTCAGCAAATTCATAAATATTCTAGCAGAACTGAATGATTCAGGAACATAAAGGAAACCTTTTATGGTTAAGTGTTAAGTTGTATACAGTCAAATTGTTATGTTTTATAGATAAGGAAAAGCTGTAATTTCACATCGATATCTTTTCAAAATATTTTTTTTAAATCTGAAATGAGTGAATAGTTTATTCAGAGTATCATCCCAATCTCTTATTTTGAACATATTAGCCATGCAGGTGTCAAATAAACTTCTGTGACTTGGTGGGTTGATTGAAAATAATACTCAGCATCTTTTGCAAAGAAGAATATTAGAAATAACACTTCAAATTATGAATTATAAAATGGTAGTTTTATTGAAAACAGGTACAGAACATTTTTACCAATGCATAAAAGTGAGTAAGTAAAATATTTATAAACTGTGCTAGTCAATTCTTTAGCTTTTATTTCATTAATCCCTGTAACTCTCCAGGAAACAAGTCATACTTTATAGCAGGGGTGTGAAACTCAAGGACTCAAATTGGCCATTACATCCTGGGGTAATAGGCTCAGTGGGTTAAAAGTGAAAAAGGTGGGCTGGGGGCATGATTTCTACTTGTTATAAGGCTAATCAGCAAGACAGCTGATAGGGTACTAAATTTTTTTTTCATTAAAATGTACAGACATATGATAGTAAAGGGGGATATGTGAATTAGTACAAAATGTCAGGAGACAAATTTTCCATAATTCCATTTTTACTTTTGGTTTGTTCCCTTTTGTTTTATTTTCACTTCTGATGAATTCTGTTTTTTTTTTTTTTTTTCATTTTATTGTATTTCCTGAGTAAATTGCAATAAATTGTATAATGAATATTATTAAAACAGGGAAAACAAAAGCAAAATTTAAAGTTTTATCACATTAAAAGAAATTGCAGATATAATTTGTTTCTTTAACAATCTACACTCAAGTATTTTCAGTGATTTTTATATTTGTGTGTATCATCTCAGGTACACCTTCCTCATGCCAATCTGAGTTGACAAGTCTATTTCTTAAATTATGAAAGAAACAAATTACCTCATCTTCTGTTGTGCATGTTTGTTGTCTGTCATCTCAGTCAGCCCTCCACCACAATAGATCTTTGAAACAAGCTGATATAGATTTCACTGATAGTCTTAAGATTGTTTTTTTTTTAAATGTATGTAAAAGTGACTGAAATATCAAAAGACATTCTATGCTTCACTGGGGAGAAACATGGTCAGGAATGAGGGACAAATTACCAAGTTTTAGAAAAATATCAGTCACAAAAATTCTTTGGCCAAGTGTCACAGAGAAGTAGTCTGCACACTGCATGTTTGAGACACCTGTTTATAGGAACTAAATGAAAAGACTTACCGAATCCAAAGCCGTTTCTTTTGTGGGACCTGCATTAAAAATATAACATTAATTTAAAAAAGATGGATTTATAAATATGAATTATCAGCTAATTTGATATGTAATAATTTTATGAGCAATATTATTACTATTATCATTATTATAATTTCTACTATACAAATTGTTTGTATGGATTACTTATGAAATTTCTATAAAACAAACCCTTTCATTCACTTAAATACTCATTCTTTTTTTCACTTACACACTTTTCAAATTAGTCACATTTCTGTGACTTAGTTTGGAACGAGCAGCAGCAAGCATAGGCCTCTATGTTAATGCACACAAAACGGAATATATGTGCTATAACCAAACGGGGGACATCTCCACTCTAGAAGGAACCCCACTTAAACTAGTAGACAAATTCACGTACCTAGGAAGCAGCGTCGAATCAACCGAAAAGGACATCGAAACGAGGTTAACGAAAGCATGGACAGCTATCAATAGGCTATCGATTATATGGAAATCAGACCTAACCGATAAAATGAAGCGCAGTTTCTTCCAGGCAGCGGTCACATCGATACTGCTATATGGATGCACTACATGGACGCTAACAAAATGACTGGAGAAAAAGCTAGATGGCAATTACACAAGAATGCTGCGTGCAATCCTGAACAAGTCCTGGCAGCAACACCCCACAAGACACCAACTGTACAGCCACCTGCCCCCTATCACGAAAACTATTCAAGTTAGACGAACCAGACATGCAGGACACTGCTGGAGAAGCAGAGATGAACTCATAAGAGATGTACTCTTATGGATCCCCACACATGGCCGCGCAAAAGTAGGACGACCAGCTCGAACATACATTCAGCAGCTATGTGAGGATACAGGATGTTGTCCTGAAGACCTACCTAGGGCGATGAACGATAGGGAGGAGTGGCGAGAGAGGGTCAGGGATATCCGTGCTACCAGCGCGATATGATGATGATTCTTCATTGCTATCCACTTTTTTCTTGATTCTGTTAATTTGTTTCACATGAACCAATCCATTATAGTTTTCAAGTTATAAAATTAATGCAAGTCTGACAAGATAGGCAGCATACAATCATACATCAAAATTATATAATAAGATAATTAGACTACAGTGCAAACCTTTTTATTCTCTAGTCCACTTGAGTGTTAGTACCTGTTAGACTCCCATCTGTATTTGAAAATTATTTTTATTAGATAAGAATATGCGAGATCATAAGAAAAAAATTAAACTACTCAAAAAATATGAATATGAATGTATTATGTATACAATTCCCTAATCTCTAGACATAAAATAACCCCAGACTGGTTAGGATTAAAATCAGTCAAACATCTTTTTAATTTGGAGTCCTTTGGTTTTTTACTATAAAACTATTTTAAAATCACTATATTCAATGATACAAATTTAAAGTCTGAGTCAAATTTACAAATGACTTGAGTTATTGAAATGCAAAAAAATTATCTCATCTAAATCATGTCTTAATAAATAAAATGGGATAATTTTTCTTTACCAATATTATATGCCTGTAGGATATTTTTTATTACACGCTTCATATGGAGAGAATCTTCCAATATTCTATCATGAACAGATAGGTATTCCTGTGGAAAAAAATGTCAAATAAAATTAGTCAGATTCAAAAGATGAATTAATAAAAAAATTGGCAAATGATTTTATTGAAACCTCTGTTAAATTATTATGTTAGTTATTCTTACACACTTTTAAACAATGTATGATTATGTCACATAAATCTCCTTATGTCTTACATAACTGAGTTTTTGGTTTCCTAATTGGTCATTAAAAAAACCTGAGGCAATAATAGTATGACAATGCAAACAATCTTTTGGTTGACTTTGCAATGAATAAACAATACCTGTCCAAGAATGGAAAAAACTGGAGTTCATCAACAGATACAATGGACAGCTAGCTAGTAACATGAAGTAAGTTAAAGAATAAGCGTGAGTGTATTTCTATACTCAGTATCTGCTTCAATATAAACAAGCATATCTGTTACTGATTGAAATATTCTTTCTACATATTATCATGATTACAATGAGGAATAATAAATTGCTGTGGATGATTAAATGGACAAAATGTAAAAAGTGTCCGGTTCATGTTGTACATATCTACATATAGATGTGTACATAATTATGCCACTGCTGTGTGTTATAATGAAAAATACTGAATATTATTGTTTGCAAATTGAGTCCAACTGCAAATGACCAAGTAAGTTTCATATTAAATTACTAGGTAAATGAAATAACTATATATATATATATATATATATAATTACAACAGTGTATGGTTGTTACTATCTCACTTGATGGGTTTGTGGCAGACCAAATGTGGTATAATTTGGAGAGTGCTCAATATCTGTGATAAAGCTATTATATAATAATGAATAAATATATATAAAAACTGATATATATTTGTTTATTATGTGTGTGTGTGTGTGTGTGTGTGAAAAAATAAGTGGATAAATGGAAACACAGGCAATGGATTCAAAATAATATTCCATCTTTATTTCAAAAAGACTTCATCAGAATGTGGGTTTTTCTTAAGTTCAGCATGATAAGAAATAGATAAATAAAAAAGGGGAGGGGCACAAGAAAGAAAGACAGAAAAGAAAGGGAAAGATAGATATATATCAGAGTGGTGGCAGCAGGGGTTATTGGTTGTGACTGTGATTCCTTTTTGGAACATCTGGGCTATGGCTAAGTAGACTAGGAGGAGGCTACAGCTATTGTCAAACATATCAAATTTCATTAAAGACTTGACCAACATGAAAAAATGAAAAATCATCCAAAAGTATGGATGTGTGGTGGGGAAATAAATATCTTAGTCTTTGTTATAAAAAATTTTCTTATCCCTTTTCAATTTCAATATTATTCTCATGTAAAATAATGTCTACCAAGTAGGGTGAAATCTGGTAGAGGTTAGGTCATTGTTTGGTGATGAGTTTGGAAAGGGAGATGATTGCAGATTCTAATAGTTGACAAGATTTTTGCAATGTATGGGTTTGATTAAAGTGGCCTGGGAAAAATTGAAAGTGTGTTTGAAATCTAACTTGTGGGAGAAAAAGGCATTTCAGTTGTCATTTAATTTAATTGTTTATGTTCATAAATCCTTTTTTGTAGATTATGTTGGGTTTCGTCAATGTAATATTTGTCACAATCTTTATGTGGAATGGAATATATGCCTACGGGAGCAGTGGTTAAGTTTTTAGTGCATTTCAAGATGTTAGTTAGATTTTTAATGGTTTGTGATGTGGTTTGTATAATTGGTATTTCTAATTTAGTTAATTTGTCATAGAGAGGTTTGTTGTGGGTATTAGTGGGTAGAGAGATAGGTCTGTGGGTAATAGGATTAGTGGGAGTGTTTTAAAATATCACCAACACCTTGAAATGTGTTTAGCTTTAAAATAAAATACCCTCAGTTTTGACTGATAAATTACCTGCATTGGAAGCTATAATGACTAGTGAGATGGTAAGAACAAATTTAAATGCCTTACATGCAGTGAAGAAAAGCTTTATTGAAGCTGAATCAAGTGAAAAAATTGAGAGAGCACTGAGATCTAATGTAAGGGTTAATGTAGGTGAAGAATTTGTGACAGGTGACACTGTCTATTATCGGAGACAAAACTGCAAGGGATGGCATGGCCCTGCTAAAGTATTGGGTAAGGGAGGTCAGTGTGTACTGATCAGACATGGTAGAGCATTTTAGAGGTTGCATCCAAGTCACTTAATGAAGGCAAAAAAAGAATTTAGAAATCCAAGAAATAAAGGAATCAAAGAATTGGGAAGTCCAAGGAATGAAGGAAATAAAACCACCAAAAATGAGATAAATGAAGTCATGGGGGAAGATGATGAAGGATAGCATAATAAAAGTTTTCATATCAACAGGGAAGAACTGAAAACAAAAGTAAAAAAACAAAAAGGGGCAAAATTGTGGAATATAAAATGAAAGGAAGTGATGAATGGAAAACAGGAAAGATTATAAGTGCACAGCCTAAATCAACTAGAAAATGTAGTCATTAGCTGAATATAGAATCCGAAGTAGAAAATGAAAATCCAGTCTGTATCAATTGGGATCATGTTCATCAGTGAAGAGAGAACTACTTCAAGTAACAGAGTAAATAAGTGATCAAGAACAATTAGTTTCATTCACATCTGAACAAAAACAAGCAAAAGAGGTGATTGATACAAAAAAAGAGAAATAGAAAATATGGAAATTCATGGAGTATATGAATGTGTGCCTAACATTGGTCAGAAATGCATGTCAACAAGATGGGTTATAATGGAGAAATTCAAAGATAAAAGGAAGATAATGAAGGCCCACCTAGTTGCATAGGGTTATGAAGGGGATTCAAATAACCTGAAAACTGATTCTCCAACATGAAGTTATGAAGCCATGTGTATTATAAAGTTAACAACTTTGGTTATGAAGTGGCGGGTAGAGAGTCTGGATTTCACCTCAGTTTTTCTACAGGGTGATAAGCTAGAGAGAGAGATATTTCTTAGATCACCATCTGACATATGTCCAGAGTCACAGGTATGGAAGTTGAAAACATGAATTTATGGATTAAATGATGCACTGCACTTAAAGAGTTAATCATGAATTAAACCTAAAGTAAAGGGAATAATGAGTGCATATGACAATGCATTGTTTCTTTAGGATGATGCAACTGGTAACTTGATGGGTATTCTGGCAATGTACATAGATGACTTTATATTCTGTGGAAATGATTTGTTTCAAAATAAGGTGATCACAGAATTAAGAAAAATATTCAAAGTTGGAACTTTTAAATTTTAAAGTGGAACATTTAAATCTTTGGGATTAAGTGTTAAGCAAACAAAAGATGGGATTACTATCGACCAAAATCTATGTTTCATCTATATCCCCAATAAATATAAAGAAAGGAAGGTCTTTGAGAAAAAATGATGAACTGAGCCAAGACGAGAAGACAGAATTAAAAAGACTGACAGATCAAATGATGTTGATATCCACTCAGACACGACCTGATGTAGCATTTGATGTGTGTTGGATGAGTAATACTGGAAAGTTTCCAAAAGTAAAATTACTCTTCGAGACTAGCAAAGCACTACAAAAATGGAAATCAAGCACAGGTTCTATAACCTTTTCTCAGCTGGAAAGACCTTCAGATTTGAATATTGTTTGCGATGCAGATAACCCATGTTAGCTTGGAAGATGGATCTTCACAGGGTGGTTTTATCATTTTTCTTTGTGGTGCAATGAACAGAATGGCTCCTATATGTTGGTCATGAAAAAAACTTAAGTAATAAAAAGTCCATTAGCCTATGGAAATTAAAGTGCTCTGACAACTTTGTTATGCTCGTATCCCCCTTGCATACAGGAATGAGGGCCAAAACACATCAAATCTGGTAAGTGACTGGTATCTGAGAATTGATGTGGCTAGAGTGAAGGAAATGATGGCAAAGAAGGAGATTCAAATTGAATGCATAAAAGGGAAAGAACAGGTTGCAGATTGACTGACAAAGGTGAAAGTTTTAAGATTGTTTATTTAAAATAGAACTGCAGATTTCACAAGAAAAGATCAGCAATGTTAAAGTCTTCTAGCTGTAAATACATAGTTATGCCCTTGTCTTATAGAAGTATCATTAGTGTAATATGGTGGTAACCAGGTTCCTTGTGCTCTGTTGTGTTGATATGAAGTTGGGAAGAAAACAGTTGGTTCTCTTGTCCCCCAACTATCTATGCCACTGTAACCAATCATTTTCAAATATCATTTTGAATTAGTTCTACTCAAACATACATTTTGCCAAAGACAGTTTTTATTTTCTGTTGATCCTCACTTTAATCAGATGTTTAAAGTGATCAGGTTGGAAGAAAAAGATTCCTCTTCATATAATCACTTTGGACACCTCATTCACTACAGAAACATGAATGTCTTCCTTCTGATGTAATTTTATATATTTTTGCCAGTTTAGAGTGACCAATGATGAATGAAAAAGATAACTAGACATACGAAGGTTGGCTGAAAAAATAATTTGATGATATATCTACTTTGACCAATGGGCTCTAAGTACTGCAATACTGATTTAAGTGTGTGGACTGTAATTATGTTGAAAAATAAACATTGGTCACATTCCATGAGAATATTTTGATCAGCCTATGAACTTTTTTGCTAACTCTTGCATAATAAAGTGGCATCATTTAATTGCAACAAATGTTTAAATAAGAACATTTAGTGAGAGATAAATAAGAAATCAATTTCACATCAACTGTAAGACAAACAACCATGAAACTTTTCACACAATTTACTTACAGCATACTTACAAGAAATTTTAAAACAATAATACAATGACCATCAAAAAAGGTATCCAGGGTATGACACTAAATGACATCTGATAATGTGATTGCAGTCCAGGAAATCTGGTGACTGTTGAGTACTCCTTCATTGCCATTACTCCCAGGTCCACTCTGATCCAAAATGGTAGCACTTTGGATCAGAGTAGACCTGGGAGTAATCTTTATCTCTTTTGTTTCTTTGTGCTATAAAAGTAAATTTCATTATTTTCTATCAGCATTTTTTATTTTATTTTTAGTAATGTAAAAACTTATTGTAAGAACTTACTCCATGAATATCACAGTTTCATGACCAGATTATATTTGCAATAAAAGATTCCATGATATACTAACTTTAGCAGTGTTACTGAAGAAGTGAACAAAAAAAATCAGAAATATCTGGTTAGTAAAGAACTTTTTACAGTAGAAAAAATATGTAAACTCACCACAAGATTATTCTACCTTCATGCCTTTCTCAATAGCATTAACACAAAATGAAAAGCAAACAACCTCATCCAGGATTTAAACTCAGGTCACAAATTTCATTTCCTATGATGATAATTGTTACATTAAGTGAGCCACATTTGAAATCATGGTATTACTCATGATACTGCATACAGCTGTTAAATGGATCAAATAGATCTGTTTAAAAATTAATAAAGAAAAACTACACAAAAAAATGTGAATATGAACATACAATGAATGTGATTCTCTAACTTTCACATATCATAAAATAACTTTACTCCTTTTCCTCTCATCACTTCTAACACCCACTTAGGGATAGTGGTATAGATCTAATGGGAAAACACTTGTATAGATAAAATTTGCAAACTAGACATAATTCATTTATATCTACTTTTCTATTTTATATATGAAACAAGGAGAAATATCAAGACAAAATTTTAATCAGTTCAGTTCTTTATATTGAGTTGGTTGGTGCTAAGGAGGATATTTAGTTGATTTCCCACTAAGGTCAAATAATAGCATTATTATATCCATGATATACTAACATTGAATAAATGGAAAGAAAGACAAGATCAACTCATTTACACATATAGAAATATTCAATACATACATAATATGCTCACAAGAAGTATTAACAGGAATACACAAAAGTGTCCCAATGCATAAAATATGCATATGTCGTTCTATAAACAAGCAGTATATGAAAGGTGTACAAAAATGGTAAAACAACTTTCTTGGTGAAGTTGAGTACAACATAACAGCTATGGCCAGGAGAAGAGACAACGTCTCAACTAGCAAAAAGAGGACATCTTTACTGTTCAAAGAACAGAGACAAAAAAGACCGAGATAGATTCTGGGACTATCACAACATCATGTCTCCATCCACAAAGCCAATTCGTGGATATGCCCACTTTTCAAGGGAGACAAGAATTAATTGTCTCCCTATACTTTGTAACCAAAAAAATTAGTTACTGTTGCAAGTAATAAAATGAGGACTTACCTGGACATTATTTAAAATATTGTAAAGTTTGGTTGGTTTCATGAATTCAAGACTGTGAACATGTATGTTATATTTAGATTCCATCTTTTCAAGAAATTTTTTTTCGGATTTGTTCGAGGGTTTAAAAAACACTTCATATTTCTGCATGACATCCCATGCTTCCATAAGATAACGAGCTTTCTCCAGGGTGATAGTGATATTCGTATTATCGTAGACTCTGAGTCAAAAAAAGATATCAAATTAATCTTATATACATCATGCCTTACTTACAAAACAAATACATTTTATCAATTCACAACTTTGTAATATTTTTTCTCTATCATTACAAATATCTGTACAATAAAAATGATTTTTATGTATGTAAGTTTTATGGACAAAGAAAGCTGCTTCACAGATTTTCACATTTCTTATGCATATAGAAGGAATGGTAAGAATTCACATGCTTCATTGCTTCAGCAAACTTAATAGAATGAATACAAAAATGATATTCAATACAAAGACTACATAGTTTGTGTAAAGAAATGTCCAAAGCATGTGTATGTTAGAGAGATGGATGTTTTGGGTAAATACTTACATATTTAAGAAGTGTATTGTTCTATGGTGTCCTGTGGGACAGATTCTGGTCTCCATAATGGCATGCTGTGAATGTTGACTTTGCACACTCTTCTTTAATACTGGTGTGAGTATGCCACCTTGTGAGCATTCAGCAGAAACTTTGGCAGACAAGGGAGGTAATAATCTTTTGTCTTTTATCTTCAGGTTGTTGCTGCTATCATGCATGTGTTAAAAATACATATATGCAGCCAAATTCTGGGCATGTTTTGAATAAAAAATATCTTTTTCTTCATTAGGCTGTTGACTTATTGATTTATCCATATACACATGTGTATGCATAAACCTAAGAAAAATTCTAACAATGTCATCAAAAACAACCTTAAGGTATTTAGAGTAGATCTTTAAGACTGGGAGCAGATGATGGGAAAATCTTTCAATTTGTAGAAAAGTGATCTCCAATGTTTGTAAAGAATTTGAAGTCTGGAGAATGAAACACTCCATCTTGAAACAAGCACTTCAGATACAGGATTTGACTTTGATACTAGGCACTTTTCAACCTAAACATGTTTAGGCAGAAGGGTTTGTTTGTCCCCACTCAGACTTGCTAGTGCTATGTGGTAATGCAAGGGAAAGGAATGAGACAGAGGAAGAGGAGTAACTTGTGGATGTTTATGTAGTGTGAAAGAAATGAATGACAAACAAACAAGGGTTAACAGACAAAGAAAGGTATATTCATAAATCTATAAAGTCTGTTCAGTGAAAGTTTCCATGTGGTTAGTGGTCAAGGTTGTACAGTTGCAGAAAGTTTAGTGCCCAGTGTTTTTGTTTACTTGCTTCACATTGCTGTGGTAGGAAAGTCAGGTTAGGAGCATGGCTTATAGCAGTTCCTTTAGTGATGTAATTGTTGGATTGATCCTATTTACCAACCCCTCCGCTCGGGCAGGATATGACACAAGGTCAATTTTTAAGCAGAGTTTAACAGGTTTGAATTCAGAGTTTTCCTTCTCCTAGACTAGTTGCCTCACTAAGGCTGAAGAACCCAGTGTGTCCTACTATTTACCCATAGCTGAAGGGAGAGTAATTGGATTCATACCTTTCCCAAGGGTATTAGTGCTATGTGAAATGCAATCAGCCTTGTCCAGGATTTGAACTTGTGTCACCATGTCCATTTCCTATGATGGTAACCATTACACCACAGGCACCTCTAGCTAATTGTTGGATTGATGAGCATTCTTTTTGATAGAACAGATGCTGTAGACAGACATCCTCTTCTTGAGCTGGTTGTAGATACAACAATAATGAAGGGTTGATATACATCATACAAGGGTGTGAATATGACCATGTAAGAGTCTCTGGCACTGCATGTTTTGTGGGAAGAGTATGGTAAGTGAAGACTCAATATGTGTTGTAAGTGTGTGAGGGAGCAGTGATGGGATAAGACCATTTAAGAAGAGTCTTTACACTGAATCTGTTGCAGTTGGTAAAACATTCATAGTCAGTGTTGCACATTAAACTGTTTTGTAGAGGTCTGGGAACAAGTCACAAAGTTGAAAATAGATGTGTGCTAACTGGTGGTGCTGTAGAAGGGGTTCCATAAATATCTGCTGTGTGTATCCATGGCCAATTGGTGTGTTTAGCAGATATTATTACTTTAAGAGAATGACATCATGTGTTTGCAAGGCTAAGGGCCTAGCTAAATGCTCTCATGACTGAAGCCACAGATAGAAAAGAGTAAAAGAGGGAAATGGGAAATTCTGGTATATTTATATGCTTCAGAGGTACTGCTTGTAGTACCTTCCAATTGATCAAAAGAATTCATCCAGCCTGTCCCACATTGCATCTGTAGAGTAAGCAGTCAGTCGGTGTTCTGTGCCATTGCATACTGTCTTATTTTTTTTAGCTTGACAAAGAATCATTGTAAGATTTGATTTGGAGTATAACACTAGTAATATGAGATCTGATGACAGCAAACAGTTATAGGCTCATTTTACACAGGTCCTTCGACAGCAACCTACAGGTAATTTGTGTCATTTATGTGACAAAATATGTAAATCTGTGGTAGGTCTGAGAAGCATGGGATTAATGTCAACACTAAAGACAGTTTTTTTAACTTGTCATATATGTAGCTGCATTTGTTGGGATAAATTTGGCTGAGCAGCTTTATAAGTTTCCATGTGTGGTTTTTGTAGGATTGAGAAGATTGCCACTTCTTAAGAGAAAAAAGTTGTCACTGTGTGTGTGTGTGTGAGAGAGAAAGAAAGAGAGAATGAGATAACTCATATATAATTTCAAAATGAACACTAATTTATCTATATAATTTATCATCAAAAAAGTAAAGTGATAACACTGGTCTACAGAAGAAAAAGTTTTGATCCCTGAGACATTTTAACTTTTTTCTAACAATTTTGAGGCACTGATTTAAAAAAAACATTAATTTTACCCAGCACATCTAGATATTTGTTACAGAAAGCAACAATATATAAAAAAAAATTATTTATGCCATAGAAAGAAATTCTGGTTGAACCTGTTTGCAGGAATACAAAATACAAAGTCATGAAGAATTAGCAGTTAATTTTACAAAAATATAGTTGTGATACAATTGGCAAAAACTACAGAGTTTGAACTCATTTTTTATGGAAAAGATTTTCTTTTATTTGATCATCTTTAGTGGGAAATCTTTCTACAGCATACATGAGAAAAAAAATGAAGCGGCATCCCTCATGATTAATTCAATAATCTTTAATAATTACAATATTGAAATATTATTTAAAAAATTTGAATAAGTCTCTCAATCATTGAAATATCAGAGGCAACAACAATGAAATCAGAGAAAAGAGATAAAATTCAAGTTTCAGAAAATTCTTAAATTACTGAATTTTAATAAACCTTGTATTGTGTTTTTCAATGTAATTTTGTCATTGACAGGTTGAAATAAAGTGTATGACATTGTCATACACCTAAAAAGTTAGAGCAATACTCAAATTCATTGCTACATCTCAAATATCAATAAACTACACAAAAATATTAAATTCTGCAAAACATAATGAATCATCAAATTAAAGCAGAAGCTCAAAATCTTGCAGACCAAAAAACAATCCAATTGTTTTCCTTATGAAATTCAAACTGATATTCTATTTCATTGCATAATTTGGAAGGAACAATGCCATGTGCATCTTCAGAACATAATTTCATCACACCTTTGATTTTATCAGATATTCAGTATTTCTGTCACAAAAATGATATGAAATGAATAAAAAAATGGACTATATTTTTTAAAATCAGCACCACAAAATGTGTTGAAAACACTTATAAACATCTATGGAGCAATTTTATTGTTGACTTATGTAAATGTTTTCATAAATATATCCATACTCACCTTTGGAATGTATCTGTAAGTAGAGCAATGAAAAGGTTGACTAAAAGAATGGCTGCCATCGCAATCCATAAAGTAATTAGAATTTCTGTGAAAATTGGTTCAATTTTTTTCATGTTCTGGAATAAGAGATAACAGATTAACAAGGATTTAAATTTGAGATCTATTCAAGAATTTCTTTTTTTGAATTTTGATTTTATTCAATGTTACATTTTTGCCAGATAGAAAAGGTTGATCTATTAAGTAATGAGACTGAATATGTGAAAATTTGTAATCTCAAATTAATTTAAAAATAGTTCTCTTGGGAAGCCATACACTGATAAAGACATTGTTTACACTCGTGGAAACAGTTGTCCTGAAAGTCTTCAACTGACACTGCCTTCAACTGTTGCATACTCTCAACAGTCCCCAAATGAAAATCATAGAGCTAGGTTTTGATTTTTATGAATAGAAATTTATCACAAGGATTCAGACCAAGGGTTGACTGAATGATTTTAATGGTATGTTTATCCATGTAGGGTTATTTTATGTCTAGAGATTAAGGGAATCACATTCATTGTATATTCATATTTGCATTTTTTGTGTATTTGTTTCTTAAGAGTTTTTTTTCTTGCACATGGTCCCATGGAATACAAATAATTTTTAAACAGATCTATTCAAGGCATAGTTGAGACCCTAACAGGTACCAACACACTTGGTCAGAGTGGGCCAGGGAGTAATGGCAATAAAGAGATACTCCACACTCTACAGATCTTCATAATTGGAACCTCACCATCAGATGCAGTTTAATGTCATAACCGGGACACTTCTTCTGAGGGGGGGTCTTACCCTTTTGAAGGGGGTACATTTAGGATATTTTAAGCCCCACTGATAAAGCTGTCAGATCAAGAGACCAAAGTAGCTGTAGTACCATAGGAATATTCTTTTTGACTAAATCATTTACAGATAATTTAGAAATTAACAAAAATAACTTTTTCAGGTTGGCAACTCTAATTGTAAATCAGCAGACCAATGTTAACTTATCACCAATCATCCTTACCATTAAATATTGATCAGATCTGATTAGAATCCACTTTTATTACATTTTTCTTAATTTGTGAAGTGGCTGGTTGTTGACTAGGGATTCATCTTCCACACTCTATTGGGCATCCAAAAATGTCCTGTATCACCTAAAAAGCTGTGTTTCCAACAGAATGTAATATTCATAAATTTGTGTTAACTTCTTACAAATTTTCCTTACTAAGACTAGAATGGACTTCAACTTCAACAGTCTCACAGCTGTTCGAAAGTTCATTTTGCCATCTAAAGATTTGTGTCTGAGATAGAACTTTATATTGCAAAAGCCTGTGATAACTTGTTAGCTATTCCTGTCATATTTTCCTAAAATCTGGTATAGAATTTGACAGTTGACCAATACTCTTCTGATAAGCCATGATTACTAAGCTAAATTTTGTGAGGCAAGAATGAAATGAATATTTTCCAATCTTACCTCAGTGTATAGTCAACATTGATCTGCTGATGTTCAATTAGAGTTGCCAACCTAAAAAATATGACAAATCAGTCCCATTACTTTCTAAACTAACCAGGTAATACTCTGGTAATCTTCAAAAGTATTTTTCTTTGCAATATTTTTGTCTGTTGTTAGTATAAGTAAATATTTTTAGTTATGTTGCTTCATTGAATGAAATGGTTGAATAAAATGAAAAAAAAGAAAATTTAATTGGAAAAAGAAAAAGGTATTTTATTCAATGAGTTATGCAATATACAAAAAAGTATAAGAAAATAAATCAACTCATAAGTTTTTGAATAAGAGCCTTATGTTGAATGTCAAGAAAATTAAAGTTTTATTGATTGTTCATTTCTGTGTCAGTAAATAAAGCTTTAGTTTTGATACTTTTCTAACATATCTCTCATACATAAAGTCTAGGAGAAAACTGGAAATAAATCTGGCAATATGAAAATGTACAGAAATGAAAAAACAAAATCTTCAGAGGATGATTTTATTTGTAGAAATATTTGTCAATATTAAGTATCTCAGTTTTAAACCTTCATCAGGGTGTGTAAGTTACTAAATGAAATGAAAGAGATGAAAAAGTTTTAAAAATTCCTCTTCCATGAGTAGCACTATCTTTAATAAATGTGATGTCACCCACAGTCTATAATCTTTGTTAAAATAAATCCATATCATATCTATCTATCTCTAAGTATGCTTATATTATTTAGTTTTTATCTATCTATTATTAACATTCCATAATATTCTATCCATCTTTATCATTGTTGATCTTTCTATCTGTTTAATTTGGCTATCTGTTAATATCTATCTTTCTAAATATACATAAATGGTGTTGCCAAATTATTTTAGATAAGGGATTTTATTAACTTTTCTGCACCAATCTAACCAAATAAGGAGACAGTATTTTGAAATGGTACTAGATCCAACAATTTTCTGGCATTTTCTAGAAATTCAAAACTAATTTTTCAAATAACAATACATTACATAGATATATCATTTTACCCAACAATTCAATCACAAACATCAGTGACCCCCCCAACCTCCCCCCAAAAAATCTTGGAATTAAAACAGTCACTAACTCTTCAAAGACAATTACAAATTTAATTAATGATAAAAATAACACTACCCATATTGAATCCAGAGCAAGAGTATATGAAATCCTATATCTGGATTGTAATTAAAAAGTCTTAATAAACAAATTTACAAGCACAAAAGAGATTTTAAAATAGCAGGCATAATTGATTAGAAGCTAATCACAACTTTAATTTTAAAGATTCTGAGATGTTTCCAAACTACGAGTGACTTCCATGGAATTCTACATTTGAATCTTGGGTTGGTTGGTATGCACTCTGCTGCTGTTTCTATGGGGGTAGTGATGAAGTTTTCATATTTGTCATTCAGAGAATGTCTTTCAGATATCTCCTGAAGAGTATCAAATTTGTTTCTTACAGTTACCATATATTTATTGCTTATATCTCTATTGGTAAGTAAAGACCAGTTGTAATGTGTGGTTTTGACTGTTTGCTTCTTATTTCTGCAAAGACTCAGGCATATCTTTGCCATGACAATTCTGAGATTAGAAGAAACTCCTTCAAAAGAGTAGTATGTCTCCCAGTTCAAAGTACTATTATCCACGTCTTCTTTATGAGTATATAATGTAGCTGTGCTTTAGCATTATTGTTATTAGTTTTTCCTTCCTTTTTTGGAATAGTGTTTAGACTGTTCTTGAGAGAAAAATCTGTTAGATATTCACCATTTCTATTTGGCAAGTTATGTAAGTAAAGTAAAGTTAGCGACCATAGTCGAGGGTGACCCGAAGGCTCCCTTTTCGATAGCTACTACACCAAGGTGTAGGGGAGGGCGCTACTCCATTCCCAGGATTGCTCCACTTTACCCTTGAACCATACCTTATAATGCTGAGTGTTAAGCAAGGTGGTATCAAGTTCCATTTTTAAAGTCTTTGGTATGACTCGACCTGGGATTGAACCCAGGTCTCCCGGGCCATTGGCGAACACTCTAACCGCTGGGCCAATGTCCCGGTTATTTTGATTTTCATTTTAAACATTCATATCTCCACCGATAATTAGTACATTATGTTTGGTAATGTGTCAAGCAAGGGAAGATAGCCTGTTGTAGAAGGTAGTGATATCAGTTTCATCACTGGCATTAATGGGAATATAGCAATATCTTTTTACATGCTTTTTTTACATGGTAAACCCTTTTGCCTCCTAGAAAAGACCTTGTTAGCTTCCCCTGTGAAACATGTACTCTAACAAAGAAAAATACCCACACTGGCAGAATGTTACCCAGGATAAAAATGTCCAACATACATAAAAGTTTAACCTAGCAACATGGAATATAAGAACAATGCTAGACAAACCTAACTTAAACAGACCTTAAAGGAGGAGTGCCATAATTTCTAATGAGCTCTGAATATACAACATTAACTTTGCGGTTCTGAGTGAGGTCAGGTTTGCTGAAAGGGGCAGCATCACAAAGGAAACAAGCTACACCTTTTACTGGAGCGGGAAAACTTCAACTGACAGAAGTAAATCTGGTGTGGCTTTTGCAGTCAGGAATGGTCTTTTGCTAATTATACCTGAGAATCCCAAATTAGGGATAGTCTTATGCTGAGGTTTCCATTTGTTGACAGTAGATATTATATCCGGATCCCTGCTTTTGCCTTGACTGTGAACAACAGCCCAGAAAAAATAAGCAGTTTCTAATTTTTCCTATGAATTTTCTCAACCTCAGATCGGAAACAATTTATAAGCAGAGCATAATAAATCTTAGCTGTTTTGGAAGTAAGAGTTATGCCTCCATAGTTCTAAGGGATTCCAAGGTTGCCTTTCTTCAAGAAGGGGAGGAGCCTACCTTTTGTCTGTTTCTTTATTGCATTTTGTGTCTGAATATTATTGCATAATTGAAGAAGTGTTTGTCCAATTTTTTGGTCTTCCATACTTCTGGAGATATTTCAAAGCCAGAAGCTTTTCTGCTTTTGATTGTTTTTAGAACTGTACTGAATTCATTCTCCATAAAGTTTGATGTGTAGTTGGCCATTGATAATTTCTTTACTAGATTTATCTGTGATTTCAGGAGTGTTTCCAAGCAAATTCTTGATGTGTTTTTTCCGCTTCTGCAGTCTGTCTTCTTGGTTGGCAGCTATATTTTTGTTATATATATATATATATATCTCAAGATTGCCACTTCATGGCAGAAGAAGGCTATGTTCCCAATTTGCAAAGAGTATCTGCAGGAGTGTATGACTCTTCAGGCCAAGTGTACTCAGATAAAGCCCAATTACATGTGTGACAAATCACTTAGCTGTTTTTTCATTGAAATTGCCCCCATTTACCCTCATATCACTTCTCAAAATTTCTGCAGATCCATATATTCCATCACAGAATTGATACACGTCTTCTGTAGGTTGCTGCAGAAAGACTTTAGTAAAGTGAGTCTTTTAGAGTTTGCTGTCATGAGACTAACAATTCTAGCCTGAGACAAACAGACTCTTCTATAGATGTTACAAACATATTCAGGCTTTAAAGTATCAAGGACTGCGATCAAGTCCTGCTTCTGAAGTGCTTGTTTTATACCTGAGTGTTCAATTCTCTGTTTCCAATGCTTTACAGCTTTTGTTGATCACTTTCTTCCTTTTTGATCAATTTACAGTCATATGTTTCCAGAGTTCAATGTCTATACTGAGTGCCCTGGGGTTGTTTTTGATGACATCTTTAAAATGTTCTAATTTTTGTATCTTGGATGTCTATCATGTTGTAACTCTTCATAGAACAGCTGCTTAGGTGGCTTAACATCTTCCATCCTCGTAAGGTGCCCAGCCCATTACATACAATTAAAATCAAAATTTTAGAATGAAAAGTTACAGATTTTTGATTCTCTTAAAAGAGCAAATATTCTTTCAATGAAGGACTTGAAAGAAAAAAATACATACACATATACGTATATACACACACATACTTGCATACATATATTTATATATACCTATACAGGGTGATTAAAAAATGTTAATACCCTTATGGGAATACCTTTATGATATAGTTTCAAACAGTCTCCACATGTTCACCATCTCAGTCAATATATTCTTTGAGTCTACTAAAGATGATTTAAAGATGTTAATATTTCTATGGAAGCACCTTGATTCGAAAATCAGTAGAGATAATATGGTGATCACAGGTAAAAGATTCCAATAACGTATTAACAGAAACGGTGAACAGGACGAGACTTTAAAATCATAATATCATAAAGGAACTCCCATAGAAATGTTAACACTTTTTTAAAAGCACCCTGTATATACACATATATACCCACAAATTCATACATAGAGAAAGAGGTATAGATCACATTATACATGAGATGGTCCATGAAAGTCTAGCTCCTATTCTATAGGATGCCACTCCTTATTTCTGTTTCATTCAAATGAGCAGAAGATATTTGATTCAGTTGTGTTAAAAAAACAAGAATAAACTAAAAGACTAAAAAACAAATGACTGACCTTTGCTAGACTTTGGGTGCTAACAAATATTTGTGTGTGATAATATTTTCTTTTTTATACTCAACTTTATATCTCTCTTAATCATTTTGAACATCAGAGACAAATATCAATGAAGAAATATAACAATTTAAGAATATACTTAAAAATACTTTTTAAAGAAAATCTCTCTAAAAGGATTTGAATCAACTTATATTTATCTGCAATGCATAAGAAAATATGATACTTACATCATAATCATATTCATCAACAACAGCTATTCGGAATACTGAGAAAAAGACATTTGTAAAACTGTCATAGTAATCAACACTTGCAGTTAAGTTTTCAGAAACAATTTTTTTCTCACCAAATGTCATCCAGAAATTGAAGCCTAAAAGAGAAATAGTCAAATAAGATTAGTGTCCCCTTGAGGGACATATTTGCATCTGTATTTATTGAGGTTGACTGGAGTTATTCTGTTTATCTTTAGAACAATGATCCTGTAAATAAACTCTGAAATATTTAAATATTTTATCATATTGTTAATTGAATATCAATTATTCATATACAAGGCTCATTAAATAAGTTTCCAGACTTTTTTCGTATGGGCACTTTTATTGATAGTACGTATATGAAACTCTAGTCCCCTTCGAAGTAATCTCCTCCAGTTGCAATGCACTTGTTGTACTGTTCCAACAACTTTTGGAAGGCCCCATGGAAGTCCTCTTGTGTGAGTGTGTCAATGACCTTCTATAATCAGCCTCACGGCCCTCAGCCTCATCTACTTCCCTCTAATCCTCTGCTACAGCGTGGGGACAAAAACAGACGGAAAGTTCTCCTCAGGGAAAGTGACCATACACTGCCCCATCCCACGTTGTCATTTCATCTAAGTGGCAAAGGCAGCGAAGATTCACGTCTGAAAAGAAGAGGGTTGCTGGGATCCAATGTCTGGAAACCAGAGGGGTATATTGAAGAAAAAAAAATAACACACTGCTTTTTGTAAATATAACAAAAAGTTTTATAATTTCTTGAGTACTGCAGATGATAATAATTCTGCAGGTGTGACTTCAAGAATGGTCTAAGGATGTCAGATTGGCAAGGGTTAAGTTCTTCTTAGCGGCAATTTCTTTGGTGCATCTTGGTGGCAAGCTGCAGTGTGATGGCAATGTGCATGATAGCCTGATCTGCACGACTGCCACTGCTGCTGCTGCAATGAGCTCAAAAATTAGCTCGTTTCCATAATATTTGCCAAGATTCTAGGGTAGGTTCTGACTGTGGCAGGGGTGATCTCCATAATGTCATTTTTGTCTCATCAGACATCCGTTATGTCTTTGTTTCAATTTTCGTCATCACAAAGGGTCCAACCCTTTTTACACTACTTTCACAAGGTCCTTCCTATCTTTACCACTCATGATGAGGACAATAGGAGGATAGCTTTCTTCCTACCAGCACAGTCTTTCTCATATTCCTGCTTATGACGTCAGACCGGAGACTCCTTCCCTTATGCCCAAATATGCTGGACTGTCAATTTGATAGGGCAGATTCCAAAACCCTGTGGGTGGAAGGCGGCCCTTTGTCCCAGACTAATTAACAATTACTAATCAGCCTGACAGTCATTTCCAGACAATTTCTTCACACTTATTAGCAAAGGCATGTTTGCAATCAAATACCAGATAGCCTTTTTCACCATCAACAAAGGCCCCTTTGTTTTTTGTTTCCTAAATGGGTGCCAATGCAACTAATATTCATACCAAACAACACCTCTTATCATCTCATTGTCCGTTTTCTTATTTTCACTTTTCCTAGGTTTGGGAAAATCATTTTAACAATATTACTCATTTTCAAGTAATATCTTTTCTTCCTTAAATTTCTGCCTGTACTTGTCAACAATTTAATCTTCTTAACCTTTCAACTTCGTCCATTTCCTATATCAGATTTTTATCAAAAGTTCTTTTTTCTCAGAATTTTTAATTCTGCACTTCTTGGCAAATATCTTTAGCCGCTCAACTTTTTGCTTTTAACCCTTTAACCAACGCCATTTTTTCGCTTTTAACCCTTCATGTACCAACACCATAGATCAATATTGTCACACTTTTTGTCGCAGCCTCTTTCATCTCAATTGTCTTGTAACGACAGCCTCTAAGTTTTTCCTTGAGCTTAGGGAATAAGCAAAAGTCACAGGGAGCAAGGTCTGGACTATAGGGAGGCTGAGGAACTGTCTTGATGCCGATCTTGTGGAGTTGTGGACTGGTGCATTGTCCTCGTGGAAATGCCACTGACCCAATTTGAAGAGTGCTGGCCTCTGCCTTAATAAGGAGGGATTCCAGGCCATCCCATTCATACCGACCGATAGGGACCAGCAGATGATGGTGGTCGTAGAGGGCAGGAGGCCACTCACCTGGTCTTGCAAACAATTAGGTCATTCATCAAGAATCTGCTCACAGAAGTCAAACAGCAACATCAACAATAGTAACCCAGGAAAAACCACCTGCTCAACCACCAATCCTGCCCTGGAACCTGAGGACCATCCAAACAAATCGGAAGAAGGGTGGACCCAGGTGACCAGAAAAGGAGAAACAACCCGATCCACAAAACAACAGAACTGGCAACAGAAGCAACAGCAAAAGGAACAACAACAGAAACAACAACAATAAAAAAAGCAGCAGTGATAACACCAAAACCAACTGAACCAGCAACATCTATACAACCTCCATCACCTTCCAAAAACACCAAGAAAAAAAGCAAAAAGAAAAACACAGAGGGAGAACAGGCTGAGATGGACACCTCTACAAATCTTAAGAGGCGGTGAGACAGTGTGGAACCAAAGCTAAAAAAAACTCTGCACCCAGCCTAACACCCCTACAGAAAAGGAAACTCATCAGTCATCACCAAAGCTCACACCACAGCACCCCCCCGGTACAATCTCCACGTCAACAACCGGGACCTCAACTACCCCCATCTGAAAAATCACCACAAAAACACCCCCAACAAACCCCTCTTCAAACCCCCCCAACAGGCCTCTCATCATGAAATTCCCTTGTCCCCAACTCTCCCCTCTCTCTCACACCCTGGCTATTCTCCAGGTTCTGATCATTAAAAGGACTCCCCACTGACAGCCCAGATCATCCACAAGATCATCCACATTCGTAGCCCTTCAAAGCCTGACAAAGGGTAAAATCAGCGTCTGATGAAGAAGACGGCCAAGAACTTTTAAGGGTGGATTTGTGCTCTGCGGAAGCTGAAGAACTGTGACCACCTTTGTTCGCTTGGCTGGGAGCCGCACGAAAGGTGTGTGGAGTCTCATTGAAAAGGTCAGTCAAGCAGACATAAGATTGATGGAAATGGAGCTACCTTCTTTAAAAAAAAGCATTATCTTATTGCTCAGGGCAGGTCACTGTTTGTGTTCAACCATCTTTTTACAGGGCTCTAAAATTGAAGTACCCTCTAGATCTCTGAGATGTGCCCAGAGATGGCCGAGTCACCACTGAGCTTGGTACTGGCTCCTTGAGACATGCCGTCGGTATCCTCATTCTGAGGATTTCCGTGCTGTAGTCGACAGCGAGCAAGGTAAGTGGGTTTGATGGCTCTAAACATTGCCACTTTGAATATGAGGGGACTGAGGGGTCCAAGTAAGTGTGCGCGCTTGCTTGGTGAACTCTCGATTGGATATTGCTGCAGTGCAACAGACTCACTTCACTTGCACTGCAGACTGTCGTGTGCTGGAGGATGACTTTGTCATCCTTTCAGCGGATAGTTTTAGTGGGTGATTGGAATGTGATATTTGACCTCAAGATAGACTGGATCAGGAAGGTGTGAAAGCAGCTTAGTCGACTTGATGACCCGTCACAATCTAGTCGACAGAAGGGAGATGTGGACGTGGCTAGATAGTTCGCCCTCTGTCCATGCCAGATCTTATCTGAACAGAGTGTTAGAAGAGCTGACACTGATTTTGTTTCGCGTCCCACGTTCCACTATGTAGTGTGGACTGACCATAGGCTTGTTAGATTCAGTCTCCGGTTTGCTAATAGGCCTGGTATAGCTGCCTACTGGAAGTTCAATACCTCCTTACTGGAGATATGCGTCTTCAGGGACCGGCTAGAATCCCTTTTACAGCAGACATTTGTGGGGATATCTTAAACATAGTATTAAAGATTTCACTATCAAATACAGTTGCCAGCTGAACTTAGAAAGGACCAAGGTGGCAAAATCTTTAGAAGATAAGCTTTCCCAGGCGGTGGAAGGAGGGGGGCTTCCCCAGCCGTAGATTTGGCTAGACGGGACCTAGAGCGTGATGCTAGCAAGCACTACAAGGAATAGGTACTTAGATCTAGTTTTAAAAAGTTCCCAATGAAGCTGTGAAATGCAACGTGTCCGCGCATGAGGAAGAAGTACAAAGGTTCCCCTTTCGGTATATCAAATCGGTCAAGTTCCTGGAGGGACACATGCTCCGATCGAATGGTGAGATGCGCGAGGCCTTTCGGACACACTTCCGTAATTGCTTTGCTCGCTGTCCTGACCTCCTGGTTCAGGAGTTTCATTGCTATTATGCCGACTTCCTCCGCTTCGGGAGGTGGAAGCAGCTTGCTGTGAGGGTTTGATTACTGAATGCGAAATCCATGATGTGTTGAAACAGGTCGGCCTCAACAAATTGCCAGGACTAGATGGTATAACCAATGAAGTGTGCTTGAGGCTGCCGCACACGATGTACCACAACCCATAGGCAGTGGTGCAAGTGAACGGGAAGCGCTCGGAGGCTTTTGTGATCGCGCGTTCAGTCTGGCAAAGTTGCCTCCTGTCTCCTCTATGTCATCGCTTTGGAGTAAGTCCAGCCCTGCGTGGTGACCCTTTTGCTGGCCCTCTTTCGGCAAAGGTATTTGCGTATGCTGATGATATCACTGTCTTTGTGTCTCGTCGTTTGGACATAAAGGCTGTGAAGAAGGCAGTTGCGAGGTATGAGCAGATAGTATTGGCCAAGATCAACTTTGATAAGAGCGAAGGTTTGCGGCTAGGTGCCTGGAGGGGTGGCATTCCTCTACCAGGGCCTTTCCACTGGAGTGACGGACCTATCAGGGTGTGTTTCGGGCCTGGCCTCCAACTGGAGAGAAATTGGTTAGATGTACAAGCCAAAGTAGATGCCCAGGGTACCTGGCTTCATAGGTGGTTGTCCTTAAAGAACAGGGTTGAGATTTGTGCCGTGTACGTCTCCCCTTGATCTTTCTACTACAGCAAGCGAGTTCATCTGTTTTGGAATCATGCCAGTGAGTGGACGGTCCGCATCAAACCCAAGCAACTCATGTTGCTCGACGTTGGTTGTGTCGTAGACAACATTTTACCTCAGTTTCAAGTTGAGAAGCATGTAGTGTTTCTTGCGATCCTAGCTATAGCTAGAATGGTGATTTTGATGGCGCAAAAGAAGGGATTGTATGACGTTGCAAACTTTTCTCATCGTGATCTGATTTTTTTCTTTAGGCATCAGCTTAGGAGCAAAATTAGATGTGATAGAAAACACTTGGACCACCTAACATTTGACAGAAGGTGGGTGCATGCAGCCGTATGAAAGGGAGCAATGTTGGAGTCATTCTTCCCTCCTCTTCTTGTGCATAGAGACTACGAAGAGGGTCCTTTGGTACCCCACCCTGGTTAATGGGATTGATTGCCTCTCTAATTCCCAAGTTAGGTGTATGTTGTGAGCCATTATTCCCATCATCTAGTTGTTAGCCTCCAAGATCTTCCCCACCCCCATTCTTTGTTGTTCTTCAACCCCTGATCCAGCCCCATTTTTCTGAATATCTGAATTCATAATTATATTCTCATTTCTGTAAACTATATAAATTTCCTGCACTGTGCTCTACCCTATGTTTCATTTATCCTATTAGCCAAGTCTCCCTTCCCCATTAAGGAAGATCTGGCTTATTTTCGGTCCTCTTGGAAACAGTCGGCCTCCATTTTATAGACGAAAGGATGGAAGGGTAACCAAACGGGTTTTTCCTTCGTTCTATTTATCTTTTTCTTCCGGAGTTTTTCTCCCATCCCCATCATCTTTTCATCAATTGTATATATTTATTTTGTAAATAAAATTCAAGCATTTTCCATCCGGGGTTTTTAGTAGGGTTTTTTCTCAGAGTAAATGCAGCATTTTGGTGGTTGCAGTGTGCCTGGCGAAAGATGAATTCCTTATGTATGAATGGGTTGGCAAATGTGGCTAGCTAGGGACCCTTAGTTTCATAGTTTAGCAAGACTGCCCCCGCTACAGAAAGCTTAGGGCTATATGCTCCTCCTTGATAAAATTTTGCAAAATTTTATCTAAACAAAAATTGTCTCTCGAGGATTCTGATTTTGTCAATACGATGTTTTGCTGTGAGTGCAAGAACTAAAAAGCTGAAAGACGACAAGGAAAAGGGAGAAGAAAATGAGACTGCAGATCTTTTTTTGGCTACAGCTAGATGCAAGGTGACAATGAAAGTCTCCACCATGGCATATCCCACAAACCTGGAAGATCTGACTTTTGCAAAAGTAAGTCAGATCATGAGGCCCAAGAAAAGGTTGGCTCATGTCAATGAAATAAGAAATTGACAAACCAATCATATAATATCTACACCGTCTACAAAATGCAAGTAGATATTGCGAATTTGAAAAACTTGGACAACAAGAACGGACAATTGAAGAGGACTTGATTCAATTAAGGTTAATTGAAAGTATATAGGATGCATCACACCGATATAAAATGATAAAATAACAACTACAAGTAGGAAATATGTCTTTAAATACCTGCATTGACTTTATACAGCAACAAGAATTAATACAGAAATACAACCATAATAAAAGTTAACCCAGTGAACAAATATTCACCAATACTTACATGTGAAAAAAGATAAAAGATACATTCTTATTGTGGACATGAACATGAAATAAAAAGGGAAAAATTGTACAAATTGCTTGCAGTATGCAAATTCAAAAAGAAAAACGTTGAAAGAATTGAAACAAACCCAGTATGCAAGTCTCTTCAGAAAAAAACAAAAACAAGAAAATAGAAAAAATTGAACAGAAGAAAAAAGACATTATACTGAAGGTTAAAATCAACAACTTCAATTTGGATATGTAAATGGTACCGGCAGTGAGGTAATGCTTATACCAAAAAATTTCTGGGAACGCACAGGAAAGCCAACTTTATGAAAGAGCAGTTTACTACTCTGCCAATTTGATGGGTCAGTCATAAAAACTTTAGAGTACTTTGAAGGTTCCTTGGAGTTGGAAGATAAATTTGAAGTAATACCTATAATTGTCACATCTTGTAAAAAGAACCACAGACTTCTTGGAAACGATGTGCTTAACATAAATTCTACCAAATTAATTAATGAGATAAAAATGGAAAAAAAATGAAAAGTTAAAAAACTATAAAGCGGGTTTAAAATTAAAAGAAAATGTTTCCCCTCTTATTATGAGACATTTGTTGCCATTAGTGGTTGTAAAACTATGAAAATTACTAGAACAGGACCTTCGTGAATATGTTCTGACTGGGGATAACAAGTGGGCATCACCCATTGCAGTTTTAAATATGTGGAGATTATAAAATAGGTATAAATCACAAAGTTTGCTTGGATTCATATCCTATACCTAATGGTGAAATTGCAATTCATGCACTGGCAGGTATGAGTGTTTTTACAAAAATAGATTTGAAAATGGCATACCACCAAATACCAATTGACGATAACTTCAAAGAAGTAACGACGATAAATACGCCAATAGTCTTACTGAAATGGAAAAGGATGCCGTATGAAATAAAAACAAGTGCCATATTTCAAAGAGCCATCAAACAGGTTCTCGAAGATATAAAAAATATGGTTTGTTACTAAGAAAATATATGCATAGGAGCTATTAATGAAAATGAATTAAAAAAGAAAACCAACATCTACTTGGATAGATTAAGAAATGCTGGAATGACAAATGAAAAAATGAGTAAATAATAGTAGCAAAATATTATTCTTAGATTATACCATTTCAAAAGAAGGTATATCATCAGACCAAGCCTTGATAAAAAAAAAAAGTACCAAAAATGGCTATACCTACAAATAAAAAAAAACTTGAATCTTTTTTGGGATTGGTGAATTTCTACAGGTGATATATACCGAAATATACAGACTTGACTGAGCCGTTTGCAAATTTAAGAAAAAAGAATGTTGAATTTATCTGGTCAGAGAAATGACAAAAAAAAAGCTTTTGATAGATTAAAAGTAATCATGACAAAGAAACCAAAAGTGAAAATTTTTGATCCGAAAGAAGACATTACATTAACTACAGATGCAAGTGAACATTCAATATCTGGAATATTATCATAAGGATGTATTTATCAAGAAGACTAATGAACACTGAATTTAATTATTCAAATATAGAGAAAGAAGCCTTGGTCATTGTGTGGACAACCAACAGTTTTTATTTGGAAAAAAATTTCATTTGAGAAGTGATCATAGACCATTAGAGTTTATATAAGGGCAATAAGATTAATTTTGATATAGAATATATCAAAGATATAAGATTAATCTTTGATATAGAATATGTCCAAGGAAATTCAGTTCCACATGTAGATGCATATAGATACACTATCAAGATTGCGATTTTATAAGGAGTCAAAAAATAAAACAGAAGAATTTGAAGATCCATTTTTACATTGGATAGAGACTGATGTTTTGTTTTTAGATAGAACGGCTGTGGAAATTAGACATAATTCAGTACTAAATAGGATAACATCGAGAATAAGAAAAAACATATGGGGAAATTGTTCCAGGACAAAAAGACCCTAGAAAAAAAGAAGACATAAGTTAATGATAAAACATGGAGTGATTTGTAATGGGGATCTAATAATTTCCCCAGAAACGCAAAGAAAATTAGTGATAAAAAGTGTACATGGTGATATCCACTGTGGAGTAGCGGCCACACAAAAAGGATAAAATTAGAAAGATGGTTGCCGGGATATTCACAAGATGTCAAAGAATATATAAAAAAATCCAAAAAATCTTAAGAATTAAGAAATTTTACACAAACTACTTTACATTCATGGCCCAGAGAAGCGGAGCCATGGAATCGTGTGCATATGGATCATGCATACATTACTGGAGTAGAACTCGTATCAATACTACTACACTCTTTTTCACGCTAGCCCAAAATAATCCATATGCCAGACAAGAAAAGTTCTACAATAAAACAGATTCTAAGGGTCATATTTTCCAGAAACAGCATATCAAAACCCTGGTATCTGACAATGCACCAGAATTTTGTAATGAAGATCTTAATTTATGGTTAGAAAAAATAGGGTGTAAACTGTATAAGACACCACCATATCACCCTCAATTGAATAGGTTGGTGGAAACAATGGTGCAGACCTTAAAAATGGGACTGAAAGCATGTTCTCAGCAAAAAGGAAAAAAATAGAATTTTTTCTACCAAGGCTGCTTTTAAGCTATTGCACAATACCACATGCCTGAAAACTAGAAAGCCTTAAAGGGAAGGCAAATTAGAGCTCTGCTAACGATGTCGTGTTATATTTTGACCTTCGACCCAGCCCAAAAATGCTATTCCAAGGTGATACACCAGAAGGAAGTGACACATTCCAGTGGCCAGTAATCGAAAGAGATCGCATGGGCGGATTAAGGCTAATAATATGGGACAAGGTGAAGGTCCCACGGTGCCACTACAGTGATGCACCGGAAGAGAGTAACCTCTGAACTGCATGACAGTTATTTCCACTTGATGACAATTAAACATCCAATTTCAAAGATCCAGTGGGCGATCGTGTGGGCGTTGAATTATTATTTAACTCAGTTGAGTTTGGGGTGCCAAAGCAGTTGCCAGCAGACTTCCAGAGAGTTAGAGACGAGATGTGGTAGGGAAAGCCACACCTGACTGAGGGGGCCCTCGGAAACCCCCGATGGAGTGGACCCCAACATCAGGAGAACAAGAAAGACACAACGTGACGGTCATAACAGTGGGGTTAAAATATGAAGTTTATGTTCGGTCTCCAACTCTCTCTCACATGCAACCCTTGAACAACCCTTTCGAACCCTTGAAATAAAGTGAGAGGTAAAATATATTTGTAAAGAAGTCTTCCTGTGTCTTCCTTCATGCGTCCTTCATTCCTGCGTCCTTTCTTCTTGCATCTGTTATCATTGCGTCGGTATGTATCCAGTATATATAGGTATGCAACAGTCGTATTCCACAAAGAACAAAGAATCAAATCCTGAAAGAGCAGAAATTATCATGCAAAAAGGATACTATACACCTATAAATGAATAGAGAAAAGGGGAACAGTATATTAGTCCATGCAGATCAAATAAGGCACCAGGGTGAATATGAAGAGGAAAATGAGGAAGAAATCTCTATGATTCCTTCCATTAATGATTTATTGGAACAACCTTTCCAGAATGAAATGTCAGAAGATGAAATAATGCATGATCCGGTGGGCCAGAGTGAGTTTGAAAACTCGGATAAAGATCAAATAATGTAAGACAACCTTGATTACAGCTCAGTGCAGGACAGATCTAGATCTTCCAGAGAAAGAAATATAGCAGAGCGACAAGGAGAGGAAAGCAACCCCAAAAATGAAACAATCACTAGAAGAAGTACAAGACCTACTAGGAGCAAAAGACCTATATGTTTCAAGGAGATGTAGTGATACTGACAAAGTAATCTGCCTAATTTGCATGAGTGTAAGAGAGAGCCAATATAAGTCTCTCACTGAGAATAACCGAGAAGCTTGACTAGCGACTGACTAGTATTAACCTTGCACATCACAACAAATATATAAGTACATAAAAAGACAATGTCTGTTCAACTCAATCTTTTCTTATTTGTTTTCATGTTTTATTTATAATTTACCTTAGCTTTAACATTAAATCCTACTGAAAACTTCTAAGAAAATTTTATTCAAACTTGAAATAAGTCGCACAGAGTTTCCAATTGGAAAAACAGCCAACAGATTTTCAGGGTTGATAAACCAGTAAAACATAAGAAAATGACTTGTATATGCAAACAGGGCATCACAAACTCATAATGATAATTTGCTACATGTGCTACCCATTTAACAGATCACTGCAAAAGATGAAGTAATATTGGCAATTTACAATTCATGAGATTGACCAAAAGAAAAAAGAAATTTTTAGTTTAATATGTTAACTTACTCATTGGCAAAAGAAACATCAGGAATACTATGGAAAATCTGATAAGATCTTTTCCCACAACATTGGACAAGCTAACAACTAAAGTTCCTAGAAAGAAAATTAAAAAAATCAGTTATATGGGTAGATACAATGAACATTCACACAAATATATATATACATGTAATAAATTGAAAAAGGTTATGCTAAAGGCTTAGTATCTTTATTAAATCAGTAAATATTTTAAAACAGGAAATTGGTATTGTGAGTGTAACACAAGTAAGTTAGAAACTTATATTTAGTTCTTTAAAGATATGTATTATTAATGGGCCTTAAAGAGTGTTAACTCACTTTCCTTTTAATTAAAATCAGGGTTACTCAAGCATAATGGACAAAGTAATTAGAATTTAAAAAATTAAAAACTAATGCCACAAACAAATTATGTCAATGTAAATTTTTTATAAACAATACTAACCTGTTGGTTTAAAAGGGCGTAATGTTTTCAATAAGGAAATCCACAGCAAGGTAATGTTTGCACATGCAATATAGTTGTGTGCATGACCAATGTTTGAAAATATGAGTATTATTTGACTTACAAAATCTATAACCTGCATGGTTATACTGGCTATGTCTATTAAATTCCTGGAGTAGATAAAACAGAGATAATAAAAAGAAAAGTATTTTATAAAAATAACAAAAGAATTAACTTTCAATTCTTCAATGCAAAAGACATGTTTCTATAAGTAACTAATGAATTTTCATAATGCAGCCTGCAAACTACTTTGCTATGGCACATGGCAGAACAATTTTCAATACTAATATTTTCCTAAAACTTGATAATTTGTACTTCATCCTTAACTATTTTTCTCCCCAGAAAAGGTTGAATATACTTTAGTATTTCAATTGATTTCTCTTCAAGATCAAAAGCTGAAAAGTAAAAATAATTCAATTTTATATGCATTTAAAAAACCATTCTTAATAAGAAGATTAATGAAATCGACATCAGCTTGTTTTAAAGACCTATTGTGGTGGTGAGCTAACTGAGATTATATTGTGTTGGAGGGCTGACTGAGATTATATTGTGGTAGAGGGCTGACTGAGATGACAGACAACTAACATGTATAACAAAAGATGAGGTAACTTGTTTTCTTTCATAACTTAAGAAATAGACTTATCAATTCATATTGGCATGAGAAAGGTGTACCTGAGATGTCTCACACAACCAGAAAAATCATTGAAAATTCTTTTGAGAGCAGATTGTTTAAGAAACAGAAATTATATCTGCTATTACTTTAAATGTGATAAAACTTTAATTTTGTTTTCATTTCCTCTATTTTGATAATATTCATAATACAATTGATTGCAATTTACCCAAGAAATGTGATAAAAAGGAAAGAATGGAATTAATCAAAAGTAAAAATGGAAAAAATCTAAAATAAAATTGGAATTAATTGAAATTTAAAATGGAAAATTTGTCCCTTGAAATTTTGTACTTATTCACATATCCTACTTATCTTATGCATGGTGGAAATCATGTCCCCCACCTCATCTCACTTTTGGTTGGCTGTGTCTGTTCAACAGGACATAATGCCTCTTTTGAATTCTTATATTTGAGTCTGCTGTTATAGACATATGAAAGAGTACTGAAATTTTTTTAGTTCAACTAAGGGAACAGTCTTGAGTCATAAAATGTGTATGCTATTCCACACTCTTGGTGTATTATGTTTCTCAAGTTTCTTCAACCTTCCTCCTAAAAATTCAATTGAAACAAAAAAGAAAAGATAATTCCCTTCATAGTTGGGTTAAGAATGTTTCAGCTGCCTCTTGAATGTGGAAATTTACTAAGCTTTTTGCTTAGATGTGGCACAAGGCCATATGAAAGGGGCACCCAATGAGACTCGAACTCACTCGTGTAGGTTTGCTAGCCGAGCTTGCTAACCATTACACAACCAGAGGCGCCTTAGCTGCCTCTTGAATGTGTGTGTATATATATGCATGCTGAGGTACATGGCATTGTTGGAAATGGATGAAATATGCTGAGTTCACATCTTGTGCAAGACAGTTTGCATTTCCATTTGTTTGTTATTTAATGGCTTATCAACCTTCTCAAGTTATTTAATGCTAAATCCGTCCTTTTAGAAGGACAGTAGTGGTACTATTTAACCCATAGATAAGGGGATAAGGGGGTTCATACCTTTCCTAAGGGCATTTGTCCAAAAAGTGAACATGATAGTGTGACTGGAGTTTGAACTCACATACTACAATCCTGCAGTCCAGAGGCTTAACCATTTGACCATGGGGACACCCCTATTTCACTTTGCAATCATGCCTTCAGGAAAGGAATGAATTTATCTCTTCTTTTTCAAGTATGGGTAAATCGTAAGGTGACCTAGGCTTTTTAGTCTTGGGAAGGTAACTAGTCAAGAAGAATAACAAAGTTGAATTCAAGACTTAAAGAGTGCTGTTTGGAGAATGTTGCAATGTTGCATTATTCATCTGTTATCAGCTCATCCAAAAAGTGTGGTTTGTTCTAAACTAGATTTCCACACCATAAACAAATCCTTTGTATAACTAATTTGCTAAACTTTGGCTTCATTAGCAGTTATTATTGAATAGTGTAGATGTATATATATATATATATATATATAGTAAGTTGGCTGACCATAATCGAGGGTGACCAGAAGGCTCCCTTTTCAATAGCTACTACACTAGGAGAGGGTGTTATTCCTTTCCCTGAATTATTCCACTCACTCTTAATTCACACCTTATAATGCTGAGTGTTAAGCAAAGAGTACCATTTTTTAAGTCTTTGGTATGCCTCTACCTGGGATTGAGCCCCTGTAAAAGAGGTGCTTGCAGTATAATGGAAACATTGTAGGAAATAGACCTGAATTCAAATTCTGACTAAGACTGTGACAATCCCCTCTAATGCCTCTGGGAAAGGCATAAATCTATCTTTCTCTCCTATAGTAAGGCAGACTGGACTCTTTAATTTTGGTAAGACAACTGACCTAGGAGAAGGAAAACTCAGAATTGAAATCAGCTGTACTCCCATTAAAATTGAACTTGTGTCTCATCTTTCCCAAGGTGGTGGGGTGAGGTAAATATGCATATATGTGTGTGTGTGTGAGTGTGTGTATATATATATATATCACCAATACTTACCTAATGATCAACTTTTGGAAAAATAAAGTTGCAAGTTAGGTGACATTTTTTCATTTTAATATTGTGTGATTTGCTCAACAATATCTTTTGTATCAAACCCTTTTTCTACTGTTACTAACCTCATTTTAGGTTTTAAACTTATACTTTTGTTTTTAGGTTTTTAAATGAATTAGGCTTATTATATATTTTGAGAAATATATGTAGAGAGAGAGAGAGAGAGACAAGAGATCCATTCATCATATAAGTAATGTTCAAAATCTGACAATGATGGATTGTATAATATTCTTGTTATTCTGAAATAACTAGGATCAAGTGATGTTTTAAAAAAGGATAAAAATTAATGTTGTAATAAATCATCTCATTTGTAAAAATGTAGAATGTTCTGATATAAAATAATTTTTTTCAAACCAAAGGCCACAAAATTTAACTTAGAAAGGTTTGGGCCATGATCTTAAAAAGACAGAAAACCCCCTAGCTAAATCCACAAAGTAACAATCATAATTCATTAATGAGAAATCTGATGTTGTTTGCAATCACAAAAAAATATCAAGATATTATATGGAGCTATAGGCTTCTCTTAAATTTAAAAAAATAAATTTATTTAGCCTATGGATTACTAAAGTAAGTTATATTGTATAAACTTCTTATTTCAGGAGATTTGAAAATGCACATGTCATCTTGTGGGCTGACAAGGCACTGAAAAAGGCTAAGTTCTTTTTTTTTGGAATTACAAGTTAAACTTTTGTAAGAAGTAGAATTTTATTTTATTTTTGCATTTTATCATTTGTTTTTATTTAAACTTTATAAATTCATTAATTCCCACAAAACATTTGCTTTGCGCACAAGTTAGCCTAGGCATCTTGTCTGTCAGAAAAAAAGGGAGAAAGAAAAGTTTGGCATATTCCAGTGTTTTGATCATAATTTTTTGATAATTTCCAAAAGATGATTGATGGAATATAAAAAAAAATATTATAGTTGGTGCCAGCTAATATTGCATAACTTTTACTTGTAATATAATAATCAAAAGGAATTTTTAAAGCAGCTTATATATGAGAATGTGATAGGATTTTTGAATCAGGTAATCCTGAAAGCAGTTTTTAGATAGTGATTTAAATTTAAAAACTGACCATCTCTGGTTGAAATAACTTAGTTGATCTTTTTTTTCCTGAGATAAGATTTCCTCCTGCTCTTCCTTGAAGACCTTGTATTTAGGCAGATGTTGTTCATAGTAGTAGAACATATTCATTAGCTGAAAAAAAAAGGAAGAAAACAATATATATTCTAATAATGAACCATGATCTAAGATAAAATTACCAAGTCTTGATCAATATAGGAAGAATAGTTGGAAAAAGGTATAAAAATTGCTAAACAAGTGTTATATAAGATGAACGGCTGTAATGAAAGTAAGAATTAATTCTGTTTAAAGCTCTGTAACTGGGCCATTGGCCTAATGAGTAGAGTGTTCACCAATGAGCCAGGAGACTGGGGTTCAATCCTAGGTCGAGACATACCAAAGACTAAAAATGTTACTTGATGCCACCTTGCTTAACATTCCGCATTATAAGGTACGTATCAAGGGGAAAGTGGAGCAATCCAGGGTAAGGTGTTGTGTCTTCCCCTACTCCTTAGTGTTGTCGCTATTGAAAAGGGAGCCTTTGGGTTACCCTCGATTAAAGTCGCCAGCTTTACTTAAAGCTCTGTGAAATCATAGTGCCACTCTTCTATGCTGAAAATAGAATATGTTGTTCTCTAAAAATAGATTTAAATGATTAACTGATTTTAACAGCAAGTCAACCCATGTAAGGTTATTCTATGCTTAGAAATGATGAGATTGAGTTTATTGTATATTCATATTTACATCTTTTTTTGTTTTATGGCATATCAACTTTCAAGGATTATTTAATGTCAAAGCCATCCTTGTTTAAGAACAGCATTGATACTATTCAACCCATAGCAAATTTTGGGGTAGTTGTTTCCAAGAGATGTTTTTTACACACTGTCCTATCAAATATAAATAATCTTTAAACAGATCTATTTGACTTATAGAAGGTGCCCTAACAGTTACTGCCACTCCAGGTCAGAGTGGAACTAGGAGTAATGGTAATCAAGGGGTACTCTACACTCCCCAAATATCCAGAACTGGAGCCTCACCATCAGATGTAGTTTATTGTTATACTTACTGTAGTATAATTAAGGTTGGTAATTAATTATATTTGTTAATTATTTTATTTGTGGTGATAAATTGCAAGTTGGCTAAAATCTTTGAGTTGAAGAGTTGCTGGATGAAGTTATCAGATTGTGTTGAAGAGTTGCTGGATGAAGTTATCAGATTGTGTTGAAATCTGCAGCAGACATGTTTAAAATGAACACATTTGAATTCAATGACAGCTGATTTAACTGTCAGGAGTATGGAAAGTTTTTAATGACACATGTTCTTATCAACATTAGCTGAGGAGAACTGTTTTGACATTTAATTGTGTGTAAACAAAATCTATACTTATAATAAACTGAATTGGTTGAATTAGAACTGTTTGACTAAACTGAATAGCTGGAAATAGAAATGTTTTGGCAATTAAAATGTGTTCTTATGCTAAACTGAATTGTTTGAAATAGAACTGCTAATTTGTATAAAAATAGATTTGGCATTAAATAACCTACAATAGTTGATATGCCATAAAGCCCAAACAACCAATCAACCAACCAACAAAAAAGACCCCTCCCACTTCAATATGACACTAAACCACATCTGATGGTGAGGCTCCAATCCTGGAGCTTTGGAGAATGTGGAGTACCTTTTCATTTCTATTACTCCCAGGTCCACTCAGACATGGAGTGGTAATACCTATTACGGTCCCAACTATGGATAAAATAGAACAGTTTAATCATTTACTTGAAACTATTTAAACTGTGTGTTAAATTTTTTTAGCCTTAAAATAATCAACCCCAAAAACATACATAAGAACATTCTAGAAATTTCAGATCAGAATCACATTAACATTAAAGTTACATTTTTATATTTTTCAACCAATCAGCTAAAAACATAGAATAAGAACATTGTATAAAATCCAGCTCAGAAACTAATTAACAGAAAAATATTTAGGCTCTAAAATAAATAAGTAAATATATGAATCTGATGGGTCAAGAAATGTCTGCGTGCTTGAATTTTAGGACCCACAATAAAACTATTTTTTGATCCACTTAAGTGACCCTCAAAAGTATAAATAACAAAGAATTTAACCAGTCAAGTCATTCATTCTTTCCACAACAAGAGATCATAAATGGACAGCAGAAAGCCACACCTTAAGACTCAAAGGGAAAAGGCATGCAACCTTCTTTTACCAATGCAACACATCGCCAAAAATCGTAAAACATACACGTGCAGACTTAAAAAAACAAAGACCCATACTTACGTTTCATCACTTATATACACACACACATATCCATGTATGTTAGTAAAGCCAAAATTTTTATCTTCTTTACTTCAGCCAACTATGGACCCATTTATTTGATAGACTTTATTAACATGTAAACACACACATAAGGGCGAACAATCCTATTTTCATTCAACTTTATTTTTTACAAAGGCTGCTTGTACATAACATGGACCTTGTATTTCTAATTATTTTTATCCTGTTTGTTATGATTATCAAATTGTTTGTTTCTTAATGTTCGTTGTTGTCATATTCCATTTGTTTACGTGCTTGTAAAATTTGTGTTATATTTGTTGTGGAACTAAACCTAAAAGTAATACCCATAAAATACGGATGGGAACTCACTCACACACACTCACTACAAATTGGAGAGTAACATATCCACTAAACAATTACATGTACCCACTACAAACTCTAGTTTATTCCAAAATAATGTTACCAACAAACTATTTGCTTACAAAATATGAATAAACAGAATTTGACATTAAATAACATACAAGGTTTGATATGCCATAAGACACAACCAACCAATTTCTCTTATTTTTGTTGCCTTTTAATACAGTATTCAGATTATGGTTTTATTATATGACTTAAGTGAGCAACACAGATTGGAAATAAAGAATAAGCTTCAAACAAAATTTAAACTCACATTTTATATCCTAGGAAGTCAGAATGACTAGGATAGCAACTAATTGATTAGCCAGAAAAGTTAACAAACAGATATCATTGAAACTCATTTGGGTCATTAATCATCATTTTTTATTTCATCAGTAGGAGGGTGATGTCATTTTCTTCCCTTGTATAGATACAGTATGGTGTATATTATAGCAATTGAACTCCAGTTTTATTCACAGGAGAACCATAAGATTTGCAATATTCCCCAATTTTGGTAATTATTTCAATAACAGAACATACAAAATTTGCTATTTGTTCTCAGTGAGATTCAAGCTCACATCTTTTACTTTGAGAAAGCCTTGTTATTCATACCAACTGAATTATCAGCTATGCAATAAGAGCAATTGGAATCAACCAGCAGTCTCTTAATACCAAGGACTTGTTGAAGGCTGCAATTGTGTCAACATAAATAAGAAATGCTTGTTTTTGGGATGCAATTGCTTCTAAGGCTACATTGAAGACATCTTCAACAATGAAAATGAATATAAATTTTTTGAGGGGGAGAGGGCATATTGTCATTCATTTTGTATTGGAAACAACTTTTCTTGTCTACATTGTTATTTGTACACAATTTTTCAGACATATATCCCTTGGCTGCTTTCTGGTGTATTTACTGATGAATCAGTAGTGTCAATTATCCATTGTGTGGTTTTATACAAATGGGAAGATTTTTTCCCATTATAGATTAGTCATGCAACTGTTTTTTTTGTAATAAAGAATTTAAAAAAAACAAAAAAACAGGTATGATAAAAAAGGTGACATGATTAGTTCATAATGGGAAGAAATTTGCTTTTGTTTGAAATTCCCAATAATTGGTTGACAGTGATGATTCTGTAGAGAAGAGGAAAATCTCGTATTTTGTTTTGGCGCGCAATTTAATTCAACACTGAATTTCACCCAATCAGGATGACTTATCCTATTCAGCCCGGACCTTCATTTCCGGCTAGCAAAACGGGTGAGCGGCCAAACCCACCCTCTTCGGCTTGAGATGGCGACCAGAACAGACGTGCCTCTGGTCGTCCCTGCTTAGCGATGCTTTTTAGCTAGACAAGCCACCCAGTGTGGACATCTCACTGTGGCTTTAACACTAGCAGCAGCAACATGGACACTCAACGAGGGAACCATCTAATTTATGGATTCTTTACGAGGAATCCCAGTTGAACATAAATTAGAAACATTCAGCATGCCTTCCACAGGCACCACTTCATGTCACCCCAAAAATTGACTATGTCGATCCGAGCGTAACTCCGCTCTCGACAACATGGAGATATCGCAGACTCTCCTCCAAAAACCAGATACAAAACTACACGGTGACTTTAAACACATCCCTCACATGTCCAGCAACATGCTGCCATCTCAACATCCCACTAAGCCATTTCGTCTCCAACACTAACAAGCCTAAACACCACGAGTCTTGCAGCACCAAGAGCAAACCATATTCAAAGCTGCAAATAAAGAACTTTCATTGTTGTGTTGTTAAAGCAGAGTTTCGTAATTCATTTGTGTTATCCTAAAAACAGCTATAATTCTATAGGAAATAAACAAGAAAAAAGCTGAAGGGTACATATTCAATGGAAGAAGACTGGCAGGAATCATTAAATATTTTGTTTAATTTTAGTTTTCTTTGATATTACAATAAAATTATAAAACATGTTGTTGATTATCTCCCTTGATCTGGAGTTGTGTACCCTTGATAAGTATACATAGTCATCACCTTGGCCGAGCTAGTTCTTACTTAACTTTTCTTTCACACATATCATTCAAACTTGATCATGGAAAATGAATTGTGAATTAGTTGTTTTTTTGTAAAGTGTATCATTTGTTTTTATAGTGTTCTTTAAGTTTTAAAAGGTTCAAATCAAAAAATTCATGCATTGAAACTTTGAGAATAATAAATAAATAAATTCTTGAGTTAAAAAATGTCAAATATGTTTGGTTTTTTAATTTAAAAAAATTTAATATTTTAGCTAGTTTTGTATGTACTAAAAGTGAAATAACCCACTTTTTGTTTCTAATGAAAGAAAAGGAAAAAATCTCAAAACTACCAGAAATGAAAGAGTAAAACTATCTAATAATGTTATTGAATATTGCCTTCTATTATCCCAAGAGGCTTCATGCTTGTGGCATTGTGCCAAGATTAAACTAAACTTAAATAATGTCATAAAATAAACAAGAATATAAGGTTGATTGATTTTAATGGCATGTTAATACATCTAGGGTTATTTTATAAGAAGAGGTTAGGGAACCATATTCATTGTACATTTATGTTTACATTTTTTTGTGTTGCTGTTTCTTAAGCATTTTTTGCACACAGGTATATATCAAGTATTCCTATCAAATAAAAATAGTTTTCACACAGTTATATAGTTTTAAGCATTCCTGTCAAAAGCTAATAATTATGTTTTCAAGTAATTATTTCTATTTAATAATTATTTGTTTACTCATAATTACATGGTTTTCAGAAATTGATAAGATTTAGTAAACAATTATAGCTTCAAGTAACTACATAAATAATTTACAGTCATATAGGATCAAGTATTTCAATTGAATATGAGTAATTTTCAAACAGATCTATTTGACTCATAGATAGGACCCTAATAGTTAGTACCACTCAGTGGACCTGGAAATGATGGGAATAACTGGAGCCTCACCATCAGATGTAGTTTAACCAGGTCACCCTTTTTAGTGGGGTCGGGGGGTTGGGGTAACCCATTTGCAGGGAATACAATCAGTATATTCTAAGCCCTGTCAACTGGAACACCTGAACATGTGTATTTACCAACCCCTCATCATAAACAAGGTGTGACTAAGTCTATAATTAAGCAGTGTTTAACAGGTTTGAATTAAGAGTTCCAATTTCTCCTTCTTTACTAGTTGCCATATTAGGGTTAAAGAACCCGATTTGCCCTACTATTTACTCCTTGCTTGATGGAGAATAGTTGGATGCATACCCTTCCCTAGGGTATTAGTTCTATGTTTGCCAGAATATAAGAAGTTTTAAAGAATGGTATTATTATTTTCTTTTCTATTTCTCCACAGAAGATATAAAAAAAGAAAACAATATGCAATAAACTACCATGTAATAAACAATATGTAATAGAATATGTGATTATGTAATTATCTCTAATGCAATAAACAATTTTTAATAAACTATTGTTTTAGACAATATGCAATTAGATACTATGTAATGAATGATATATAATAAACTATTATGTAATAACCAATATGTAATAAACTAATGTTCAATAAACAATATGTAATAAACTATTTAAAAATTACCTCAGTTTGATTCTTACTTGACTGATATTGGCGCCACTCTAAAATCCACTCAGTAATGATTCCAACAAATGCAATAATCTGAAAAAGAAACATAATTCATGAAAATCAATTTGATTTAAGTGCTCTTTTTTGTCTATTCATCAGTATATTTTTTTGTTCTTTGCAAGTTTTCACAGTAATAATAATGAGTGGTGGTTTCCATTATTGTCTGATTGACAGCAAGTCTCCTTAGTTTTCGTCTTGCCAATCACAAGCTGTGATCTGGACAATCTCAATTCAGTTTACTAGTTTCTGCTTTTTCTTTTCTAGGTTCTTGAGAATTTTGCTGCATTTACTTATTATGTAGTTTATTGTTTTGTCTCTCTATCCACATAGTTTACACTTGCTATTCTTGTTTTTATACATTTCTTATTTTATTATTTTGGGCTGTTGTTAATAATGATTCCATCTCTAGGTTTCCTCTTTGAAATTATGCCCTGGTCATTTTGTACACTCTGTTCTTAGTTTGTTTTCAGAAGTGTCCATACACTTGTTTTAATCTCCATTTTTTATTTTTCTCAATTAAGTAATTTTTTTGTCTGTCCTTATTCTTTTAGCTATTATTGGGTGTTGTAATTAATTTTTCTTTATTCTTATTTGTATATTCTTCATGCCCCTGTGTTGCAACATCCATGCATTCCTCAATGTTAGCAAGTCCTCTTCTACCTCCTTTTCTTGTCACATATAGTCTGTCTACATTTTTTGAATGTAAGGTTTGATGCATCATCATTAATTCTCTTGTTCTGTGGTTCATGTTTTTGAGCTCCTATCTTGTCCAGTTTAAAAAGGGTCTGGACTATCTTACCAGAGAAATTGCCCAGGTATTTATTCTTTTAATTAAGTTCCGACAGCAGAATTTAGTTTCCACTCGTTTCCTTGTCCTCCCGAGATATTCTTCCCTGATTATTTTCCTTAATTTCTGTTTACTTGATGGGATCCACTTTGTGACAAGGTAGAGCTCTTTAATGTATAAGAGTTGCCTCCTTTGCATTAAACCTGTATCATATCATTCATCGCTTAATAAAAATACAAGAACCTATCTCGTGCCTTCCTTGTTATACCCAACGTTCCACAAACATACTTAATATCACACACTTCTAATATTCCTGACTATTTTGATGCTTTTCTTATTGGATAGTTCTATTCTTCCTGTTGTTTCTTCTTTTCTCTTCATCCATTTCAAAGATGAAGGTATCTCAGGATTTTTTGATAATTAACAAAATAATATACTTTAATTAATCATTACATACTAAACAAACTAAATAAAAATATAAGGAATTTTTCTTACCAAAAGTATAATGCGCCAAGAATCACCTGGTAAATTATAAGGGTTCCTTGTATTATAATCCTTAAATATTCCTAGAGATGTCCATACAAGCACATAGCCCAAATAAATGAAAAATTGGGTTAATGCAAATTTCCTACAAAATAAATAAAATTTAAGACAAATATTTTAAGCAAAGAAACGCAAAAATAAATATGATTTTCAATTATATTGAAATTAGTAGTTTTGTATATAAGTCAATGATAATCTGATATTCCGACCAAAAAATTATGAGTTTTTCTGAATTGTTTTCCCTCTTTCATATATATATATATATATGGATGAAACATCTCTAAACTCTGATCTCAAATGGATTTAGCATCAAGCAGGGTAGTACTGCTTGAAATAGGATGGACAGTTTGGGATGAAACATAAACATCTAAATAAACAAATAAACAAACCAAACAATCACAGCTAATTTGAATCACCCCCCTCCCATGCTTAACATACCTCCCAAATGGAAAGGTCAGTTCGAGGTGTCATGCATGACAGCATATATATAAAGGTCAGTTGAAGACATATGGATCAGTAAATAGCCACAGAGATGACCTTACAAGCAGATAAGCCCAAAAGATGAAAACTTGAGTAAATGTTAATTTCCTACAAAACAGAATTGAAGGCAATTGTTTTTAGCAAAGAAACATAAAAATAAATTAAATTAGTGATTTTGTCAATGATAATCTGATATCCTCATAAAAAATGTTACTGCTGGCTCATCAAAATGGAGATAAATTTTGGTTTTATTAATAAATAAACATATATAACAGTAGCAAAGTGAAATTATTATAAAACATTCATAATAATTCAAGCAAATTTATTTTAGATAAAATTTGTTTAAAGTATTATAGCTTGTTAATAATAATTTGACTTTATTGTAATTAAAAGGAACAGCAAACCATAGAGAATTAACTCCAGCTAAAAAGATTTAGTCAAATGAAACATTTTTATTAATTTAAAAACTGCTTATGTTTAAGATATGAGTATACAATACATATTGAGACACAGATGGACATAAAATTTCAAAATAATTCTTATGCTAATTTTATAAGGATTTTTTCAGCAATTTGATACTTTAAGCTGTTTTTTAACATCACTTGATAAGTATTTAACATCTGCTGAGAGACCATGGCGCAGTGGCTTTAAGGTTAATTTTTGACCTTACATTTTAGAAGTTTTGGCATCAATCTGTATGATACATCTTAAAAATCAAGAAAGGAATTCCCAAAAGTCAAGAATTTGTGGGTATTGATATATTAATAAAGTTAAAAAAAAAAAAAAAAGAAGAAGAAAATGAAATATCAAACCAATAATAAATTACAAAAATAAAATAAAATGACCTATAAATCCTCTGTCTATGAAAAGTTTAACTTTAAGTACCAAAAGGAAGAACCATGTCTCATCAGTGCAGGCCAACCATTTCATAACATGTGCATTTGTATCATTCTGAAATGGGCAGTCCATACATTTATAAAAATAATTCTCTGGATAAATCAAAAACCATTTCACACGAGATGTTCTTTTCGCCAATGGTCTAGGAGACCAGGGTTCAATCCCATGTCACGTCATACCAAAGACTTTAAAAATGGTACTTGATACCTCCTAGCTTAACACTCAGTGATATAAGATATGTATCAAGGGGAAAGTGGAGCAATCCAGGGAAAGGAGTAGCGCCTTCCCCTACACCTTGGTGTAGTAGCTATTGAAAAAGGAACCTTCTGGTTGCCCTTGATTATGGTTGCCAACTTTACTTACTATAGAGTATATAAAGATATATGTATAGAGAGAATGTGTGTGTGTATATATATATATATATACATATAATGTGTGCTTACATATATATAAAATATAAATATAATATATGTATATATATATATATATATCTGAATGTATATATAATATGTATAATGCGTATATATATTTACACCAGGAAGAGGCCAAATTGAATCAGACCAGCTATCACAGCATACTGCAGCATCATATAATCTCATCTTTGCACAGAGGCAATACCATAGCTAATGAGGATTTTCCGAGGCGTGGTTATAGCTAGTTGAAAAATATATATAATATGTATAATGTGTATATATATTTACACCAGGAGAAGGCCAAATTGAATCAGACCAGTTATCACAGCATACTGCAGCATCATATAATCTCATCTAGACCACTGGTTGCAGGCCAAGGACTTGTACTCATGTAAAATAATGACCCAAAGCATACTAGAAAACTTGGCAAAGAGGAACAGCATGTCCTTCAACTGATGTCTTGGCCAGTGCAATCAGCGGACTTAAATCCTATTGAACTGGTGTAGGATGAACTTGATTGAGAAGTCAGAGCTAAACAACCCATAAGTGCAGCTCACCTCTGGCAACTCTTGTGGGAAAACTGAGCAGAACTATCTTCAGTCTACCTCCAGTCTTTGGTGAAAAGAATACCAAAAATCTGTGTAGCAGTGATAGTAACCAAAGGGGGTCATTTTGATGAATCAAAAGTTTAAGAAGTTTTTTGTATTTTTTTGGTTTAATTTGTATTTAATTTGGGCTCAAGAAGAGTTGTATTTAGTAAGGACCCCTACACATGGCTGAGCAAAAGCAGGAGGACCAGCTCGAACCTACTTACAGCAGTTCTGTGAGGACATGGGGTGTACCCCTGAGGACCTGCTGAAAGCAATGAACGATAGGGAGGAGTGGTGAAAGAGAGTCAGGGATATCAGGTGCTTAACTTGTTTCATTAAAAAACACTTTTAGAATGAGAAATAACATTTTTCAAGGGTAATCAAAAACTATCGACTGGTATTGTATACATATATACATTTATATACATGTATAAAAACTTTGGTTGAGAAAGCAAACAAAAGTAACTTGAGCTCTTGTTATTTTTGTTTGCTTTCTCAACCAAAGTGTTTGAATTGCTTTTACTAACACTCTTTCATTAACTATAGTGAGGGAGAAAAATATAGCACCCTTAATATTGGTTCCAGTTGCCTCAAGATTTAAATTTCAGAAAATATTGCTTAATTACTGTGAATTGACAATACTTAGCAATATTACATGTCTTGTTACATGGTCATTATTAAAAATAAAGTGTTGTTTATTTAAAATTAACATAATTATTCATAAGCAGGACTTATTACATATTGGTTGTAAGAAGGTCATTATCAAAATAAGAGACTCAGATGCACAGATCTCAACTTCATCCATTGTAATATATTGCATTGACTGGAGATGATATAGTTGACTGATACATCTGGTTGTAGATAAAATCAACAGAATGACTACAGGAAAAGCAGAAATGTGTGGGAATGATATCCAAGGCATAAAAAATGTGTGGGTGTAAGCTGTGATTAATGGAGAATAAACAATGCATGGTTGTAAGCCATGACCAATGGAGAACAAGCATTGTGAGGGTGAAAAGAGACATGGCTATATGGGTCCCATGGAAGTTTTAGGACTATATAAGCTCAAGAATTTTGGCTGAAGTAAGTTTCCACTGGCTGTTCTGATTTCTGACCTCTCCTTTGTATGTATGAACTCTCTCTGACTGCTCTCCTGCTCCACACAAGTGTCACCATATAAGATTATATTTATATATATATATATGTGTTCCTTGTTTGTTAAGATCCAGTGGTAGTATACTATACCTGTTGTCTTTTCATCTCTGTCAATAATCTTCTACTATTTCTTTCATCTGAGTTTTTCAACTCAATGTTACCATGAATAATTGTTGTAATAACCCAGTCAAAAATAGTTTATGCTATTTGCAATATATTTATAAATAGCAGTAATAAGTTTATCAGTATTCCTTTCCACTTGCTCTATACATTGGAGATTTTTCACTACTTCTTTGGTGACCTCATCATTTGTACATGTTATTACTTTAATGGACAAGTCAGAGGAAAAAATTACTGGTCTTTAAATTCTAAAGGTTTATCTATGAACAAACTAACCTGCCAAATTCATTCCACTGTATGTTGATATATTCTTGAAAGACCTCAGATTCAACAATGCATAATGATTTGTTTTTGACAACAATAGCCAACTGAAATTAAAGAGAAATGATATCAGTAATTAAAACAAACAAATGTCATATTTTTTCATTAGAAATCTATAGAAGATTTAGAAGGAAGATATTAATATAAATTCAGACTAAAATGAAAGTTTACTGTTTTAGTCCTCATGTTCTGTAAACTATTGAACCTGAAAGTTATTTAAGATGCAATTTAAAAAAATGAAAACCTCTAAAACTAACTCAATACAAGTACTAGAAGAAATTAAAATTTTAAAATGTTTCTATGAAAACCAATGTTGCTGTATTATATCACTTACACCATCAATGTTATATAATGAATATCAATTAAATAAAAAATGATTTCATGTTTAATTTTAATAAAACATTCAGCTATCAAATTTAACTTTTACTGTTCTTTTTAGTTCCTCAATAATAGAATTAATAAAATTATACCATAATCTGAAGAACATTAGCGCACTTGGTGTAATCGCTTGGATTTGAACAATCGTTTTTTCCGAAATAAGAGTTATACCCCTTTAGTAACTGGATGCTCAGAGAAAGTAGTTTGAAAATTTTATAACATGAAAATATATTGAAAGTAGATCAGTATTCTATTTTCTTGTTTTGTTAATGACATTGCTTTATGAGGAAAATGCAATTTTATTTTTTCTGTAAAAAATTTGTTTTCCTAGCAACTGCTAAGTGTAGTTATAACACAGACTATTTCTCTACGCGCAAGATTACAGCCCCTTACACACACTCTGCTGATTTATAATAAAATATGCCTTAACTAAAGAAAGCATGCCTTATATTGTCCTTAAACTTACTAAGCCTAATAATGAATACTAACAGCCACAACAACAATATTACATGGTGGCAGCCGGGATGATAAAAAAGATATTTAAAGGCTTAAAAAAACGAAAACAATATTTAAAGGTTTAAAAAATGAAAACAACATTTAAAGGCTCAAAAAAAGAAAAAAAAAAGAAAAACGAAAACCCGTATATCAAGAAACAACCCGAAGGAACTTCTGGACAAAAAGCCCAACAAACCAACTCGGAAAAAAAGCAACAAAACGTTGTCTTTTTACAGAATTTCAAGAAAAAACCTGTCAGGTAAATAATTCCAGCCCTTTTTTAATTATTGCCGCGTGCATCGTTTTTTTACGTGATACCGCCATCTTGAATTTGCATTTTTTTGTAAACACGTTCAACGTAGAACATTTATAATGGCTAATAATGATATCCCTTATATGGACTATCAATATTCAAATCTAGCTGAAACATTTAAATTGTTTAAACAGCGGTTGGAGTTGTATTTTGTTGTCAATAAAATAAAAAAAATAGAACAAGTAAACTACATACTATTGAGAGTTGGGAATGAAGGTTTAAAAAATACAACACATGGTTATTAACGGAGGAAGAAAAAGGTACTCCTGGAATTATTTTTAATAAGTTCATTGAACAACTCGAACCTAAAGAAAATTTCAGAATAAACCGTTAGAAATTAATGACTTATAAACAGGAAGCTGAGAAATCGTTAGACGACTTTGTCAAAAGATACAGGCGAATGACTCAGAGATGTTCGTTAACAGAACATGAACAACAGCAATGGATAATAGAACTTATTGTTGCCAGCACTCCCATTACAGACTTCAAAAAGGAGTTACTAAGAAAAGACAAAACTAACCCTGGAAGAAACTGTTAGAGTTGGAAAAACATATGACGCTTCCAATATTCAAATTAAACAACTGAGGGCTATGGTGAATAATAATAATGTGGATAATGTGAATATACAAGCCATAAGAACACCAACATGGTCTACTATGTCAAATAATTGTCTCAAATGTGGTAAAAGCCATGCTTTTCACCGTGAAGCTTGTCCAACATTCGGATCAAAATGCAACACACGTGGTAAAGCAAACCACTGGGCATCAGTATGTTTGTCAAACGGAACAAAACCAAAACAAAGGCCGAGGTCACAAAGCAGAGAACACAAAAAAACAAAATCTCACTATCAACCACTATATAGGAGAAAACAGTATGTGAAAACTGATGCAGTATACAACAACAAAGAAGCTGAGGAACAAATGGAAAGCCTGGCGTTCAATTGTATCAATATGACCCAAAGAGATGAAGCTTTCGTACTCATGAACATTAAATTGCCAAATCGAAATGGCATCCACAAGTTGCGTCTGAAGATCGACACAGGGGCATAAGGGAACACCCTACCAGTTTCTACATTCTGAAGAATGTTCCTAGAAAAATTGAATACAGATGGTTTCCCAAACATAAAAAAAATAATTTATCAACAAAAAAAACTGATAGCTTATAACGGCACACCAATAAAATGCTTTGGTAACATCAAAATATCTTGTCAATACAACAAATCAGACTGGCATGTCAGCACCTTCTACATTGTGGACGTACAAGGGCCAGCAGTACAAGGGTTAGTATTTTTTGAAAACAAGACTGTATTCATAATTTTTGGTGGTGATTTTTCAGAAGAGACATAGTTTTTGTATGGATTGGTTCAAGAATTTTTCCCTCTCTGTTGGCCGTTAAGCAATGTAGTTTTTGTACAATGGGAATTGTTGTTTTGAAACATTTTTAGAACTAGAGAAGTTCACAAGTAAAACCATTCCCTTATTTTTGGCTTTATTGTTATGAAAGCAATTTCAAACTCTTGGGAGATATTTAAACAATTGTTTGAAAAAAAAAAAGAAAAAGAAGAAAGAACATTTTGTAGTGAATTAAATAAAAAAGGGAGACAACAATACAGCAAGTAATTTAAAGTTCTTCCTACTTGCAGTGAAAACAATTAAGGTCCAGAGCATAATTTAGTGTTCTTCCTCAGAGACTTTGAAAACTTACGTAGGACCTTCGCACATTTCTTTTTGGTTTGAGAGGTGAAGAGGAGAATACACAGGGACAGCGAGAAGGGAGTTGCGGTAACCACGGGATGTAGAAGTTGCCGAAATGAAAACATTTTTCTCTTGCTGGATTAGTTTTCATGTGAGTAGTCAGTCACCATATAATTTCTTGTTTGGCCATTCAAGTCTATATGGTAGCGGCTGTGCGTTTGTTATTCCCACCTTGATATTTACGAGATTCGCCCCGAGCATAAATATATGCTTCCCTGATCTAAAGATCAATTCATAATATAGTCTTTGGTCCATACGGGAGGGCATCTCTCTCTAAGTGATCGCCTTGAGGCTTCATTATCACAGGGTTTCTCCTCTTCATCAATCGCGTTGACTTGCCTTATGTCCAATATGTGACGCAGAAAACTATCGATTGACACATTGTTTCTGGAGTTCACCTCAATCACCACACCTCTCCCCCACTGTGTTGTGCATCGTCCATTCGGTGGCTTCACCCACATTTCATCTCTAATTCGCACTGTAGCTTCTCCTTGTTCAGTGGCTAGGGGCACATCACATGAATGTCGCCACTCGTACTTAAAAGTTGCATTCTGAGGCACAGAATCCACTTTTTGTCCTGTTTTTGGTAACAAGTTATACACAGCCTCCTGCGGGGAGATCCTGTTTCTTTCTGCTAAAACTTTGATAGTCCAGTGATGCCTCTTGACAATTACATTGCCGCTCGGCCTGTATGATACTCTGAAAAAACATCTCACACCTTACTTGTCGAGCATTTCTTTCAGGGTGGCAGATCGAAAGGCTCTACCATTGTCCATCAACACCTCTGTCACTGGCCCTCTTTCCTAGAACACTTCTTCCAAAACTGTTGAGATCACCTCTGCTGTTTCTCCCCTAATCTGCTTCCATATAGCAAATCTCTCTGGACCACAATCTACCATTCACAGATACACCTCGTTCCTGCAATGGGTTATGTCAATTGCTAGCCTTTTCCAATTCCTGCTAACCTGAATCTCTCCAGCTTCATGCACACTCGGAACAGGGTCGATTGATTGGCATCTTTTGCAAATCCTAATTATCTGTCTGACTTACCTCTTCACTGTTGATATTTGGAATCACCTTCCTCGCTGAAAACAACGTCCTATCCATAACCATGTGATGCATATCATGCAGCTCCTTGCAGTCTGGATTTTCTAAGTAATCAATCCAAACTTCCGTAGGTGAACCACTACCTCTTCCACCGTCACTTCTGTTTCATTGACAATGATATTGTCAATATATGAACTACCTTCTCCATCTTCTCTATAATTTTTGGAGCTGAGTTCAATCCGAACCCCAATCTTGTGAGGCAATATGTTCTTCCTTTGTACCTGTCCGACTGGTACTTCCGAAGATTTTCGCTTACCCTAAGTTGTAAATAGGCTGATTTCAGGTCCACCATTTTGGACGCTCCAGTCATCCGCCTCTACTTCCTCAATGTCTCTCCACATATATCAACGACTTCGCCTGTATGGCCCTCGACATGACTGTTCACCTCTTGAAAGTCAAACACGAGCCTTACTTTGCCTTTCGTCAGTTGTAATACCGCCATCAAAGGCAATGCACCCACCTCTACTTCTTTTTCCTATGGCACCAGCACACCTTTGTCTATCCATTTGCCCAACTCTCTCAAAATCCTCCTTAACTACGCTCTTGAGAGAACTTTCATAACATGCTACTATGTTTCTCAACTCTGGTGGGCTTTCTTTCTAGTACCATTCAACAGTCCAAGCTCTTCCATCGAACTCTGCTCGGAAATCCTGATCCTCTATGACCATTTCCTCTTTTTCTTTACCCACCTTACTCTAGCGAACTGCTACGGCACACTTGGCTGCTCCGAAGTCCACTCCATCATCGAAGGACCCCTCCCAACTGACAAATTGTGTCCATCCTCATCACCAGGTCTATCCCTTCCACCATCCTATCCACGATAACTGCATTTATGTTCAGCTTCATTTTACTAACTGCTAATTTCACCAAGCTGATCGGTTTGCAGTCTGCATATCTGCCATCAACTACTATTATCCTTAACTTCATCGATTTCCGGAGGGGGGGGTCACTAAATTGTAGTACAGCCAGTGTCAACCAGGGCTCTTGATTTCCTACCGTTCATCCCAACTTCGATTATTGGTAGTGTCTGGAGCGTCTTGTTCATTGGATAGTAGGAGCAGCTACCGGCGCAGTAGTAACCCTCCTTCCTTCGTTTCCCTGATCCCAGTAGCGCGCTTCATGTCCTAGTTTTCCACAGCAATAGCAGGTCACATCCGCCTTACAATCCCTGACTCTGTGCAGACTTTGGCACTTAAAGCATTTTCCTCTGAATGTTCAGTTCTCGCTTTGCAACTACTTTACGTTCTGCCACCTGCAGATGGGTGTAGCCATTCCTCACCTTTTTTCTCCTTTATAACCACTGTCCCAAAACCTGTTGCTCGGTTCGCTGTGTGTACTCGCGCTTTGCTTATTAGTTCGTCCATATCTGTTCCTGCGACGTTTGGTAACTGCTGTAACCCAACTGACACGTCCTCTGGAAACCCGTTCACAATTGCCAGCCTAACGGCAGTTTCTAGTCATTCTCCGGCAAAACAGGACAAACCTGCCAGCCTCCTAATTTCATTCGCATAGACATCTGCTGTCTGTCCAGCCCAGCGGATCCTAGATAATTTGTTGTAAGACACAAAAACACCTTCCATTAACGCTTTTTTCAACCTATCCTCGATCCTCCTTACGTCTGTCTGTTCATGTTTGTTCATTTCCAAATATAGCGCCAATGCATCGCCCTCCTGTTAAAAAGACATGAGGCTAGTTAAGTCCGCTATGTTTTGTAATTTCGCCTCGAGCCTCACCTTCCTTAGCTATGCAACCACGTCACCTTCGCCCTTAAAGGGTTCTATCATCTCATGGCGAATTTTTTTCTGACATTTTTGGCCGAAATAGCTTGTAGTGAATTAAATAAAAAAGAGGGCGACAATACAGCAAGTAATTTAGAGTTCTTCCTCCTTACTCACGTAAATATCACCGTGAGAATAACAAACACACAGCCGCTACCCTATAGACTTGAATGGCCAAACAAGAAATTATATGGTGAACGACTACTCACGGGAAAACTAGTGCAGCAGGAGAAAAAATGTTTTTTTCATTTCAGCGACTTCTACATCCTGAGGTTACCGCGACTCCCTCCTCTCTGTCTATGTGTCTTCTCCTCTTTACCTCTCGAACCAAAAAGGAAACCCCCCCCCCCAAAAAAAAACAGCGGCCTGAGAAGGCTTGTTGCGCATACGTCACAAGACTCTCGCACCATCCCGTTTTTCGGCGAGATTCACTCCGAGCATAAACACACATTTTGCAAGTTGACAATATATATTTGGGAAGAAAAGCCATGTTGTCCATGAAGAGGTAGATTAAGAATGAGCTAACTTAAGTCCTTTGAAGAAGAAAGAAATAGCTGCCCTGTGTCCGAGGGAGAAGAGAAGAAAGAAGAACAATGAATACTGATAAAACCCGCAAGGTACTGCACTGTATGCATTGGTCTATGAATGTATTTACCAACCCCTCCCGACTGGGCAGGATGTGACACCAGGTCAATTTTTAAGTGGAGTTCAGCAGGTTTGGATTCAGAGTTTTCTTTCTCCTAGATTAGCTGCCTAACCAAGGTTGAAGAACCCTGTCTGCCCTACTATTTATTCATTGCTGGAGGGAGAATAAGAGGATTCTTCATACCTTTCCCAAGGGTATTAGTGCTTTGGGAAATGCAATCATTCGTCTAGGATTTGAACTTGTGTCACCATGTCCATTTTCAATGACGATAACCATTACATCTCGGGCACCTCCTTAAATGTATTTGTCAATGTATATAAAATAAAAGAGTAAAAGTAGTTGTAATTTGTAATTAAATTTTTTTTTTCACCCTTTTGCTTGTTGTTATAGTCATGCATATGCTCTTATATGCATTTGTCACTCCCACTGTTTTTTTTTTGTTGTAAATAAATTTTTTTGCTGTATTTGTCTCAAGCCATTTTTTGATACTCTTTTCCTATTAGTGACCCTTTTTAGATAATAAGTGATAATTGTTTCTCTTTTTCAGAACAGTAAAAGATGGACACATGTCTTTTAGAATTTTAATTCCATTCAGTAATTTATCATCTTCAATTCAGTGTTAGAATATTTACATAGAAATGGTTCTATTAAACTGTTTATTATAACTTATCTGTGGTAAAGACCATTGATATATTAGATTCACACTAAAGTGAGTAGTTAGTTTTAGTTGTTAAACTAGTTTAATAGCTGTGCTATTAGTCACCTGACATTAATTCTGGGTGATCTGAAAATTTCTCAGCTCAGTTCCAGAAGGCCTTTTTCCTAAGCAGCATTAACATTCTTGTATAAAAGTGATTAGGGCTTGGTTTATTGTCAGTCACCTGAAGGACCTCTTTAAGGAGAATACTGATGGAACCAGGGCTATTTTTGAAGCTGTTCTCAGAGAAGCTTGCTTCCTACGGGACACTCTAGATTGGAACCAATCTTGTATCACATCCCAACAACATAGGAGGTCGGTTATATATCATTTAAGTAGATATGTTGGAGATAAGAATAACTGTATCACTGCAGACTGTTATTTGGTTAAGAGATTTAAAAAAAAAAAAAGAAATTCAAGTGTGGAGATGTAATATAGTCATGACAAGTTATTTCTCTTGAGTGGAACTCTTCAATTACCTCACTCCAGAGATAGAAACCTAGGTTCTCTCTCTTTCTTCTCAAGACCTCAGTAAGTAAACATGCCTTTCGTACAGCTCAGTTAATAAATGTGAATGTACATGGAATATCACTCTTGTCCTTAATGCATACCTTGTCCCAATAATTTACACACTCCTTTCCATCTTAATTGGATTGATCTTTTTCTTTTATGTTATGTCCACCCGATGGGTAATCCGTCTACTTCATCCTCCAGCTTTTCAAATCATATTGCTAGAATTAGAGATGCCAGCTTCTGGGTTTGAATTCTGAGATATCCTTCTCCTAGTCTGGTTGCTCATCAAAGCTAGAAAGTTCATTTTGCTCATTCATAACTACCATGAGGAGAGATGGAGTCATCCTTTTCCTATGGCAATTAGTGTGAAATAAATGCATATGACCTCAGTAAGAACTTATATTTAGTGCAATTGTCTTTGCCTTTTATTTAAATTTGTTTAAGAGAACTGACAACAGTGTGAAGTATGTCTAAGGCATTTTATTCAACAAAGTTTACTGTTGTAGCTGTGAAAGCAGCAAATTATTAAAAACAAGGATATTTAAAAAGCATGTAGATACAAAATAATGTTGATAATACAAAATATTTAAACTTGAAAAACATACAAAGAATCTCACAACAATAATTCTCAAAGCCATGTGTTGCCAAAGAAATGGCAAAAATGTGAGAAGTACTCTAAATACAAGGGAGAGGAATAGTTATATAGATATAGAGGTATATATGTACAAAATGTGTATAAAATACGAATAACTAACAGCTAACCTGCTTCCGATTTAAAGCATAAAAACTTCCTAAATTTATTACCAAATACATTTGCTGTGAAGAAATAAAATTCTAAAAAAAGAAAAATAAGAATGTTTTCACCTCACTAGAAAGGAAAAGTGTTAAAATGATAAATTTAACAATTTTGTAACAAAGTCCTAGTATGTTTTAAAGTAAGAAAAAATATTTACCTCGTTGGCAAGTTAGCAGAAAGCAAATTAAGGGAATAAAGTTGTGAAGACAAAGAAAATACTGGCAAAGGTATCTTCTAACATGTCTAACAACAAGAGGCTGAAATCTTGTGGCCAGAGTTTGACTCCAAAAAGGCTGGGGTAAAATTCACTTTCCACTATATAAGGTCATGATGCTCAAACCCCCAAAATAAGGCTTTCATCCTACACTGCAAAAATTTCTGATTGAATCAGAAATTCACACTGATTGAAAAATATATATATCAATTCATAATGCTAGTATTTTGCTTAAAAAATGGAACTACATTTTGGAGTAATGATTCTTTTTTTATTAAGCAGTGACCAAAACTCACCATTTCTTTAGGGACTATTTTAGAGAGTGAACAAGACTGACTGTCACTGCATAAATTGCAAAGGTACTGAAAAGAACCTGTTTATTTATTCAAAATCAAAATATCTAGCAGCAGACACACAAAGCTCTTTGATCCCACTTTCCATTCAAATAACTATTATACCATATTCACCTTAATACAAGGACAACAAATTAGGAAATATACTTTCACTTACAGGGGTTGGCAAGTATTTTGATTCCTCTGGAAATAGAAAACAGAGTATAATTACCATTTAAATTGTAGGTCCACAGTATATGATCAAATATAAGAGAGACGGACAAAGACAGAGAGTAGGTTAAATGACCTGTAAAGAAACAGATATAAATTTGATCCCAGATAGGATTTGGTTTGGTTTGGTTTTATGGCATAGGATATTTAATGCTGAATCAAGTTTATACATATATATTACATATATATGATTTGTAAACATAAGTCAACAAAGTTGAATTGTTCCGAGTTCCCTAACAATTCAATTAAACATCAGTCATTTGTTTAAACACAGTTAAATGATCAAACATTTCCATTTCAAATGACACCTCTGCAGAGGGGTTAGACCCCCGCCCCCAATGAGTGTCCTGGATATGACACTAAACAGTCTGATGGTGAGGTTCCAGTAATGCTGGGCTTTGGAGAATATGGTGCACCCCTTCATTGCCATTGCTCCCAGGTCCACTATGGCCCGGCATGGTAGCACCTGATAGGGCCCTATCTATGGGTCAAATAGAACTAACTACATACTTATGCTAAACTGAATGGTTTGAAATAGAAATGTTTTTGACAATTAAACAGTGTACTCATGCTAAATTGAATTGTTTGAAATAGAACTGATTATTCACATAAAAATGGATTTGGCATTAAATAACCTGCAAAGGTTGATATGCCTTAAAGCCCAATCAACCAACCATTTCAAATGATCTAATATAGCATAGGTCAAAGTTAAATGGTTCCAAATATTGCTATGTATCACTATCACTAACAATTCAATTAAACATCAATCATTCATTTATTTATACACAGTTAAATGATCAAACAGTTCTTTTTTAAACAATTCAATTTAGTATAAGTCATTTGTTTGCACTCAGTTTAAATGTCAAACAATTCTATTTTACCAATAGATAGGACCCCTATCAGGTGCTATTACTCCGGGTCAGAGTGGACTGAGGAGTAATGGCAATGAAAGGGTACTCTGTATTCCCTAAAGACTAGGCTGCCCAGAAAGAGAACTTTGCACTAAGATATAAAATTTCAATATATTACTGTAACTAGTTTTTTTTCCTCTCCAAGCAAATGTTAGTTGAAGTTAAGTTTTTTACCCATTTACAATGAGAAATTACTCATATCCCCGAAATCAAAATTTTGTCCTTTTTAAACAAGTATCATCTTCTTGTTTCTCTGAAAAGAGCACCCAAACTCTCCTCTAGCAATTCTTTTATCATTGATCAAATATAAGTCATTTCATTTCTTTTTTTCATTCCTATAAAAAATAACAAGTTTAATTTGAACAAATAACAACTGGTTCTATTCCTTCTCAAACCAAAACTATAAGAGGCATAATCTCTGAGTGCCTATGCCTGTATGCAATGATTTCATGAGATATTTGGTAAATTCAACATGGTAAATTTATCATAGGTAAAATTATCACTGGTAAATTCATCATTATATTAATTATTCTTATAATATTGGATTTCCCTTACCCTAATCTAAACTCTTTTCATTAAATTTTTATAAACAATGATTAAATTCTGAATTTAGCCATTAAAAATTTACAACTAATTAATTTACTGGCAATAGATTTATCATATGATGAATTTACCAACAATAGATTTACCAGATATGATTTCATTGTATGAACAAAACAATATGGGTAAAAGCTGGTACATTAATCTCAAAAGCCATTTTATCTCTGGCTATTAAAAGTCATTGTACTAGTGTGAACAGTAACAGCTGAATTTTTTTAAAATGAGGTTTTATGGGTAATTGTATTTTATTTGAGAAATCCAATTAGTCAGGGTTTGTAATCTTAAAATGTAATTATATGCACAGTGAAAATAATACGCTAAATATGTATATAATTCTTTTGTGTTTTTTAAAACTTTCCTAACGATATCATAGTATTAAAATATCTGATATTATGACTTATGTGGCATGAAATAGAAACAAAGGATAATTTCAGGTGAGATTTGAACTTTCATCCCATATCTTTTCAAGTTCAAATCATGTTGGAAGCTAAGTCTTTCTTTTTATTCTATGCTGCTTCATAAATAGTCATAGAACATAAACAAGATCTAAAGCTTGTGATAAAAAAAGTACAAAAATAAAATCAAAGAAAAAATAGTAAAAAAATTAATAATGGTAATACTTAATCTTAGAAAGTAAGAAAAGTTAAAACTCTTATTTGAAAAAATACAAAAATTAAATATTATCAATTGTTCTTACCAGTTTTGTTTTTTGGAATCAATATGGTGAAATCATATGTAACTTCATCTTTTTCATGATCAATCTTAAAAAAAGGCTTTTTGTATAAGACTGAAGCTGCCTGCAAAAGATTGTAAAACATCCTGAGTGAAATTTCTCAAAATGATGAGTATTATTTCTGCATATGAGTCTGCTTATCAAGTCTTTTTTTTTTTTAAATTATTTACTAAGTTTACTTAGTTGTGACACAAAGCCGTAAATATGGGGGTACCCAGTGAGAATCAAACTCCCTAACAATGGTCTGCTAATCCAGCTTGTTAACTATTACACCACACAAGGTGCTCAAGTCTTCTTTTTTTTTACTCTTATCCAGTAAAAGCAGCCAACTTATACAGCAATGAGGTTAGCTCTGATCACCACAACTGCTATGTAAATTTGTAGTCATTGGCATCTACCTTAACAAACTTATGACAAACTCACATTCAACATTAACATATATCAACGATAAGAAAATTATCTGAATTTAGAGATAAAAATGCACTTGAAAGAATTTTAAAATAAATTTGACAGTTCTGTTGAATAGATTCTTAAAAAACAAAAATATAAAGCAAAACTAAAAACTTAAATCACAAGCAAACAAGAAAATAATCAAGAATAATCAAAAATCAAGCTAGTAAGAAATTGCAAAATGTATTCTAGATTTTAATTCAGATGAGTGCACATGTACATGTATATGTATGCTGTATGAATTCGATGAAATGGAATATTCAGTTTTTCAAATAACTTTTATATTTCTTGTTCAGATTTGTTTAAATTTTGACAGTTTACTCTTAATAGTATGTCAAATTGATTGTTATGATGAAGAATATGCCAATACCTACTCATGGTTTGAATATGGATCTCCAGCTAACAAACACAACTGTTGAAATGGATTGTGCTACTGGAGTTCAAGTGTCTAAAAGTGGTGAATATATAAATACATATATATAATACATATAAATAATAAAATTGATATATAAAAATAATCAGGTAGTATTTTACTGATGAACCAGATTTTCTTTGAATTGCAAAGTTTTTTAAATTTAAAGATTGTTATATCTCATAACAAAAAACCAAAAATGCTATTTTTATCCAGAAAATGTATTCTTTAATGAACCCCCTTTTTTAAGAACTGTATTAGTATACCAAATACTTTGTTGTGGCACCTTTTTGCGTGTAGTATTTCTTTCATTTGTTCTGGTAACAAATCAGTTAAATCATGTCAAAATCTCTGGTGACACTGACATCCACACTTCAGTAAAGATTTGCTTCAATTCTTCAAGATTTTCTTAATGTCCTCCTCAGGGCTATTTGCAGACTGATCCAGAATAGGTATCCTCTTCTTCCTGAACTATTCTTTGGTAGATTTTGCTGTATGGGATGGAGCAATGTTATACTGGAAGCTGAATTCATTGTCCCCAAACTTGTCCTCAATAGAAGGGATAAAAAAATGATTTAGAATATCCTAATAAATAGCAGCATTAATCAACCTTTTCAAGAAAAAAGTCTTTTCAACACTGGTGGCAGGTATGTAACTCAAAACCATTACAGATTGAGGGAATTTCTCACTTTTTTTCATGCATTTGATATCATATTTCTCATATGACTTTCCCAGGATGCAGGGGCCATGCTCACTGAAGGAAATACAGAATCTTGATTCTTCACTGAAGATGACCTGGTTCTATTGATTAACAGACTATATATATATATATATATATATATATAATCTATGCACTTATGACTAAGCAAGATTTTTGATTTCAATGCCTTTTTTGGTTTACAGGGCCATGAGTGACCTTTCTGCAGTTGGCTGAAATCCCTGATTCTCATTACTGGTAAACTTGTAAATAATCAAACCTATGAAAGTTAAGGTTTGACTATGTATATATGATAGTCAGCTGAAAAGTTCATTGGTTAATCCAAAGACTCTCATGGAATGTGACCAAATGAGGTTTAATCTTTAACATTGTCCCCTTGTGGTTCACACACTTCTTCCATCTGTGTTGCTGTAGTTGAGTCCCATTGGTCCAAAAAGTCTTCAGTGGCCAATATGATGTCATCATATGAACTTTTCAGCCCACCCTAGTATGTGTGGATAGATAAATAAATAGATATATGCTAAACTCAGAAATTATTTTTCCATATGGATACTATATAAAGTAAATGAAGTTGGCGACCTTAGTCGAGGGTGACCCGAAGGCTCCCTTTTAAATAGCTACCACACCAAAGTGTAGAGGAGGGCACTACTCCATTCCTTGGATTGCTCCACTTTACCCTCGATCCTTACCTTATAATGCTGAGTGTTTAGCAAGGCGGCATCAAGTACCATTTCTTTAGTCTTTGGTATAACTCAACCTGGGATTGAACCCCAGTCTCCTGGACCATTGGCAAACACTCTACTCATTAGGCCAATGGTTCAGTTAATACTATATAAAATTAAGTGTAAATCAACAATAACAGATACAGCAAATGAAGCAAACTTATATCTGCTCACTTTATTTTCCATAGAGCAAAAATAGTAATTTATCTAAAAAAAATATTTTCATTTGCTATAGATATATTTCTTTTCAGTCTGATTAAAAATTCAAAAGCCATTTTAGAGTTTTAGGTTTCTAAACATTCAAATGTTTAATTGAAGTTTAACAAGACATCAATTTTAAAAGTTATATCTGATGACAGCAATTTTAGAAATATACAGATCTCTCCTTTTTTACTAGAAAAGCAAAAAAAAATGAACTTACCAATTTTGGAAAGTCATGGAGCAGTTTCAGCATGGTTATGTAATCTATTTTAACATTTAAATCCAGTAAACATTTTACAGCTGCTGTCCTTTCTGTCAAACAAATGTGAAATAGCAAACAAATAAATTGACTACAAGTATTGCTATTTAATACTAATTATCCTATTCAACACTATTCATTCATTTGCATTCATTCAAATGGTTCCAAGTATTGCTATGATATACCGATAATTCAGTTGAGGCACACAGTTAAAGAGCTTCAAGTCTTGCTATTTCACACCAATAATTCTATTCAACATAACTTATTCATTTGCATACAGTTAAATGATTCCAAGTATTGTAATGTATCACTAACAATTCAATTAAACGTCAATCGTTTGTTTACAAATGGTTAAATGGTCAAACAATTCTATTTCAAACAATTCGATTTAACATGAGCCATTTGTTTGCACTCAGTTTATATGTCAAACAGTTTTATTTGACCCACAGATAGGACTCTATCAGGTGCAACCTCTCCGAGCCAGAGTAGACCTGACAGTGATGGCAATGAAGGGGTACTCTGCATTTCCTAAAGCTGTCTCACCATCAGATTGTTTAATGTCATATATACGACACTCATTGAGGGAGTCTTACTCATCTGCAGAGATACCAACTGGACTGATTATTTCATTCAGGTAAAATTTGAAAGTTGGTTATATATATTTTTACTTTGATTTTGAGTAATCTTTTAAAAATAGATTTTTGTTTACTGATTCATATATACAAATTTAGGATAAATTCTATATATTCTAATTTGTAAAATTACATCAGAAACTTACCAAAATGAATAGCTAAGGCCAGAGGTGTCCAGCCTTTTTTATCCTCCTTATTCATATCACATCCAAAATTATTAAGGGTTTCTAATGCTTCAGTGGAATTTGAAAAGGCAGCATAATGTGCTGGTGTGAGTAGGTCTTCTGTCAGTTCGTTACCTGAAATGTATTTCCAGAGTGAATAAAACATTTTATTGTTTATTATTATTTCCAAGTCCTCTATTATTACCATCATTATTACTCCTTGAGAGTTTTTCACATCATAACGCTGATGGTCTTTCACTGGAGTCAGAGTGATAGCAAGTCTTTTCAAGACTCCAGGAGTTATCTATTTTAGCATATTTGGGATATTTTGGTTATAAGAATAAAAAAATAAACAGAAATTTATATGATCATTTGTCTCATAACCACAGGTGAGGGCGGTTGTAGAGGTACCACTAATGACACTCTGATAATCTCACTTGGTCATGAGCTACACTTAGTGAAAGATGGGTCTGGTCATTCCTGGATGTCATCTTCCAACTTTTTCTTCCTCCTAGCACTTTGGAGGATAGTTTTTACCAGGTCTGATGGCCTCATCACATCATTTTTTTCATCTTCACAATGCTAAACAGGTTGTCATGTAACTCAAAGATTACACTTATTCTTTTCTGATCTCATTTGTGATGAGCTCTCTATGATATATTAAAGACCTTTATGGTAACATCTCATCTCAAAGGCTTCAATGTGCCCCTAAAAGTCAACAGTGAGGGTTCAGGATTCACAAATATACAGAAAGGTTAAGATAATAAGTGTGCACATGAGTTTGATGTCTGGGAGATGTTCATATAAGTAATCTAATATTTTTATACTAAGAAAAAATATTACAACACTATTTTAATATAGATTTTCTTTCTATTTTATATAACCACTATTAAATAATTACTCATTGTAGATGAGTGGTTATTGAAAAAGAAAAAAAAATATTTGTATTGTTAAAATTTATTCAGTATTTTTTACGCATCATTTACAATAATAGATTTAGCAGTAATATTGAAATGTTTTAGTAAGATAAATTCTTCAATCATAATATACAATTCTGTATTAAAATAGACTCTTTTTCTGTTTTTTTCTTCAATGTATTAGAACGCTTGGTTGTTGGGGGATATTTAGTCAAGACCCCACTTGACAAGTATTAGTATATCTGTGATATACAAACATAGAACACAAAGGAAAGAAAAACAAGATAAAATCATTTGCACTTACAAGAACATTTAACTTTTGATATATACAATATACATATTAGTTGTATGAAAAAAGAAAGACTATATGGATGTGTCCCAACAGGTAAAAATATACACATATTGTTCCATGAACAAGCAGTATGTGAAAGAAGACAAAAATCAAAAAATGATTACTTGATGAGCATAGGTAATATTGTCATATGGTTTTACTGTTCCCTGTTCAAAGATCAGAGGCAAAAAGAGGTCAAAAAGGGTTTTTTAAGGTTGTCATGTGACACTGTACAAGCTCCTAGTGGATATGTAAATTATCTAAAGGGGATAACCATTTCTTGTATCCCTACAAAGTGTATAAAACAAAAACAGAATTAAACAAAATGTCAAAAGATTTTAAAATCAGACCAGCACAGAATTCAACTTGTTGTGGCTTCTGCTTCTCAATAGAAGCAAGATTGATTTTAATGGCATGTCAACTCTTCAAGGTTTATCCTATGCCTAGAGATTTGGGAATTGTGTTCATTATTCATTTATATTTAAGATTTTTTGTGTAGTTGTTCCTAAAGAAGTTTTGTTTGCACATGACCCAATTGAATATGAACAATTTTTTAACAGGTCTATTTGACCCATAAATGGGACCTTAACAGTTACAACCACTCCAGGTCAGAGTGAACCTAGCAGTAATGGCAATGAACAGATACTTTGCATTTATATATCTCCAGAACTGGTGTCTCACTATCAGATGTGGAGACACACTTTTGATGGGAGGGAGGTTTTACCCCTCTGCAGGAAATAAAGTCAGCGTATTCTAAGCCCTGCTGATAAGGCAGACAGACACAAAGAAAATGAAATAAAGCTCTGTGAAATGATTTTGAAAACAATTTCATACAAGAAGAAAAGAATATTTTTATTCTGTTTTTGCTTTAAACACTAAATAAACTCTTTTTTTTAATGAAGTTTCCTATGTATTATACCTGAAGAAAGCCTGAAAATGAACTTGTTGAACTGTATAAAAAAAAAAAAACAAGGAGTTAATCATTCAAAACATTATTTGAAAGAATTTGTACTTACCATTATAATATTCCTTAATACTCATTAAGTATATTATGATGTTGGATTTATTTTTATATGCAGCAAAGTGCATAGGAGTTTGCTTATATTTGTCCAGTGGCTTTGGATAAAGTTTCAATATTCTAATCAAATATTCAAACACTTCAGGAGATCCAAAACAAGCCTGAAAATCAAAAGTTATATGTTCTTCATTTACATGTTTGTTGAATGAAGCATTGAAAAAATCTACATGAGTAGTATGGTCAAAGAAATTCTGCTGATGACTGCACACCAGCATTGTCAAAGCAGTATATAAGAAGAGCACATGAAGGTCTAATCTTTTTACTCACAGCATATCTTGAAATAGGCCTGACCCTAGCCCTACACAAGTATATGCATTAATTCATTTTAAGTTTCCTGTAGACCCAAGGTATAAGAGAGTGATTGTTCTGGTGCAGGTGTTACTTTCATTAGATGTGTCTTTGACACACTTTTGAGGTGACTGTTAATTGTAGAATAATGCAAAGAAAAAGCTTAAATTGTTTTATTGAATAATTGGAGGGACAAATTGATAATCAGGATTTGAACTTTTTCTTTTTTTGAATAAAGGTTTAGCATCTGTTTGTCTGATTTTTAGAATTTATGAAATGTATTTTTTTTTTACTGATAGCATATTTTTAGAAAATAATTTCTTTAATTTGTTTTTGGTTAAAAGTAGAATACTTAGAACTATTACACTGTAAAACACCATCTATTATAAAGGTTCATTTAAAGTGTATTGTCAAGAAAGTTGAATCAGTTTAAATTTGATGTCTATACCTTTTCCAGTTCAAAATGGGAGTAGTTCAGTCCAAAATGGGAATAGTTCAGTTCAAAATGGGAATAGTTCAGTTCAAAATGCAAAAATTATTATAAGTATAAATATAAAAAATATTTTATAAATTATTTTAGCAATAAAATTGTTAACATTTTATAATACTTATATATACATAAATGTACGTGTGTCTATATATATATATATATAAATAATTAAGGAAGACACAGACTTCAAAGTGGCAAAAGAATTCCTGTAAAATTTTGATGGTTGATAATGAAGGTTTTTGACAGTACGTATTATAAGGAGTAATTAGGTTACAGGACTTATTTTTTTTGTAATAAATCACAAAATTTATGATATCAATATATCATCAAATACATGAATATTGCTTGTACATTGTCATGTAACTCTTTAGTTACTTGTCTGTTCTACATGTGTGTGTGTGTGTGTGTGTGTGTGTGTGTGTGCATATTTGAGTTTTTGTGTGGGGATAGATGAAAAAAAGTGAAAGAATGAAACTGAAATGGAGAAGACAACTAGTCTGGATAGGTATATATATATATATATATATATAGAACTGGCTCATTGGCCAAGTTAGTAGAGTGTTTGCCAATGGTCCGGGAGACCTGGATTCAATCCCAGGCTGCGTCATACCAAAGACTTTAAAAATGATGCTTGATATCTCCTTGCTTAACACTCAGCAATATAAGGTATGTATCAAGGGTAAGTGGAACAATCCAGGGAAAGGAGTAGCACCCTCCTCTACACCTCAGTGTAGTGGCTATTGAAAAGGGAGCCTTCTGGTCGCCCTTGACTATGGTTGCCAACAACTTATAATACATATATATATATATATATATCCAGGGAAAGGAGTAGCGCCCTCCCCTACGCCTTGGTGTAGTAAGCTATCGAAAAGGGAGCCTTCGGGTCACCCTCGACTATGGTCGACGACTATATATATATATATACAGATATATATACATATATATATATATATACATGTACATATATGTATGCATATATATATATATATATATATATATACACCTAAAGACAAGTGGCCTGTCTCTGTTTCATCCATTCCCTTTATGTTCAGGGGGTGTCCTCGTGGTGTAATGGTTAAAGCGATGGACTGCGGAATCATAGTACGCAAGTTTGTACTCCAGTCGTGCTATTACATTCACTTTCAGGCAAATACCCTTGGGAAAGGTATGAACCCCCTCCCAGCTATGGGTTAAATAGTACCACTACTGTTCTTCTAGGAGAATGGCTTTGGCATTAAATAACCTAAAAAGAGTTGATATGCCATTAAACAAAGAAACCAACCAACCAACCTTTATGTTCAAGTGCATACATACACATCATATACGATTTTATATATATATATATATATATATATATATATATATATATACACATATATATGCATCTCATATCCATGTACACACATACGTATACATACATATATATATATATATGCATTTGTACATAAATATATATATATATATATATATATATATATATGCATTTGTACATAAATATATATCTATATAAGATTGCTTGATTGTTTTATTTATTTATTTTTTTGGAATTTATTTATTTATGTCATCATAATGGTGATGATATAAACAATAAAAGTTTATATTCTTTTCACAGTACATATAAGAATGACCAAGTGTGGACAATAGTCAATATTGTTTGCAATGAGTGTGTGTATATATATATATATATATATATATATATATATATAAAATTTCATCTACTGAGCCTTTTACATTTCATCTAAAAAAGTTATTCTACAGAGCCTTTTACATCTCATCTAAAAAATTTCATCTATAGAGCCTTTTAGGATTTGTACTCATGCCAGATAATGACTGAAAGTATACAAGTAAACTTTGCTAGAGGTACATTAAAAACAAAGAGGAACAGCATGTTCTTCAACTGATGTCTTGTCTGGCGTAGTCAGCAGACTTAAATTCCATTGAACTGGTGGACATAACTGAAAAGTCAGAGCTAAGTAACCCACAAGTGTGGCTCACCTCCGGCAACTCTTATACGAAAGCTGGGCAGAACTATCTTCAACCTACCTCCAGTCTTTGGTGGAAAGAATGCCAAGAATCTGTGTAGCACTGATAGTAACTAAAGGGGATCATTTTGATGAATCAAAAGTTTATAAGTTTTTGTTTTTGATTTAATTTGTATTTAATGTGGCAAACTTACTAACTTACTTATTCATATTGAGCTTTCTATAGAAGAGAAGCTTTTTATATTTATGATTCACTCCAGAGTTTGTTTTTTTTTAATTCTTTGTTTGGTTCCATTAAAAAAAAATTCAGGAGTGTACTAATGGCAAGAGAATGCACATATGTGCAAGTGTGTGCATATATGTTCAAAGTGCATAATTGTAACTGGCTTAGAAAAAACATTATCATTGCAACATTTAATGTTAGGACTTTAAATACAATAAATCAGCTACCAGAGCTTACAGCATCGGCAGCTGAACACAATAAGTAAAGTAAGTAAAGTTGGCGACCATAGTCAAGGGCAACCAGAAGGCTCCTTTTTCAATAGCTACTACACAAAGGTGTAGAGGAGGGTGCTACTCCTTTCCTTGGATTGCTCCACTTTACCCTTGATATGTACCTCATATTGCTGAGCAATATGCTTGATATGTACCTCATATTGCTGAGCAAGGAGGTATCAAGTATCATTTTTATAGTCTTTGGTATGACCCGACCTGGGATTGAACCCAGGTCTCCTGGACCATTGGCGAACACTCTACCCACTAAGCCAGTAGTTGGAACACAATAAAGACATTATATGAGTGCAAGAACATGGATATTACCATAGTGAACTAAACTTGAAATACCATGATACTGGTGAATCATTGACAAGCCTACATTGCACTAAGTGGGCTCATGAACAGCATAGTTCAGCAGGGCTTGTGTCTCGGCTCGTGCCCAACCTTTCTCTCCTCTAAATCCCCACTATAACCATTGACCTTGTGTCAGGTCCTGAAGTGTTAAGTCCTGTCTGGTGGGAGGCAGAGACAAATAAAACCTGAGTCAGCTTGGAGTGTAGAATATACAACTGCATCTCTACAAAGAGGTAAGACCCTCCCTCACAATGAGTGACCTGGATATGGCACAAAAACATTTGATGTGGCTCCATTACTCCTTGGTCCACTCTGATCTGGAATGCTAGTACCTGTTAGGGTCCCATGTATGGGTCAAATAGAATTGTTAGTGTTACATATCAATACTTGAAACCATTTAACTGTGTGCAAACAAATGAGCTCTGGCTTTTTTAAAATGTTACCTACAAACTATTTGGGCACAAATCAAATATATTTAATATATATATGTATAAACAGGATTTGGCATTAAATAACCTACAACAAGTGATTTGAAACCCAATAAACCAACCTATCACTGATATTGAGCACTCTTTATTTAGAAATAGAGCAAAACATAACTACATTAATTCCTCTCTCCTTCTCTCTCTATATATGTGTGTGTGTGTGTGTGTGTGTAGTCCATTTTGTGATTGATACCAGTTTGTATCTGATATTACACAATCTGTATCTGATGCTGTGAGTCATCCACCTGTTGCGAAAGAAGTACTTCATCTCCTGGATCAAAGAGTGCACGGCTATGTCTACTTTTGGAGACAGAAGTTATAGTGTACTGGTCTCATCTCTCATGAGAAGAAATCTACATCGAATGCAAATTTCCATATGCTAGAACTTGCATAAAAGAAAAATGTCAGTAGCAGGAGGAGTTGTTGTTTTTTGCGAACTGCTGGTTTGACCAGAAGTATACAAAGGAAGGGTTATGAGCCGGCCTGATTTTTGTTGATTGTATCAGTGAATTGAGACTATTCATTGTGGGGACTGTTTCACTACTTTTAGCTGGATTAGCCCCAACAAATATATTTAATATATATATATATATATATATATATATATATATATATATATATATATAAACATGATTTGGCATTAAATAACCTACAACAGGTGATATGTCATAAAAACTAATCAACCAACCTATCACTGATATTGAGCACTCTTTATTTAGAAATAGAACAAAACATAACTACATTAATTCCTCTCTCTCTCTCTGTCTATATATATATATATATATATATGTGTGTGTGTGTGATCTATTTTGTAATTGATACCAGTTTGTACCTGATATTACGCAATCTGTATCTGATGCTGTGAGTCATCCGCCTTAGCAACAGGATGTAAACTAATAACAACCAAATATCAGAGCTGGAGCCTTGGACCTGATTATTTATTAAGTGTGGAAAGCAAGATCATACAAGTAGATTATTTTTACTTACCCGATGAAGAATGCATTCTGATTTCATTATATCACGCAAATTTACAATTTGATTATGGGAGAGCTTCAAAGCTTTAATGTTTTCTACTTTCAATATCTCCACTTTTGATGGATCTTTAAAGAGTTGACAAAGAGCATTCTGGTTTCCTGAAAAAGTAAATAAGAAAGATCAATTTTCTCACTTGTTCATCACAAAATGCTTTACAAATTCATCTAGGAAAAGGGGATTAGGTAACATAATTTCTCAACTGAAAATATTCTCATCTGAACACTTGATTAATTATGCAAGTGATGCTACTTTGAAATTAATACAAATCAAAATTATTGCTGATATTAGCATATGAACAATAGAAATTAATAAACAAATTAATTCAACCCAGCATTAGTCTGCTGTGTTATTCAAACATGCTTGGCCAGGTAGGATGTTTACACATCCCAATGCAAAAATATATATAATGTTACTATATAATAATATAATAATGATAATAAATAAATATATATTAGGTATATATATATTTCTAATTCATGAAATATTGTCTGCAACCCTGGGTTTTTTGTCAGCATTTTTTCATATTTTCGATTTTCAATTCATTCCATCTTCTTAACTGCCTGATGATTGTTGTTTTACAAAAAACTCCATGAAACCCAGGGTTGCAGACAATATTCCATGAATTAAATATATATATATACCTAATATATATTTATTTATAATTATTATTTAATAGCTCTATCCTAGATATTGAGCACTCTCCAAATTATATTGCACTTGGTTCGACACTTACCTACAAAGTGATTTAGTGACAACCAACACTCTGATAATATAATATAAGGTTACTATATATATTTAATGTTACTATTTAATGCTACTATTATGTAAAATATACTGCTGCTTCAGTGTATCTTTGCAGTCACTGAGGAACAAATTGATTGCACAGTAGCTGGTAATTATTCGTCTAATATAATACAATAAAATGAATTATGAAAAAAGAAAGATTCAAATCACATTTGGAAAATACCAACAGAATACTTTCATGTATGATCATTCTTAGTCTGAAAATAGCTTGCAATAAAAAAAAATTTCTCTAATAGTTTCTCTCTATGCTTGCGATTAGCTCATGTTCACCTTTTTTCCTAAGAATTACCTCAGCTGTCTCGTTCCTTAGTCTTTTATACATGTCGTCACTCTGGTCATGCTCCTATGATCCTCCTCATTTCCTGTCGATATAAATAGCTGCTCACGTTCGACTTCACTTTTCTCCTTTTTTTCCTTTCTTCCTTTTAAGGTAAGTGACTTTTCAACCTTCACTTCCAGTATCTAAACTATATCATTTTATTTGTATCAATATAAAAAAAATAACATAAGGTTCAATCTTATTTACAATATGGTATAAATAATTTCTTGAACTAAACCTATAATAATGTATTGAAATGATAATTTCTATAGATTTACTGCATAAAGTTATGTTGTATATTCTATGTAATGTACACCAAAAGAAGGAAAGAATGACATCTATATTTTACTGAAGCTGAGCCAGGATTGTGCCACTCTAAGTGCTCAATGTCCTCATTTAATTAGGAGAGTTGTAGGAAGGGGAGAAATAATCAAGTTACCAACTAGGAATTATGAGCATGCTAAAACACTCCAGTAGACTAATACAGGGTTAAAAAATTGCAGAAGAATTATTTTTCTTTTTATTCATGAGGTGGTACTGAAGAGTCCTAGGCCAAATCAAAAAGGGAACTAGGTAAAGCTATAAAACATTTTCAACAAATGAATTCCAAACTTCAACATACTTATCACATTATTTTTGAGGAGTCCTCATGGAGTTAGTAACACTCTGGACTGCAACATCATAGTATGTTTAAGCTACAGTCACATTATTGCATTCACTTTTGGACTAATATCTTTGGGAAAAGTATGAACTCCCTTATCCCCACCCCCAGCTATGGGTTCAATAGTACCACTATTGTTCTTCTACAAGGATATTTTCAGTACTAAATTACTCACAGAGGTTGATATGTCATGAAACAAAGAAACTAGCCAACATCATTTTAAAGTGTTTTTTTTTAACCTTCTCAAAGAAGAAAAAAAATTGAGTATTTTTTTTAAAAGCATATTAAAAAACAAGTTATTCATTTGTTGATTGAACTAAGTATGTTTTAGCACCCTCTCATATATTTTTTATCTATTGTTCTTATAACAAAATACAAAAAATTCTTCTATTCTATTAGAGTTGAATTTATAACATGAGGGGAGATAATATTACCATCTATACAAAAATGGCAGTTGAGTGTGTAGAGTTCTGTTGCCTCTTGTTATATTAAAAGGAAGAACAAATGAGTCGAAGATATTGATAGTTTTCAATTTGGATGTTTTATTAACAGCTTGAGACGAAAGGAACTCTTGTGCTGCAAGTCAAAGGAAAGAGGAAAATGGTAGTAAATGATAAAGCCGGTATTAAGACTGTCGTCAGGATAGAAATTAAAATGCTGGAGTCCAAGCAGGAGTTGAGATGCTGTCATCAGGACAGGAAATAAAATGCCAAAGTCAAAACAGGAGTTGAAAATATCCAATTTGTTTCTCCGAGGATTTGTTGGTTTAGAAGGAAAGATGAATGATGAAAGAATGATTTCCCAGACACCAATGGTCCATAAATTGGATGTGTTCTCCTCATGGTGCTAACCGGACGGCTCAAGATATGTAAGAGAGAGTCAGTGAAGAAGAGTGAATGTACTCTCTCATGTTGGCTGGTCTTTCCTGCTGCTAGGAGGCAAAGAGATGTGCTCTGTCATGTTCACTGGCTAGTGAGGAAGTGAGTGCTGCTGGCTAGTGGGGAAGTGAGAAGAGGGTGAGAAATGGTTAGCGCAGCCTTTTATGTTGCCCCGGGCAAAATAGCATTAGTCATTCTCATTGGGCGAAATAGTTAAATTCGAACTCCAATGGCCAAAGCAATTCCCGCTCAAAATAATAATTAGAAATTCTTTCTGCTACAAATTTTAATTTTTTTGTAAGCAAAATTAATGAAAAAATATACACTTTTCTTTTATGAAAACTGATTAATTATCTAAAACTTAGGTAAAATTTACATTAATACTTGGATTATTCCTGTATAAAATGCAGTCTAGTCACTGATAACTGCTATGTCAGTGAAGGTTAATCATTGGATGAGGAAGAAGAATCAAAAGCACAACTTGTCTTAAGCTTTAATATTTCATTACTTTATTCTGTCCATTTAGTCTTTTAGGCTATGGAAGCAGGTGGAAATAGCTAATAGACACAATGCTTTTCAAGGTAGTTTCTCCATTCACGCAAACATTTTTCTCCTCATACCTCAGCCACTAAAAGAAAGAGGAAAATCAAGAAATTCATTTTCTTATATTGGGGATCACAGAACTCCCCAACCTCACATCTACTTTATATAGGTGAAATCATCACCACTTATTGCTGGTTGACTTAGCAAGGCCCAGTTAGAAGTGTCAGATCAATCATCTTGTCACACCTTGCCCACTGGACAAGATGCTGAACTTTCTCTTTTTCTTCCGGCTGCTGGCTTTTTTGATAACTTATCTAAATGCACCTTGTAATATTTGCTTACAATGTCACAAAAAATTAATTACATATTTTTTTTAATTGTATATATGTGATTTACCACACCCCTCCATTAAACACAATATTCAAAGTTCTATGACCCTCATGCATTTTGTCATGCACTACTGCAGGTGGTGCCAAAAATAGCTCAGATCCATCATCTTTCCTCTTTTGAAGCACCTAAGACATCAGGCTATAAACTGTGTTTATCCCCATAACAGTCTATGTCAGCATGTTCCATTACATCTAAAAATAAAATTACCCTTTCCTTGACAAAGAATCAAGTGTGTCATCATTTCCCAGAATAACTTTTCGCTATTCTGCCACTGAAATCTAGTGCTTCTGATACCAGCTATTCCTTGCCTACAGAATAGAAGTCTGGTATTCAAAGAGAACAGACCTGATATATTTTACTGCTGAACCAAAATGTCAGTTCTAAATTTTAGAAATAATAACAAAGTTCATTCTTTAAGGAATTTAAGACTGACACACACAAGTAAGTAATTAACAAAAGAATGACTAAAAACATTTATGTACACTGTACGTATACAAAATAAGTACATGCACAAAACATTTGTAAGTTATAGATTATCATCAAGAATATATAAGTAGATAAAAAGACAATGCCTGTTCAACTCAACCTCTTGTTATTTGTTCTCTGTCTGCATGTTTTATTTATAATTTCTGCATTAACTTTTCATCACAGTTACCTGGAAGACTCCACTGTTACAATATTAAGCTATATTTTGTCATAGTAACTTTCTGAACTAATTTGCTACATATTGTACCCTCATAAAATCCCTTTTAGATATGTGGGCAAATGCTGCCTATAAGGTGTGAGTAGCCTCCTGAAACTGAGGGGATTTATTTTAATACCTCAGTCATAAGTGCTAGCTTTTTTATTGTATAATTTATAACTGAATACTTACCTATTTCATCAAGTTTACCAAATTCAGAATTCCAGTACCTAAACTCCAACAGAAAAATGAAATGTATGATTATTTTCTTGTATGAATATAAACAGAACAAGAAATACATAGTAATTTTAAAATAATTCCTAGATTTATTGATTATCTGGTGGATATTGTTAGGAAACTGAAACTTAAAAAGTATAACAAAAGAATTATTTTAACTACTAGTTAAAAGTTCTGCAATATTTTGGTATACGCTACTTGTCAGTACATATATCACATGACCAAAGCAGTTCAAGCCGTGGCAGGTACCTGCTGTAGTTGATAGTATCATGGTAGTTGTTGTACTGATACATTGTTCATTTTGTGCAATGTGAAAGCTGCACAGATCAACATACAGCAGTCTAATTCAGGAACTATGCTTTATGAAGCTATAACACTTCAGAAGCAAAAACATTTGTGGTACAAAAAGTAAAGACACTGTTCTTCACAGTACAGTAACTAGATTGTTCAAGAAACTTCTCTTGGGTTGCAAAAACCTCAACAATCAAGCAAGGCCAGGTAGGCCTAAAATTGTATACTTTGACACTGTGCCCCAAGCCATGGAGGTAAATCCAGCTAGTAACAATCAAAAACATTTGTTTTGCAAATGATCAATTGATCATATTACAGTAACCAGAACATTGAAGAAACTTCACTTGGGTTGCAAAAACCGCAACAATCAGGTAAGGTCAGGTAGGCTTGAAGCCATGGATTTTGAGGCCGTTCTTCAAGCCATAGGGGTAAATCTGGTGAGTAGCACTTGGAGAGAATCAAGCAAGCTTGACATCTTACTGTCTAGTATGGTTGGTCACATTTACAACCTAAGCAAAAGCAGTTGGAGCTGCTTAGTTTTGCTTTATATTACCAAAATATTGCAAAACTTTTGACTCACCCTTGTAGAATTTACCCAATGTCATTTTTTCCCATAGGTGGAAAAAGAGGATGTGAAGTAGAAAAGGTGGGAGATAAGAAAGAAAAGAAAACCAGGTGAAAAGTTTATATGCAGAGTGTCCCAGAATGATGGAATACATTTTATTTTTAATCTTCAAGAGTATTGTCATTAGTCTGCTATTGAAATATTGAGTATTTTGATGTATATGCTTAGCCCAGTTGGTTGGGGCAGCAGAATATGCCAACTGCAATTCTGCAGAGGAGTGAGACCCCACCTCTCAATGAATGTCCTGATATGACACAAAACCATTTGATGGTGAGGTTCTAGTCCTGAAGCTTTGAGGAATGTGGAGTATCCATTCACTGCCATTACTCCCAGGTCCACTCTGACGCAGAGTCGTAGTACCTGTTTGGGTTCCATCTATAGATTGAGTAGAACCGTTTAATTATTCTCTATACTTGAAACCATTTAACTGTGTGCAAACTAAAGATTGATCTTAAATTGAATTAGTATTGGATAACAATGATTGGAATCATTTAACTGTGTGCAGACAATAAATAAATATACTTGAAACTATTCATCTGTGTGCAAATAAGTGAACTATAGCTTTTTAAAAAAATGTTACCGACAAACAATTCATTTACAAATATATATATATATATATATATATGTACGAGGTGCATACGATAAGTTTCCAGACTTTTTTGTATGGGTATTTAAAATTGTCGTAGACTCTTAAAAATTCAGTATGTTATTGCTATACATCTTATGAGATGACAGATCAATTTTTATGATTTCAGGTTCAAAGGAACACCTACAGAAGCAATTGGAATACACCCCACTAAAGCCTGATTATCACAGCTGGTGAATTTCAAAAATGCAATCTGACACTTTAGAAGAACGATATGCAATAAGATTATGTTTTAAACTTGGAAAAAATGTCACAGAAACGTATGGAATGCTTCAGACTGCTTTTGCACCATCTTGCATGAATCGAGCATCAGTTTTTGAGTGGCATAAGAGATTCAAGGAAGGCAGGGAGTCTGTAAGGGATGATGAGAGGTGTGGGAGGAATAAGGAAGTCAATACACCAGAGTTGATTGGCCAAACGGTTAGGGTTAGGCTTAGGGTTACTGTGTTGCGGTTTTAAGGGAGTTCAGGCAGAGATTCTGTCAGAAGAGGCCAGCACTATTCAAATTAGCTCAGTGGCATTTCCACCAGGACAATGCACCAGTCCACTACTCCATCCTTGTCACTGACTATTTGACCAAGATGGGCATCAAGACAGTTCCTCACCGTCCCTATAGTCCAGATCTTGTTCTCTGTGACTTTTGGTTTTTCCTTAAGCTCAGGGGCTGTCGTTATGAGACAATTGAGGAGCTGAAAGAGGCTGTGATGAAGGTAATTGACATGCTCACACAAGAGGACTTCCATGGGGCCTTCCAGAAGTTGTTGGAACAGTACAACAAGTGCATTGCAGCCAGAGGAGACTACTTCGAAGGGGACTAGAGTTTCATGTGTGTACTATCAATAAAAGTGCCCATACGAAAAAAGTCTGGAAACTTATCGTATGCACCTCATATATATAAATACATATATAAAGGGTTTGGCATTAAATAATTTACAAAGGCTGATATGCCATAAAACTAAACCAACTAATGTTTATAAGTAAGTAAGTAAAGTTGGCGACCATTGTCAAGGGTGACCCGAAGACTCTCTTTTCAATAGCTACTATACCGAGGTGTGGGGGAGGGAATTATTCCATTCCCTGGATTGCTCCACTTTATCCTTGATCCCCACCTTATAATACTGAGTGTTAAGCAAGGCAGCACCAAGTACCATTTTTGGTCTTTGGTATGAATCGACTGGGGATTAAACCCCAGTCTCCCAGACTATTCGTGAACACTCTACTCATTAGGCTAATAATTTTCCATATATTTTTAACTGGAAGGCAATTTATGAGGGATTTCCACCAAGAACACAACATCCTTTTTACTTTAGGTACCAGGTGCATTTCCGGTTATTTTTATTCAGCTAGGGTTTGACTGATGCATCGACAGATATCAAAGAGGTCAAATATCAAAGAAGTCAATATCCAACAGACCCTAATAATAGACTCGAACAGAAATACTTTGTCAGCCAAAACTTCATTATAGCAACACAAAGGAAATTGGCCAACCAGATCATAAGATATAACCCTAATGGATTATTTCTTGAGGGTTTACCTCCAGGAAAAGATGTATACCGGAAAACTTTGCACAGCTGTAGAGCTAAAAGAAACCATCTGTAGTCAGATTGCAATTATTTTAGTTGATATGCTAAGCCTTACTGTGTTTGAATTAAGAGAGAGAGAGAGAGAGAGGTTTAGTTTGGTTTGGTTTGGTGGCATATAAACCATTGTAGGTCATTTAATGCCAAATC
>OY757913.1:72624124-72726624 GCA_963585895.1 Sepioteuthis lessoniana | reverse complement strand
CAGGAGATTCTCTCTCTTTTGGTTCCACTACCAACACTGATAGCACAGGTCCTTTTCGTAGCAGCCCTTGACGGTACACATATTTGGTACCTTCCACCACCAGCCAGGACCCAAGAGCGACGAACGCACGTGCTGCTTTAAAAGTAACAGGACACACAGTTAAGTTCCAGCAGGCATTTTATCTGCAAACCTACTTCACCCATTTTACCTACTCACTTTACCAAACCCACCTTTACCTTCAACCTTACAACATTCACAAGTCTAACCTTACTTTATCTTGCACCTTGAACTCTTCCTTGAACTCTCTTTTGTGAACTCTTCCAATTCGTTGTTTATTCCATTTGGTGTAAAACCCCTGTTTATTGTTGTTTTTGTTGTATATAAATTTCGTTGCACATATAAGTCGTTTGTCCCTTTCTTCAAAAGCTGTCACCATCTCTACACTGCTGTTTAAGTACGGTTTATTCTTTTACAAAACGTAGGAATAAACCGGGCTTTTCAAGCTTACTATAAAATTCCCCATTGTTAATACTCAACTTATCAAGAATAAAACCATAAAACAGGAAAGTAGTTGGAATTTTAAAAAAGAATCTGCTATGATATTTTTTAACAAGAAAAAAGGATTTTCTGTAAAGTGAGGGTTACGTATCTAAAAGTAAAGTATATTCAAATTTTTAACAGAAGAAAAATGGACTTGCATTCAAAATTATCAAATATGTTATATACATACATATATACAATATTTTAACATTCATAAATTATAAAAATTTAACTTACAATCTTACACATACAGTTTCTTCTTCTGGATAAACTTGAACAGAAATAAAACAAAAGGCAATAAAATCAAGTAATGTTATGGCATATTAATAGTAAGTTAATTCTTAATGTGGATGATTTTTCCCCTAATCAATAAATGCTTATTTTTCATGTCACTACTGTACTTATATTGTAATTCACACAAATTTATGTGTATCAACATATATGGATATTTCACACTCTTACATTTTTCTTGACATATATCTTTTTTTACTATTTTTTTACTATTTATCTTCCATTTTCTTTTATCCTTTTCAAAATTCAAATTTATGAGGAAGAATTCGGTTAGAAAATAAAATATATGTCATTCAGGTTTGTTTATTTCTTACTTTCAGGTTTGTTTATTTGCTTACTTTAAAAAAAATTATTTTTTCATGCTCTCATAATTATCTTCTTTCAAAATAAAATGAAAATCAATTGAGATGAAGAAAAGTTAATTCATTAAATAACAAGGGAAACAATTAACTTATTTTAAGGTACAGGGTGACCAAAAAAAAAAAAAAACAGAACCCATATATTTTTGACTGAAATTCATAAATTTAATTCTAGCCTTTTCTTTTTTTCAGGATATGAATTAGATTCTGTGTATGAAAAATTGGGACCAACATGTCCAGAAGTCCGAGTGTACAAAATTAGAATTATTTTGCTTTATTTTTGTAGAAATAATAAAAAAAGTTTATGGGTTCTGTTTTTTTTTGGGTCACCCTGTATTTTAAAGAGTCATTTCCATAACTAAAAAGTAACTTTTTTTTCTTTTTTAACGATTATAAATTGTCCTTAACGAAATTGATTTTAATCTGTTTATATGAACATTTCCATTCATATGTATTTTTATTTAAACATTAAAATGACTAGCAGTGATATCAAACAGTTAACTCAATATATTGAAAGAATCTATCAGTCTATAAGACACAATTTATCCAAGACCAGAATTTGTTCATTTTGAGCTTCAATAGATACCATTCTTGGGTTAAAACCAGCAATTTGGATACAGTGTAAGTTTGGAACGAGCAGCAGCAAGCATAGGCCTCTATGTTAATGCACACAAAACGGAATATATGTGCTATAATCAAACGGGGGACATCTCCACTCTAGAAGGAACCCCTCTAAAACTAGTAGACAAATTCACTTACCTAGGGAGGAGCGTCGAATCAACCAAAAAGGACATCAAAATGAGGTTAGCGAAAGCATGGACAGCTATCAATAGGCTATTGATTATATGGAAATCAGACCTAACCGATAAAATGAAATGCAGTTTCTTCCAGGCAGCGGTCACATCGATACTGCAATATGGCTGCACTACATGGACTCTAACAAAACGGCTGGAGAAGAAGCTAGACGGCAATTACACAAGAATGCTATGTGCAATCTTAAACAAGTCCTGGCGGCAACACCCCACAAGACACCAACTGTACGGCCACCTGCCCCCTATCACGAAAACTATTCAAGTTAGACGAACCAGACATGCAGGACACTGCTGGAGAAGCAGGGACGAACTCATAAGAGATGTACTCTTATGGACCCCCAACACATGGCCGTGCAAAAGCAGGACAACCAGCACGAACATACATTCAGCAGCTATGTGAGGATACGGGATGTTGTCCTGAAGACCTACCTAGGGCGATGAACGATAGGGAGGAGTGGCGAGAGAGGGTCAGGGATATCCGTGCTACCAGCGCGATATGATGATGATGTAATATTTGAACAGTTCCTTTTTTTTTAAAAATCAAATGTGCATCTTACATGTTAGCATATATGTTATCTAAATAATATACCAGGCAGCTTATTAAGGAAGCAGAAGTATGTATTTTTAATTGTAAGTCGCAAGCAAATAAGGCAGTGTGACATTAGCATATTTAAAATGTATAAAGTAAAACTTATAAGAAATATGTTCAGTAGTTAGTATTATATTTAGCATAGTTGTTGGCCTATGACATACATGTTTTACAATTATATTTTTAGAGGAGGGGCATACTACTCACAGCAATCTTCTCAACTCTTTAACAGTATATTTTGGGCCTTGGGTATTCATCATACAAGTATACTATTTGTATACATTTCTTTATGCATCTTATAGGATTGCAGCTATGGTAATTGGAAGCATTGTCAAATAATATGTTCCAAATATACAAAGGGCAACATTTTAAGCAAACTAACATAAGTTGGAAACCATAAATAATATAAATAGTATGTTTAAATTGTGTCTCTTATATATATATATATATATACATATATATGTGTGTGTGGAAGTGAATTAGGGAAATAAATCAAACAATATTAAGAAAATAGAAAAACAAAGTATTTCAAAAGTGATGAATTTATTTTTTGATGGTAAAGTCAACATTAAAACGTTTTGGTTTTATTAAACCTTCATCAGGTCTTTATGATGGAGAAAAATTGTTGCTTCAACGATAGATGTTTTTATAAAAGGTTGAATGGATGCTTTTATTAAAAACATCCATCATTGTTCAAGCAACAGTTTTCCTTCATATTTTTCTTTATATATATATATATAAAGAAAAAGTATATATATATAAAGAAAAAGTCAATAAAAAAAAGTATATATATATAAAGAAAAAGTCAATAAAAAAAAAAAATCAACATTAAATTCTTGTCTGTCACCTTTAATAAAATATGCCTACAATAATATATATATATATATATATATATATATAGATATATATATATATAGTACAATTTGATGGAGACTCAAACTCAGTTAAGTCATCATAATAAATTTATTTTGGTGGAGAATATTACTATATTCTCCGTCTCGTCAGATGACTATTTGCATGCTTCTCTCTCGTCGCAGACTGGATATTTTAACTACATATATATAATATATATATATATATATATATATATATATATATATATGGCTGGTTAGACATTTAGTCAACAATTTCACAAGAGAGACTAAATAATCTAATAGCCGAGGGATTTCGGTTCATGCTTTTGGGTTTAGTTAGGCTGAGAACCTTTTGGCTCAGCACATGGGTTAGTTTGGTGCAACTTGATGCAGGTGTTAACACGGGCGTGCGCATGTGCACAGAGCGGACATGCCACTCAGAAATGTCACAATAGCCTGAGATGACGGAACGGGGTGACATGGTGTGGGTGACGTCACGCACCGGAAGCACACAGAGGTTTGTGGGAGATTTGAAGAAAGTTAGGGAGTTGAAAACTAGACGCCAAATGAGGATGTTTGACTTTTGCAAGCTTGCCAAAGCAGGCGAATTTGCACCCTATGGGGGCCGTACAAGATGGGGGCCAGATGAATAAGACAGCATAGCAAGATTGTGTCTCTCCTCCTTATGTCAAAACCTTTAACTCAAAGTTAATAAAAAGGTTTCATACCTGAACAAGAAGTCGTTATGTGTTTTCGAATTTTAAGATTCCTATGTTCTATCGTTATGAACATTATATGTCTATTTCGCACATGGTGTTAATTGTGGCTATGTAACATCAATATAAAACAATATTACAAAAACATTGACTTTGAAATGATTTTGTTGGGTAGAGGACCCCACTAACAATTTTCTAATTGAGCCCTGCATTACTTTTTTTGTTGAATTGTGGGCCCCACAAACAATTTTCTAATTGGGTCCCACACTTTCTCATACCAGCCCAATATATATAGATATATGCATATATATATAAACATATGAATAGATTTTGGGAAAAAATCTGATGGTATGAGAAAGTTTGTTTTGTCACAGATTATCAGAATACAATAATCTTATTAAAAACAACTCTACATTAAAAGAAGAGAAATGTAATAATATATGTAGAGCATCAAAATGCTTAATTTTTAATATTTAATTGTTTCAGATATTTTTATGTATGAATTTTGCATTCTGTGATCATTATTTGTTGAGGGATAGGGATATACTGTACAAAATGTTTTTTTGAAGTCCAAAATTCTTGAATATTCAGGAATATATAGATTTTGAGTACTTTGACAATTGTTATTGACTATTTAATTAATAAAGTTCAACCTGTCAAAACATAAATAGAAATACATTAGGACTAATATGCATCAACTGCTGGTAAAAAATGCTAAAATTTACTGTAAAATAAGTTAAAATATGACTATCGATTCTTGAAGCTATATCTATTAAAGTAAATCAACTGACAACAAAATAATTGATAATTTTGGAGCAGACGTTCCAAAAGACATTTAACTCATAACATAATGCACAGTTAAAAATTTACAAAATCTATGAATGCTATAATCAGTAATATTAAAATATAAAAATACTAAACCTCTCACTATTTCTTTCTTGACAATGGTCAAAAGTACCTAAAATCTATATACTTATAAACATTACGAATTTGATAGTTCTTATACATAATCTCTGAAACATCAAATACAAAAATTCAAAAAGCTTATAAAAAATGTATAACAGAGTCAAATTGTCAATAAAACATGATTAAAAGAAAAATTGCCACCTAAATACAAATGCACTCTTCCTCTTTCTCTCTTATAATTTTGATAATGGTATTAAACAGTGATTATGAAATACAACTGAAAAATGAAAACTTGAATTGTTGAAATTAACAATTAATTCATAAAATGTTTAGCCAATTAGTAAGGGGGCAACTGTCATTTGACTCAGATTTTGTTAAAAAAACATTTTTTTTTTTTGTTTCTTATAAAACAATATATAAACATGAAAAATTACTTTTATGCTAAGTCTTATTTTGCTTGGGAGTATATTTTACCCACTACATCAGGAAAACCACATTTTTATCCAAAAATTGTGCTAAACATACCATTTATACACAGATAAAGTAGGAACAAAGGTGGAAGCACATTTATGTTATAATTAACATATGTATAAAATTTAAAACCTATCATAAATTTACATTATACTCCTTAACAAATGTTCTTTATGTGTGCAAATTACCAATTGGAGCAACAAAATAAAATTTTTCAAAGTTTATCTTTATAAAATTTTCTTACTGGATGTATTCAATAAAAAAATTCAATATCATTGCATTCATACAATATACCAACTGATAAAAAATCCATAAACATAAAACATCTTTTAGTTACATCTTATAAGTATCTACATTTTACTGACAGACCTTTAAAATTTGCTCAATAATGGTAAATTGCCTGAAAATGAATTGATATTATAAAATTCTGATTATACAGCTTATGCATATATCTGTTCAACCTTTTCTTTTGGTAATTTATATTACTTTTTGATAATTTTACTTAAGTCAGATATATGATTTGTTGTTACACTCTTACAAATCAAAAATGCGGGGGCATATATCCAGAAGTGCTTCTCACTGATGAGATATTTCTGTTAGAGTATTGATGTGATTATATCTAAAGGAACTTATAACCAAGGAGACTCATCATTAAGATTTTATGATATTTGATGAAACTATAAGCAACATTAAAATGCAAAGTAATACAAAAATTATTTGTGTATTTAACTTGTTTATTCATAATCATTCATTCCTTGTCATAGCTGTCTGTTAAATCAGTTTTAAAATGATCTTGTATCTCATTTTGGTTTTCACAATGTTGACACAATGACATGTTTATGCAAATAAGCTGATTGTGTTTGCATGTGCATTGTTCATTATCAAATATTTTTGGGCATTTATAAGAATAAATACATATAATGGCATCAGGAACTAGAAGTTCATCCTTAAGTTGTGCTCTTAAGTGTCCATCTTCATTCTCCCATTCACAGTCTATTAGGGAAGAAAGATCAAGATGAATGTTTCCAGACTGTTTCCACACCATAGACATGTAATGACTTTTATTAAGTATGAAAAAGTTTTATTGGATAAATAAACTATAAAATCAGGTTTTGTTTTATTGTTTGAAAGTAAGTTTTTCTATATTTGTATTTTCTTGAATAGCATAGAGCTCTTAGTTACACTTCTCTTTTCTCTTGTTTGTTTTTTAACTGAGCATTTGATGTAACTGTCAATCACCAAGATGAAAAAGTAAAGGATTTATATCGAATTGTATGGAGTTTTTGGTCCAGCAAGATCATTACGTTTTAATTGAATCATCTTTAATTTGTTGATAACCACCATCTTGAATGATGACTATATTTTTGAAGCTTTATTTGATTTCAGCTTTATCATAAGACTTGTTTGTATCGGTCATATCCGCCATACTATGTATAATACTAGCTTTGTCAGTACATTGCAATAACCTTCCATCAATGCTGAACATTACTCAAGGAACAACTGTGAATTTGTATCTCCCAAATATTTCCGGTAGTTGTAGTTCTGTTCAGGTTCTTGATGCAATCAAAAACCACATCATCAATTTTTTTTCTTTTACATGAATGACTCTTTCTTTCAAAACTACTTTTCTTTTTTCTTTTCTTCACTAAAGATGAGAACAATTTTAAGTTTCTTTTTTCTTTTTGTCCCAGGTACTCTTCTCAACAATAACACATTCATCTTTTTTAGCTTTTTTTCATAGAATTGCCTTTTTTTGCTACATTTGTGATGTAATCTTCATTATTCTTGAAATTCATGTTATATGAATGTAATGTTACAGAAAGGCTTTTGGTATTTTCTGTAAGATTGGGTTAGTTACATTTAAAAGCTGATGGTGGTAATCTGGTTTACTCTAACTTATAACAATCCAATATCAATTGCTGACTTTGGTATCTGTTGAGTTAATTTCAGGAGGTGCCAAGAAGAATCACTCAAAAGCTTCTGCATTACTGGTATGGTTACATATTCCTCCAATCACTTTCATGACCAATTCTCTATCTCATAATCTGCTCCTTTGGCACAAAACAGTACATTAATCTTATTTATACTGATGTTACCACATCTAGTTAAAAATTGTCACACTTCAATTTTCACTATTTTCAAAGCATACATCTCTTCAATGTAAACAAGCACCATACATGCATAGTTTTATGAATCATCTACCAAAAAATACTTTGTTAATAGCTAGAGTGATGAAGTTACCAGTATCTTTATTTAGTTATGCAAAGAAACAATGATAGGCACTTGAACATTATCATTTGATTTCTGTTAAAAATGGCCAGCTTCCCTGAAATATTATAACATCATCAAAAGGCTGTAATTATCTCAATACACTGTTTTCATATGTGATCAGGGCTGATGCATGAGGCTCATACCAAACAGTGAATCTATGATATAAAGTTCCCATTATTCCTCAAGAACCAGATTTTTTAATTTTCAAAAAAAATTTTGAACAAGTTACATTTTTATTACTGATGAATTTTATCTTAAGAGAAAAAAAATCAGTGAGATCTAGCCAAAGATTAACTGTCTGTATAAATAGATACACAATGTATGATTGAAATATAGATAAAAATTGCTGTTTAAACCTGATCTTTTGAGACCACTAAACTGGCTTGCCCACCCCTGTTTTCAGAGTGGGGAGGGAGTAATTAGGTTCAACTCCAAATATGAGCATTGCATGAACATTCTGAGCAGTTACTGAGGTCAATTTAAGAGATTTATGGTAAAAATGAATGTTTAATTAATCATTGATAAGAAACAAATCACAAATTGCTTTTAATATTTCAATTAAGCTAGATCAATTTTTATGACAATTGCCCCTAAACTATATACAACAACAGATTCCATGAAATTGTTTTTTAAAGTGAAAACAGAATTTATGGTCATGTAAACAAACACTAAATGATTGATTGGGAGTTTTTAAGCTTGAAAATCTTTTGGGGGATTATAAATATTACTCTCTCTCTCTCTCTATATATATATATATACACACACACACACACACACTTACTCACATACTACCAATTGAGTCTTTCATGAATTGTCATGTGCAATAGTTAAAGTACAATAACACAAAATTAATGTTAAACCTGGTCAATTTGTTAAAACTAAAACTTATCTAGCAGAAAGTTCAAGCATAATCTATGATTCATCAATTTAGTTATAAAAAATAACTGAAGATTATGATAAAAAAGAATATTGTAGATACAAAATTTCCTTTAATCAAATTTATTAAATTCTATCAATTTATTGATGTTATATTTTGCCCCCAGTTTTTCAAGATAAATATTAAGACAATTGAAAAATAATGTTACAGACTGGAAGACTTACATTAGTGACTTATGTCCCTCTGCCAAGGTATGTATTCAACTTCCCACCAAGCCAGAATGTGGTACAAGATCATTTTATAGTTGGGACCAAGCACAAATTGAGACTCATGTGTAGCAGGTGAAAAAATTACTTGACCCTATCAACATTTCCCTAATGAAGTGCCTCAGATGCCAAGCATTAAACCCAACCTTGCAAAGCAAGTAAAGCCTGAAGGGATGGCTTCCTGTGGCCAAGTTTACAAGGCAAATATAACCACTTGGCATTCATGTGTTCCTCTGTTAAAATTGAGAGAGAAAAATACAGTTCATTTATAATTTTAGAAGAGTATATGTATCAAGAAGTGTTGGTAGGAAGGTTCTATAATATAACATTAACATAATTCAGCATCTTGGTCAGTTTGTCAAAACTAAATCTTATTTAGTTCACAACTCCCAAATATTTGGATGGTTGCTGGTGCCTTGGGCAAGCAGATGTTTGGTGCCCTTTTTTAGGCATAATTATAAAAGATTTTACAAGGGAAGATCCTTTGCTGGTACCTTGAGCTGGTACTGAGAATTCATTTTAAATAACTTAAAATCAAAATGGTTAACTTTGATTAAAATTAAAAGGGGTAACTTTAATATCTTAGTATCTGTGACATTTGTGTATTCACTTTAGTATTGTATTGTATTTCAAGTAAGCTTTTTCAATGTGCCATTACTTAATGGTAATTTCTTTTGTCTGTGAATTTAAATTTCTTTTCTATTAGATTGACCACTTAAGAATGTCAGCAGATCTATAAATTATTGATTCATTTGAATAAAATGATTATCTAAGTGAAAAAAACTTGAAACAGTATTAATGGAATGAAAACTCAGTTTCACATTATTTGTTTAATCTGACAAGTATGATTTTGCTGTTTATGGTTTTCTCCCAATTTTCAAACTTTCTATTGAAACTTTCTATTGATTGAAAAATGAAATATGAAATCCTTAACTGGTTAAATGAACAATAAAACTATAGTTACTAATGTTTAAATGGTTCTGTTAATTCCTGTAATACACCTTTAGTGAATTGTTTGTTCATTTGTAGTTATTTATGTAGTGCTGAACAGAATAAAGCCTCCTGGAAGAACAACAATGAAAGATTTATTTTTTATGACAGAAAGTAGACTTGTGTCAGAGTGAGAAAAGTTCTTTGTGTGTTGCAGGTAGCAGCAGTTATCTTCGGCGAAGATCGTCAATGCTGGAGCGTCCTGTAGAAGAGGACGGGAGAGAGGTCTTTCTTCTCTGCTGGCTGGGTACTTGTGGCAGACTTCCAAAAAGGGCTAGGAAAAAATAGTTCTTTAGAGGAAGATGGAATCGATGCGCTCTGCCTGCTGATTGGTCAGTGTGTGGCCGAATCGCTTGGCGGAGGCAATGATTCGCAAGAGAAAATAGACCTGTGACTGCTACACACCTTGTTGGAACACACTTCTTAAGACTAAAAGTAATACTCCATGCTTGAAATGGCAATTTGTTAATTGTCTCTTGACATCATACCACTGAAACACTAATCTATTAATTGTTCGGTATCTTTTGTTGAATACCGTGAAGATTTACTTTCGTTGCAGCTTTTCTTCAACATTTCATAATCATTTTATAAGTTATCAATTTTCACTAGTAAATTTGAAGACTGTTTAGATTGATGCCCTTGACTTGTATCAAATTTTGGAAATTTTCTGTATTTTCTTTGATTGTTTAGTATAGATTACTGCCTCGTAATTGAATCCACTGTTTACTTTGACCTATACTACTATTTTCACCTAATATCCTAATTCTATATTCTTTTTCTTCAGATCTGTTGTTGCACATACAGTTATACCTGTCATTTAGGTTTGCTAATAACTTGAAAGATAATCATACTAAGTCATTTTATATTTAGTGCTTTTATTGTACCTTTAATTTCCATGATATAATTCAATATAAATAGTCTTTGAAAACCATCAAAGTTTTTGTGTGCCTCATAAGTGCTATCAATTGAGTCTTTCATGAATAAATGAAATAAATGTAACTAATAAAATGCCCATTCCTATCTCTTGATTTAGATCCTCCACTAAACAATCTAATGGTGAGGTTCCAGTGATGCTGGAGCTTTGGGGAATGCAGAGTACCTCTTTATTGCCATTGCTTCCTGGTCCACTCTGGCCCGGAGTGGTAGCACCTGATAAAGGTCCTATCTATGGGTTAAATAGAACTAAACAGTGGTTTCTTGACTTTACTGTTTTTTGCATTTAAACTGCATATTTATGCTAAACTGAATTGTTTAAAATAGAACTGTTTTGATATTTACACTGCATACTTATGCTAAACTGAATTGCTTGAAATAGAATTGTTTTGACATCTAAACTGCATATTTATGTATTATTCTGAATTATCAGAAATAAAACTGTTTTGACATTTAACTCTGCGTATTGCCCAGTCGGCTGGGGCTGTAGAATAAACCAACTGCACCTCTGCAGAGGAGTAATACTCCACCCCAAATGAATGTCCTGTATATAGTATATGACACTAAACAATCTGATGGTGAGGTTCCAGTGATGCTGGGGCTTTGGGGAAGGTGGAACACCCCTTCATTGCCATTCCTCCCAGGTCCACTCTGGTCTAGCATGGTAGCACCTGATAGGGCCCTATAGGTTGAATAGAACTAACGGCATACTTATACTAAACTGAATAGTTTAAGATAGAAAGGTTTTTAATAATTAAACCGTACTTACATTTAAACTGCATGCTTTTGCTAAACTGAATTATTTGAAATGGAACTGTTTTTTGACATTGAAACTGTATTTACACTAAACTGATTTGTTTAATATAGAACTGTTTTGACATTTAACTGTGTGTAAACAAAATCTGCACCTATACTAAACTGAATTAGAGGAAGTTGAACTGCTTGATTAAACTGAATAGCTTGAAATAGAAATGTTTTTCACAATTAAACTGTACTTACATTTAAACTGTATACTTATCCTAAACTTAATTGTTTGAAATAGAACTATTTTCATGATAATGGATTTGGTGTTAAATAACCTACAAAGGTTGATATGCCATAAAACCCACCCAACTAACCATCCACTTTACAGTTTAAAGCTTCTTTGGTTTTACCAGTAAGGAATAAAGTTACTAACCATGCTTACAACTTCTTACCTAAGTTTGTTATGAGCTACCAGTTTTTCAATTCATTTTTCCAGGAATCATATTCCTCCTTTTCAAATTTGGATGGATTCTTGTAGCCTGATGGCATCTTATTCATTACGTAGCTTTGTTACTAATGTTAGAGATTTAAAAAGCAAACACTTCAGAAAGACTATCTAACAGTGACATAGATCAAACAGGCAATTCTAAAACTAATACTGAGATGGAACAGCACAGTTTACTTATCGTCTTGGAAAAGTCTATTTATAGGGAAGTGAGATAGGAAGGTTCCATAATAAAGCCTTAACATTAATCCTAGTCAATTTGTTGAAACTTATTTAGTAGAAAGTTAAAAGATACAGTTTGCTGATTGATTGATTTTAATGGTGTGCCAACCTGTTTAGTTATTTTATGCCTTGAAGTTAAAGAATCACATTCATTGTATGTTCATATTTACATTTTTAAATAGTCGTTTCTTAAGATTTTTTTTTTTTTTTTTTTTTTTTTTTTTTTACATGGTCCTATTGAATATGAATAATTTAAAACAGATCTATTTGACCCATACAGGTACTATCACTGGGTTAGAGTGGACCTGGGAGTAAGGACAATGAAGGGGTACTCAACACACCCCAGATCACTAGAACTGGAGCCACACCATCATACCCAGATACAGATACAGTTTGTTGGCAGGGTTTAATAGCATATCAACCCTTGTAGGTTATCTAATGCCAAATCCTGCTTATAAATATAGATCAAATATATGATTTGTTAATGAGTAGTTTGTAGATAACATTTTTAAATGTTTCAAGTACTGCTATGTAAGTAAAGTAAAGTTGGCAACCATAGTCGAGGGTGACCTGAAGGTTCTCTTTTCAATAGCTACTATAGCAAGATGTAAGAAAGGGCGCTACTCCATTCCTTGAATTGCTTCATTTTACCCTTGATCCTTACCTTGTAATGCTGAGTGTTAAGCAAGGTGGCATCATGTGCCATTTTTTGAGTCTTTGGTATGACTAAACCTGGGATTGAACCCTGGTCTCCCAGACCAAAGGCCTGGTAAATGTAACAGTAACAATTTAATTTAACATTAGTCTTTTGTTTACATACAGTTAAATGATTATACAAATATGATTTGTAAGTGAAAAGTTTGTAGGTAATCTTATTTTTAAATGAGTTAGAGTTAATTTGTTTACACACAAATATTGCTATTGTTTTCACACTGTTAAATGGTTCCAAGCATTGCTATGTATCACTAATAATTCTATTTAATAGCAATCATTTTTTGTACACAGTGAAGTGGTTTTAAGTATAGCTCACACTAATAGTTTTATTTACACATAGTTAAATGGTTTTAAGTATTACTTTCTAATGCCAATAACTCAATGTTTGTATACCATTAAATAGTTTCAAGTATTCCTATCTAACAGAAATAATTCTATTTAATATTAATAATTAGTTAGCACACACTTAAATGGCTTCAAGTATTACTATGTAACATTAACATTTCAATTTAACATCAGCCATTTGTTTGCACACTGTTAAATGATTAGATATTTCTATCTGTTTCATATATGGGACCCTAACAGACACTACCACTCCAGGTCAGAGTAGACCTGAGAGTAATGGTAATGAAGGGGTATTCTACCTTCCCTAAAGCTCCAAAAGCTTCTCCATAAGATGGTTTGGTGTTATATCCAGAACACTCGTTTTTATCCCTCTGCAAAAATATAGTCAGTGCATTCTACGGCTGACTAGGCTAATTATATGTGATTCATTGATAAAACTATAAAATATTACTGGAGATTATTAAAAAAGAAACTTATTGCTGTGATTGAGTTTTCTTTAATCAACTCTATTTAATTTCTATTTATTTATTGATATCATGATTTGACTTAATATTATTTTGAGTAAAAATGGAGATATAAAAAAAAAAAAATGGGTTGTTTTTTTATTGCTTTATATAGTGAAATCAAAGCAGATTCTGAAAATTCAAATTTAGACTTGCTTTGTACATTTTGATTGCAAGCCTTATCTAAATTCAACAGCTTGAAAGCTTCCAAACAATCAGCATTCAGCATCCATATAATGATGATATCTATAAAAAAAATTCCATTATCCTTTTAAAAACAATTGCATAGTATATGATAAAAACATTTGAGCAAACACGTTATGTGCATAAATTATTTATTTTAACAATTTGGTTATAATTTTTCATTGAAATTTCTTAACTGTACACACACACACACACAACCAACTTTTAACTAAAAAGAGTAAAAAATAAATGAATAAAATAGCTATTTGTGTCACACAGATAAAATTAGATGTTTTAATAAAACGTATTGGCATGCATTTAGCAAAATCACTTTTTTTTCACATAGATGAATATTAATAGCAAGCTCTTGAATCGCATAATATAACAAATACAACAAATACTAATAGCTTTTAGAAAATTTGAAATAAAATAGCTGTTATCCAAATATCTTTTAATGCAAGATGTCCACAAAGTTTTTACTTAAGTGTGTAATTTTATACTTGAAAGATAATAGTAAACAATTTATTGGAAATAAAACATGAACATAAGCAACATTCAATAACATTTCTAATGATCAAAACAAAAAATAAATATCTAATTTCACTATAACATAAGCAGACCCTCCCCACTGCCAAAAACAAGAAAAAATAACTCACACATACAAAAAAAAAAAAAAAAGGCGAAAACAAAATACAAAAAATAAAGCTGTGAATTTGCAGATTCTTTTTATCCATGGCACAGTTGTGATTAACAAAAGCCAAATTCAACTACCAATATTTTGTAAAGTGTGAATAAATGTTGGTCCATTTTTCTTTTGCTTCAGTTGTATAATTAAAAAAAAACAAAACAAAAAAAAAACACTCACCATAACAGATTTGGTCAGTTTTATCTTTTTAAATAAATGAACCCAAGTTCATGGAACTCTGTGCTGTCTATGTGACTTGAGGATGATGATGACGAGTCGTAAATGTACGAAACGCAAATGCGATAGTTTTTCTTTTATCAATACAGTGTCACTTCCAGTCCAGAGTTGCTGGTGTCCACTCCTACTACAATTGGTTTGGTGGGGTCATAAAATGTAAGGACAGGGGACTTAATTATTTAGCAATTTTACCTCTGAAAATGCTTTCCTCTGTGGTTTTTACTGTTTCAGGAAATGGTAAATTTCCCTAACACTATAAATTATTTGGCAACTGCGGACATGAAAGTGAGACTAACGGTAGCTCTCGACAAAAGAGGGTTCGTTTGTGTCTGGCGTACAGGGCAGTAATCTGATCCGAAGGGAGAAACACCCCCATTACGGTGTGAAAGAAAAGAAAAATACTCACTGCTGTTTCAGTAATCCACCTTCAGCCCACTCTAAAGGAAAAAAGAGAGGGGGCCCCGAGTGGAATTTTTATAGGCTGAGGGAATGGATTATGGGTAGAGTGGCGTGAATAAAAACCGACTCGTTTTTTTTTTTGTTTTTTTTTTTTTGCGGTCAGTTTTTCTCGGCGAGAAGCAGAAGCAGAGAGACAGGAAAAAAGGTGGAAGAGGAACGAAAGGAGAGAGAGAGAGAGAGAGAGAGAGGGGAAAGTGGAGGAGGAACGCAAAGAGGGAAGTGGTGTAGCAAGAAACCCGCAAGCACTTTAGACTGAAATCTAAAGGTCCCGGGTTCAACACTCGGAGAGATCATTCACCCCAAAACTACAGCACCAATGAATAATGAAACTTCTGTTAAACAACACAACAAAGAAAGGTTTATTATAGTAGCAAGTGTAAAGGAGTAAGCGTGAGAAAATATCCCTTTTGTGTCACTAGTCAGTATGTTGGTCCTTGGTTTGTAGGAAGCGTGTGTGAAGCTAGCAGCAGCGTCTTCTTCAGTGTTGGGGTTCCAAGTGGAATCAGTAGCAGTGATGTGTGAGAGGTTTGTTTGTGCTGCTGGCTCATGGCTCTCTGACCGTCGACACACAAAAAAAAGGGACTAGAAAAAATAGTTCTTGAGAGGAAGAAGGAATTAATGCGCTCTGCCAGGATTGGTCAATTAGTGGCCGAATCTCTTAGCGGGGGCATTGATTCGCGAAAGGAAATAGATCTCTGGCTGCTACAGGTTTGTTCCAATTTTATGCTATTTTAATTATTTCTATTAACTCTGACATTGGTTATATGACATCCGAAACATTGGGTAGGAATTGTCGCTGGAACCGAATCATTCCAATAACACGTCTGAGTTCGGATTCACAAATAAGGTTTGATAATTCCAATATCGACCGTATTCTTGCTTTCTTCGGTTGTACTCCAACATTCGTTATTATGTGTCCGAAGTAATCGGCGCGACTCTTATTAAATTCGCATTTTTCCTTATTGAGTTTTATATCAACTTATTCATTCGAGGGTTTTCTTAAGTCGTTCATAGTGTTCCGAATTGGTTCTCTTGTAAACCAGAGCTGTCGGATATTATAATTTTTACTTCTTAATGTCCAATATTATTCTTCCTAAGAATTTTCTCAATTTTTGGTTCGATGCAGTTGAGTGAGTTCGTGTAAAAAAAAAACCCAAGGCGACACTCTTATTTGTAGATTTCTCCAAGGGATTTGACTCCATACACAGAAGGAAGATGGAGCAAATACTTCTCACCCATGGTCTCCCTAAAGAAACTGTCGCAGCTATAAAATCACGAAAATTAAAGTTCATTCACCAGATGGAGACACAGACTTTGACATTGTAGGTGGTGTTCTACAAAGTGATATATTATCCCATATCTGTTTATAATCTGCTGAGACTACGTTCTTCAAACATCGATAGATCTTTAGCGATAAGGAATATGTTATTATTTTAGCGAGGAAAAACTGTTACGTGCATGTGTGTGTTTGGTGACTTCCTCGCTAAGTTTTAAAAGTAAATAAAGGAGTGGGATGGAGAAGTAAGGAGACGAAATGAAGTTATGATAGAGTTGAGAAAGCATTTTAGCAGCTAAATGCCTGAGCGAAAAGTGCATTGTTAGGTTACGGCATTGTTGGATGTGCGAGAGAGACATGTTCGCCATAGTGTAGCAAAAGTTGTGTTTGCTGTTTGAGGATAGAAACGTTGAAGTCACCGTGAGTTTGTGGTTCTGGTTGTTTCGGGGAGAAGCGTGAATGTCTCCAGAAAATGTTGCCCAGTGAAGAAGTAGCTAGGTGTCGGAGCGGAATTTTGCATCGCAGTTGACAGTTTTGGGGGTGATGTAGAGTTGTTCCTGTGTTTGGCGTATTGAATTCATCTAATTCATATTCAACTGGGAACCCTTGGTCTAAGAGAAATAGACGCAAGGGGTCCATAAATTAGACGGCTTCCCTCATTGTGTCGATGCTACTGCTGCTATTGAAGAGCAGACAGTAAGACGTCTGTACTGAACGAAGGAATTCTCCAAAAGAGTGTTTGGCAGATTTCCCCAGTTGTGCTGCTCGGAAAGATAGTCCGGGAGGAACAGGATAAGTCATCCTGATTGGGTGAAATTATGCGTCGACCCTAACGGTTGAATTAAATTACGCGCCAAACAAAAATGCGAAATTCTTTCTGCTACAGATCTGATGAAAGAAAATGGCTTTACATTAAAAAAGGTAAGAACCAAACGATACCCCGCAGAAACTATTACGGACGCAGACCACGCAGATGACATAGCACTTTTTGTAAATACACCTATCCAAGCCGAATCCCTGCTTCATAGTCTGGAGCAAGCAGCAGGTGGCATTGGCTTCCATGTTAACGCAAAAAGAAAAACAACCAAAAAGCAAAAACGGAGTACATGTATTTTAATAAAAAAAGAGTCATCTGCACTCTAGATGGTGGTTCTCTGAAATTAGTGGACAAGTACCTCGGAAGCAGAGACTCATCTACTGAAAGTGATACTAATATGCGCCTAGCGAAGGCATAGACTGCTATCGATAGGTTATTGATCATATGGAGGTCAGACCTATCCGATAAAATAAAATGCAAATTCTTCCAAGCAGTGGTTGAGTCAATTCTACTATATGGACGCACCACATGGACGCTGAGAAAGCGTATAGAGAAAAAGCTAGACGGGAATTGCACAAGAATGCTATGAGCTATATCGATGATATCCCAAAAGGTAACCGTTTAAAGTAATAACATCCCATCGATATGAGAAAAGTCGTCACTAGACCGTGTTTCTCAAAAGGGATTTCTTGAAAACTATTTGTCGTATCTAGCTTGGAAAATACAGCAACTCCGTTCAATTTTGGCGCTATATCATCATCTAGGTTCATACCGTTTAATGATTAGTTTCCATAACACTATAAATTAATTGACAATACAAATAAATAACGAAACTTCTTTGAAACACAACAGCGAAAAGTTTATTATCGCAGAGGTAAACAAATCAGAGTGAGAAAAGGTTCTTTTTGGGTGTCGCCGGATAATGAATTGATCCTTGAGTTTGTAGGTGTGTGTAGCTCGTGTGACTGGCCGCAGGGCTGGTTCTTCTCTGTGTATGGCTAGTAGCTGCGTGCTCTTCATTGAAGATCTTCCATGTGTAATGTCCGTAGGAGAGTACGGAAGAGAGATCTTTCTTCGCTGCAGGCTGGGTGCTCTCTGCCTTGTGACTTCCAATAAGGGCTAGAAAAAATAGTTCTAGAGAGGAAGAAGGAATCAACGCGCTCTGCCCCTGATTGGTCAGTGTGTGGCCGAATCGCTTAGCTGGGACATTGATTCGGGAGAGAAAAATAAATCTGTGATTGCTGCACCATTTACGTTTAACCACGCGGTTAAGTTTTTTTTTTTTTTTCAATTTTTACACATAAACGCACATGGCCATTTTTCTTTACTGAAACAACTGGTGCAAACTAGTCTGTCGGTTGGGTGACTTTTTCTATCATATACTCACCTTCTAGACGTTCCGGTTTGGCTTCTCATCTCTTTGATGAATTTTCACTGGTTCACCTTTCATGCAACCTTCTTAGTCGAATATGTTCTAGACTTAGTCGACTTTAATAACCATTCCCATCAAATGAGCAACCTCTCTAGAGAGTAATTTTTTAAAGACGCGACCATTCAGTACATTTACCTTAGATATGTAATTTTTTTCCTTTATGCGTCGTCGAAGTCCGGAATTTTACTTTGCCCAATGTGCCGCTTGAGATTCTAAATCTTCCTTCTGTTGATCTTAAAGGTGATATATTCCGAAGATTTTTGTATGTTTTATGGCTTATTTCTGTAATGTTCACACCTGTTTTTATTCTAAATTACAGGTGGCTACCGTAAATGTTCAAACATGTGAACAATGGATCGAGCGTTTTATTTTCATCTGCGAGTAAGCCTAAAATATTCCTCCATGTTGTGTTTTATTTTCCAGACATTGTTTAGAGGAAGATGGAATCAATGCGCTCTGCCCGATGATTGGTCAGAGTATGGCTGAATCGCTTGGCGGGGGTATTGATTCGCGAGAGAAAATAGATCTGTGACTGCAACATCACCCCCTGCTTAGGCGGAAAGCCGAGAGAGAAAAAGGTAGCAGCTGCAAAAAAGGGTTCATTTATATATATATAGTCTTACTTAGTTGTTGTTTTTTTTTTGCCAACGTACTCGCGGACCACAATGTGTGGTAATAACATAATTGTTTTTTGGCTTCTACTGGTGTAACGGTATGTTCATGTGTGAATGTAGGAGGGATATGTGGCTCTTGTGTTTTGGTGTCAAGAAAGGGTCTTTTCACTCTGTCAATAAATACAGTGTCACGTGATATCCCACGGGGACGATAGAAATAAGATTAATACTATCCCCCCGTTGGAATGAACAGTGGCAACCCGTCAAAAAAGTGACCGTTAAGAAAGAATGTAGGTCACAGAGGGGATATCAACAGATGTTGGTACTTAGTAACCTCAGGTCGCCGGACACCAGGGGGAAGGAGGGAGAAGCCAAATGATTGGCTGAGACCCTAAAACGGAAGTGGGGACTCCTTCCCGTCAGCGGAAATAGAAAGTAAAAAAGTCAGTTGTTTGGCAGGGTTCGTAGCGGGCAGACGAACCAAAGCCAGTATTCCGGGTAGAAGACAAAAGAATATCGGAGACACGAAGGACCCGAGTTCTTCAAGCCAGTATTAAAAATAGCATAAAGTCTATTAGCCCATGAAAGAAGAAAGATTCTCCAGTGGAACCCCGTCGAAAAATAAGATAAGTAACTTTGGGACTATTTCTCCTTTATACCCAAATTTTATATACCACCCCCCTCTCTCTCTCTCTAAATTTGAAGAAAAACGAAAGTGGAAAGAAAAGAAGAAAGACATTTATGTCCATGGACTGTTCAATTCATTATATATATTTGGCACTTTGAAAGTGTATCTCTTTGTATAGTAAAGGATTCATGTATTTTAACGTTACCACGTGGTCGAAGTTGTTCTTTGCAGTTCTGCTACGAATTTGTTGTGTCACATTTCCTTTTCAGCTTCTATTCGCCTTATGTTATCTTGCTTAGAATTGTCCTATTATTTCCTTAAAAATATCACACGGGAAACCGGAGTTGCCGACTACTACAATATATTATTATTACGTCTCAACCTCGAGGTCCATATCTTCTATTGTCTAGGGGAAGGAAGGAAAGCGGCCTGGTGGGTGTGTGGATAGTGTGAAATTTGAAACCCCTTGCCAGCGGCGGTCAGTCTAGCCCTAAATTAATCCCTCACATAATATGCCCGTTCTTATATGCCTGAGAGAAAAACTCTGAAAGAGGACTTATTCTATAAGGGATCAAGTGCCAACCTGCCCCGCCTTCACACGTGCGAAAATAAAACCCCGTTCTGGGATAAAAGTAAACCTTTCGCGTCACAACAGTCTCTTTTTTACCGCTAATGTCAAGGGTAAAAAGTTTGTCAGTGCGTGAAAGCACGCGATAAGGACCGGTATAAGGTGGAGTGAGAGGGGCTTTCACAGCATCCTTTCTCGGAAAAACGTGAGTCCACGAGGAAATATCTTTTGGGACCGATGATTTGGTGGTCTGTTCCCTAGGGTGCATTGGCGGGAGCTTACCAAAATAAGCTTGCAGACTGCTTGTATACAAAACTGGATCTGTTGCTGTTAAATCTATCGGGGACAGCATCTGACCCGGTAACGATAGAGGTACTCCATAGACGAGTTCGGCTGGAGAGTATCCTAGGTCCTCTTTGATAGCTGCGCGACAGCCAAGAAGGACAACAGGTACGTATTCGCTCCATCGCTGTTGGTCAGGATAGACGTGCAATGCGGCTTTCAATTGAAAGAATGGAAGCGTTCTATCATTGCGTTAGAAGCAAGGTGATAGCTCGTTGTACATGTACGTTTGATCCCTAAAATCCTGAAAAGTTCCTGGAATATGTGGGATTCAAACTGTCTCCCACGGTCAGTGATGATAGTTGTGGGAACTCGTAACACGATATCCAGCCTGATATAAGGGCTTGCACAACGGATTCAGTCGAAATGTCGTTTAGGGGAACGGCTTCAGGCCACCGTGTGAAACAGTCTATACAGGTCAGGAAGTAGTGTTACTGCCTAAGGACCCCCCTCTCAACTTGTCCTTGGGAGCAAACTTCATGTCTCCTTTGTGAACTAGGAGTGGAATTTTTCCTTGCTTTTTGATCTGGGTAATTTTGAGTACTATCTAGCACGGCTTATTGTTGTAGTCTCCCAGCCCCCTTTGGCCTTGTGGCTACGGTTTTTAGACTGCTGCTATTTGGTCTTGTGACTCCGGTGTTCTGCCTCTGCCGGTTAGGGTCAGAATAAATCCTGTCTCTAACAGTGTAAGACGTGTCTGAATTCTTCTCCCGAGTCAAGGAATTAACCGATAACCTTTTTTACTTGCTGTATTCAACTTTTATTCAGATTTTTCACTGGCCAGACTTAGGGTAAGCTTCTAAACTTTAAACCAAAATGTATTTCATGTTGGTTATAGCCCATGTTTTTACTATCACCCCTTTTGCTCACGTGTTACTGTTTTTTTTTGTTTTGTTTCTTTTTAGATTTTTTGTTTACCTTTGAATGCCTCCTCGTCCCCTGTACATTCCCTGTAAATAAATTTAGTTTAGTATTTCCAAACCTCTATTTTATTTGACGATTTTGCGTGGGTCTTATTTTTATGTTATGATTGCTGGGGACCAAGTCTACTCCTATGCACCTACCCTAAATTCGCCGTAGTTGTAACAGTAGGTAAATCCCTGACTGACCGGCCATGGTTCAACAAGATCAATATGGACATGCCTGAACCGAGCGTCTGGGGTGCTGAATGTTTCAAGAAGTACACGGATATGTTTGTGCACCTTTGACTTTTGGCAGTATACGCAGGAACGTGTCCAGGCAGTGATATCACGCCTCATATATCGCTAGAAAAATTTAGCTGAAATCAGCTTCACTGTGGCTTTGGGTCTGGGGTGTGCCAGGTGGTGTGGGGTGCCAAAACAACCCTACGATGAGTCATCGAGGTGAATTTGTTGCGGTGTCATAGATGATCTGCGTGTCCGCAGTGGGCACCGGCAGGTATGTGAATTTGCAATTTGCAAATTCAGGTGGCGATAGATCCAAGGTTTCCAGATGTAGCTGGTCTAAGGTCATCTACCGTAAGTCGATATCCGAAGGTGAGAACAGAGAATTAATAGGAAGGCGGGACAATGCGTCTGCCGCAGAATTCTGTTCACCAGAGATATGTCGGATATCGTTGGTAAACTGCGAAACAAAATCTAAGTGGCGAGTTTCGCGAGGAGAATACTTGTCCGGCTTAGAACGCAGTGCGAAAGTAAGCAGACGGTAATCAGTGTAGATCATAAATTGCTGGCCCTCTAGTGAATGCTGAAAGTGTTTCACTGCGAGATATATAGCTAGGAGTTCACGGCCAAACATGCTGTAACGTTGTTCTACCGGTTTCAGCTGTCTCGAAAAATAAGCGAGAGGTTGTAGTTGTCGTTGGTGTTGCTGTTGCAAAACTGCACCTACAGCTGTGCCCGATGCATCAACAACCACTGAAAACTTTGCATCGGGTACAGGATGTGCTAGTAACGACATTGTTGCTAGTTTCTGCTTCACTTCGTTAAAAGCTTTCAGCGAAATCTGCTCATTTTTTCCTGTTACGTAACAGGTTAGACAGAGAAGACAGGACATCTGCGCAGTATGGGATAAAACGTCTATAGTAGTTAAGCAGACAGAGGAAGTGCCTTAGTTGGCGAAGTGAAGTTGGTGGTTGAAGGTCTTGTAGAGCCTTCACCTTTTCAGGGAAGGGAGATATCCCTTCAGGGTGGATAATATGGCTAAGAAAGTTAGTGACGAAGCACCGAAAACACATTTACCAGGGTTAATCCTCACATGGTATTTCTGAAACCGTTCGAATTGTAGGCGGGGGTGAGTAATATGTTCCTCAGGCGAGGCACTTGCCCCGAGTATGTTGTCTATATTGTTATAGACGAAGTGAAAATCACGCACTACTTCGTCCATGAAGCGTTGGAAGTTACTAGCCGCGTTTCGCAAACCGAAAAGCATAGTCAAAAATTCAGATGCTCCAAATGGATTTGTTACCGCAGTTTTGGGTATGTCGGCTGTATTCACTGGTATCTGATGGTGAGCCTTAACCAAATCTAGTTTGGAGAAGGTCTTTCAATCATACAGGGAGAAAGCGCAGTCCTTTATATGTGGGATTGGGTAACGATCAGGTACCGTCATAGCATTCAGTCATTGAGTCCCCAGTCGGACGCCAATCTCCGGAGTGCTTCGGAACCATATGCAAGGAGGAAGCCCATGGACTGGACGAGGGGCGTATAATTCCCAGCTGCAACATATGGTTAAACTCTACCTTCGCCGCCTTTAGTTTATCTGCAGGGAGGCGGAGCACCTGTGGTCTCAATGTGGTGAGTTGTTGAGTGTGTTGGTTTGCTCACAACAAAATTCAAGTTTGTTAACTCCGGGTAAGAGCGTAATAAGGTCTGGTATGGATCTTCGGTGGCGACAATGAAAAATACCGGGCTGATAGATGAGGCATTTGCTTTAAAACCCAAGACGGAAAGTTCCGTATTAGCATCTATAAACCGTCGTTTGTGCATATCCACTAAGAGATTGAAGTGGTGCAGAAAGTCCGAGCCTAGAATGGGGTATGGTAAGTCTGCGACAGTAAAAACCCATTTAAAGTCTATCTGTAATTCCAAGTCCAGAGAACGAGAAATTTGACCATAAATGGGAATAGGGGAGTGATTTACCGCTTGCTGTGTAATGGGCGATACTGGCGGCTTTTCAGTGAATATTTTCAGTGGCCAAATACTGCAAGCTGCTCTTATGTCAACCAAACAACGTGCTTGGGATCGGGAGTCTGTAATAAAATAGGCATGGTTGTTCCGTAAATCTTATGGAGAGTGTGCCGTGTTCAGCTCTCCCGAGGTACGGAGATGCAAAATGCCCTGTTCGTTTTTAAACCAGGGAAACTTAATTTCCCTGGTTTAAAAACGAACAGGGCATTTTGCATCTCCGTACCTCCGCGCCAAAGCGATTGTGATAAAAGCACAGTCCTAGCTTGTTTGAGTGGCGGCGGTGGTGTGGGGATGTCGAACGACTTTTGTACCGACGTCTGGGTGAATTTGACCTACCGACGCCTAATTTTCTTACTTCTTTAGTAAGCCGCTTTATAGTGCCAAGTATAGCCACAGCAGAGAACAGAGACTTCAGCCTGTGACTGGAGAATAGACGCAGTAATATGCCCCTTCGTGAAATCCATTACGCTGATATATTGTTTGTATCAAAATTCGATTCTAATTGCGCAAACCAAACGCAAACATAAGTAAATAAGTGCTTGTAATTTGTTATTTTATTCGACAGCAAACCATGAAACCAAAGGAATGAAAAGAAAAAAAATCTCCGAGCGGAAAGGGGAAAAAGGATATATATATATATATATAAAGGTGATGCTTTAAAGTTCCTTAGTCAGAAAAACAAAGATGCTAGTCAGTTGACTAGGCCGCTCCAAAAACAAAAGACGAAATTCAAGATGGCGTCGCCCAATCCCCATTTATGCGGGAAAATGAAATGTGAAGCAGGAGGAAGGCGCCCTTTTGACTCCGGCTGTACAGCTTTTTAAATGAAAAAAATGCAGTAAAAATGTATTACTCACTTTTTTCGTGGTTATTGAAAAAAAATTTTAAATATTTTTTTTGTGTAACGCGTGGCAAATTGAAAGGAGCAGAGCAATAAGTTTTTTCTTCCTTCCTTTCCTGCCTAGCAGGCCTCGCTGAAAGTTATATTTTTTTTCTTCTTTTTAAAACTTCGTTTTGGTCGAACAAAATGTTATATTTGTTGGTCCCTGTCTTCTTTTCATATCCGAAACGCGTGTCTAAATTTTAGCAGTTAGCGTATTTGAGTCGGTGTAAATTCGTGGACGGGCTGAAAAGAAAATAATTCCTCGCTGGAAAATTATTTTGGGTCTCTTTCGTTGTAGAGGCGCGTGTTCAAAAATGTCGGTATATATTTTTTGCTGGTGGAAAATATCATGTGGTCGTAATCTTCATTGTTGAAATATGTCCTTGTTCTGTCTACTGAAAAGTGTAAATTCTAGTAGAAATTTGTATTTGGGTAAATGAAGAATGTTGCAGTAGCCAGTAAGGTTAGGAAGGGGTTTGGTAAAGTAACAAACCGTATTTAGAACTTGTTTTCCTCTGGTGAGGGTGAGGTAAAATGCCTTGTGTTAATAGTAGTAGTAGTAGTATATCAATGTTTGCCTCTCCGTGTGTGTTGAAATAAATTCTGTGGTTTTGTTTCAGTATTTGAAATTTCTTCTTGAAACTTTTTTTTTCTAAAATTTGCATATAATTGCGATAGTATAGAAGACCTTGAATATGTTCGAACAGGTTGTTTAATAAGTCGAAGAATTTGTATGTGTTTGCTGCTTTCGTTTCTCAAGTCTACGCGTCGTAACAACAATACTTCTATATTACCTTCGAAATGAGTGAATATTCATTCATAACTGTTCCGAGTCTTCAGGAAATTTTGCATCTTCATATCACGTCGGGGTCACCATTTTAGTGTATGGTTTAGTTCATATCACTATAAGTTAATTTGTAGTTGTTTATGTAACGCTGAACAAAATAACAAAGCCTTTTCGAAGAACAACAACGAAAGGTTTATTTTTATGATAGAAAGTAGAACTGTTTCAGAGTGAGAAAAGTTCTTTAGGTGTCGCAGATAGCAGCCGGGTGTCGCAGGTAGCAGCAGTTATCTTCAGCGAAGATTGTCAATGCTGGAGCGTTCAGTTGAAGAGGACAGGACAGTCAGCAGAAGAGAGCAGGAACTAGACCTGTTGACCTACAGATGCTGGGTTGACGAAAGTGAGAAGATGAGTCAGCATTGCTAGTGGCTTTGTGTGAATTTCGCTCGAGTACACGCTCGCGTTAGCTCACAGAAGCACAGAATGCTAGGAAAGTGTCACAGACTTCTCCCTTCTTGCGCTTGGAGCTAACCCAAGCCCATGATTGTTTGTTCTTCTTTTCTTCTACCCTCTTGGTTGTGTATGTTGTAGGTTGTGTCTGTAAAGAAATGTGAAATACCCCTGGCCGGAGATGAGAGAAACCACTAGACGATCTGATCTGATCACCATGAGCGGTTTTGGGAGATTGAGACAGTGGGGACCGGCCGGTGGTGTATTGTTACAAAATTAATTGTGTTGTTTTAAAATGTATAAATTAAATTTTTTTTTCGGGAAAAAAGTCAGTCGCTACGGTTTGATTAATTAAAATAATCTCATTTCATCACATGTACCTTGGAGCTTGTGCTGTTTTTAATCAGAAAAATAAATAAATAAATAAATAAAAATAAGACAAAATAAGATAAAAATAACAAAGAAGTGTAAAATAAGAATATATTACTACCTTGTACTTTGTTACCATTATTATTTTTCATTGAAGGATCCATGGCTAATATAAAAAAGACATAATTAAATAAGTTTTCTGCTGCCACGAAAAAAAGAAAGAAATATTTTGTTGTCTTAGATGGTCATTCAGAGTGTATACGTATTCTAAAAATATTATCAACTTTTTCATTCTATACTTTATACCTATGAACTTTCATTCCCCATTTTATACCTATGAACTTTTTGTTAAATATTTACACTTTTTATTTCTCTCCGTTACAGATACATCATTAATATTTTGGTACTTGTCAGTTCCAAAGCTTTCTTAATTTAATGATCCAGATATAACTGAAGACTCATATCGTATTTCATAATATTTACAAATGCTCATTTAAAAATTAGTTGTCATAAAATTCCAGTATTTTATCCCTTTGCCTCTGATATGTCCCTGTGTGTCGTAATACAAGAGAGATGATATGGAATTATTAACCTATTGAGGAAATTGTACTTTTTGCTTTCTTTGATTAATGGCATATCAACATTCATGGATTATTTGATATCAAAGCCAACGCTATAGAAGACCAGTGATGGTACTATTTAAACCCATAGCTGGGAGGATAAGGAGGTTCATTCCTTTCCCAAGGGTATTAGTCCAAAAGTGAACGTAAAAGAGTGACTGAAATTCCAACTCACTACGATCCCGCAGTTCATTACTTTAACTGTTACCCCCCCCGGAAAATTGACGTACGACTGTTAGATAGGATTGATATGTGGCACGTGATGTGAACATGACAGTAAGGGCTCAGTGTAGGTTACATGTGTTGGTAAGGAAAGAACCGTCAGAGAAGAGGCCTCTGCATAGCAAAAATAACATGGAGAGGGTCATTAGATGGAGTCAATATGTGATGCTTTATGATGTAGACATTTCTTAGAAGAGGGCAAGAATAGAGCTTCTAGTCGCCCATGGGGGTTGGATAATATGACTTTGTACTTTAGCTGGCTATGGCACGAGTGATTTTTTATGTGTATTAAGTCAAGGGTGTGACATATATGTTTGTTGTCCGTCAGACCAGGAAGAAATGGATATTACATGCAGCTAAATCTAGCATCAATCATGTGTGCTGGCTGACTCTGCCATTAGAAGATACCATGTGTGTGTAGCTAGGATAAAGGCTTAGTCATGGGTTGTTGTTTGTAGGGATACAATAAATAATTATCATTCTTAGATATTTTCAATGTCTGATGGGGGACTCAGTAGGAGGTTATGTGACAATTCCCAAAACCCCTTCTCGATCTATTTTTGCTTCTTATCCTAGAAGAGTAGAGACGTTGTTTCTAAATCTGCCAGTATTCTTTCCTTTTTAAAACCACTTGTAGGTATATTGTGTCAATGCTATTGTATCATATTTTCATTCCTTTCGTTGTAGTCAGTGTTAGTATATCTCGGGTATACTAATGTTTATATTGGTCTTTAGAGAGTGAAAACTCGACTAAAATGTTTTTGTTTGGTTTGGTTAGGTTTTGTTTTATGGCATATCAACCTTTGTAGGTTATTTAACGCCAAATCCATTTTTATGTAAATAATCAGTTCTATTTCAAACAGTTCGGTTTAGCATGAGAACACAGTTTAATTGTCAAAACCATTTCTATTTCAAACTATTCAATTATATTTAACAATTCAGTTTAGTGTAAGTACAGTTTCAGTGTCAAAATTGGTTTAATTTAAAAGAATTCAGTTTAGCAAAAGCACGCTGTTTAAATGTAAATCCAGTTTAATTGTAAAAAAGCATTTCTATTTCGAGCTATTCAGTTTAGTCAAGCAATTCTACTTCAGCTAATTCAGTTTTGTAAAAGTACAGATTTTGTTTACACACAGATATGTCAGAACAGTTCTATGTTAAACAATTTAGTTTAGTGCAAAAACAGTTTCAATGTCAAAAAACAGTTGCAGTTATATGTAACAATTCAGTTAAGTGTAAATACAGTTTTAATGTCGAAAAAACAGTTCTATTTCAAACAATTCAGTCAAGCACAAGCATGCAGTTCAAATTCAAGTACGGTTTAATTGTCAAAAACATTTCTATTTTAAGCTATTCAGTTTACTCAAACAATTCAGTTTAGCATAAGTATGCCGTTAGTTCTATTTAACCTACAGATAGGGCCCTATCAGGTGCTACCACACCGGACCAGAGTGGACCAGGGAGAAATGGCAATGAAGGGGTACTCCACATTTCCCAAAGCTCCAGCACTGCTGGAACCTCAGCATCAGATTGTTTAGTGTCATATCCAGGACACTCGTTGGGGGGTCTTACCCCTCTGCAGAGAAGCAGTCGGTGCATTTAACAGCCCCAGCCGACTGGGCAACTAAAATGTTTTCTCCCATCACTTAGCGTCAAAAACTGGAAAAAAGAGGAGAAAAAATTAAGTGTATATGTGTGTTTTGGAAGTATTGGTTGGGGAAAAAAGGTCACATAACCCGCTTACCACTGATTCTGTGCAGTACTAATAAAAAATCAGGGTCTGTAGAATACACTGACTGAATCTCTGTAGAGGGGTAAGAACCTCTCTCAGCGAGTGTCCTAGATAGGACATTAAACCATCGGATAGTGAGGTTCCAATCCTGGAACTTTAGGGAATTTTGAGTACACCTTCATTGCCATTACTATCAAGTCCACTCTGACCCTGAGTGATAGCACCTGTTAGAGTGTCGTCAGTGGGCCAAAGAGATCTGCGTGAAACCATATAATGTATACAAATTATGGTAAGGTTCTAGTCCTCGAGCTTTAAGGAATGTAGAGTACCCCTTCATAGCCATTATTCCTTGGTCCACTCAGAACCGGAGTGATGGTACCTGTTTGGGTCCCATCAATAGGTCGAATTCAATCATTTTCTATACTTGAAAACATTTAACTATGCAAACAAATGATTTATATTAAATTGAATTATTAGTATTTGATAGCAATATTTGAAACCATTTAACAGCAAGCAAATAGAAGTATTAGTGTTAGATAGAAACTTCTTGAAACGATTTAGCTATGATCAAACAATAAAGGCCAGTACTAGAAAATATTCAATTGCGTGCAAACAAATGAGCTTTGAGTCGTTCAAAAATATTACCTACAAACTATTTGTTTACAAATCGTATATACATATATATATATATATATATATATATATATATTTAGGATGCGGAAACAAAATTAGGAATATTCTAGTATAAAAACGAACTCCTTTTTTATAAAACAAGATTAATTTTAATTTAAAAAATAAACAATAAAATAAGAAGATAGACACAAAACAGTAAATTTACTCAATATGGCCGCCATTTTTTTTCAGTTATTGTATCAAGATGCTTTCGAAGCGATTTATATGCCTTCAAAATCAATTCTTCAGATATTTTATTCCATTCCTCCTCAATAGCAGTCTTAAGCGAACCAATATTTAGATGGGAAGTTACATTTGTTTTGTTTTTTAAAACGCCCCATATAGCGTAATCAAGGGGATTCAAGTTTGAGCTTGATGAAGGTCACAAAGAAACATGAGTATGTGTGTGTATGCAAACTAGAAAAAAAGTATTCTGAGGAAGATTTTTTTTATAGTTCAATTATTTTCGTTTCAGTTTTTACATTAAACCTTCATCAGGGCATTTAGATATGTTTATGTTTGTGAATTCTGTGAGTTTCTATTTTAGCGTGTTACGTAAAAAATTTGGGATATTGAAGTTGTGCGAAGGATTTTCTAATATAGTTAAATGTTTCCAAAATTTCTAACCATAATTTTTCCAGTAATAATCTGTCACCCAGATATATTATTTCACCTAGTCATCTATATATATATATATAACTAAGGTAAGCGGGTTGTCTCTCGTGGTCGACCCCACTCTCTAAATGACATGTATGACACATGTAGAGAAGAGGAAAATCTCGTATTTTGGTTTGGCGTGCAATTTAAGTCGACACTTAATTTCACCCAATCAGGAGGACTTATCCTATTCAGCCCGGACCTTTATTTCCGGCTAGCAAAACGGGTGAGCGGCCAAACCCAGTCTCTTCGGCGTGAGACGGCGACCAGAACAGACGTTCTTCTGGCCGTCCCTACTTAGCGATGCTGTTTAGCTAGACAAGCCACCCAGTGTGGACATCTCACTATGGCTTTAATACTAGTAGCAGCAACATGGACACTCAACGAGGGAACCATCTAATTTATGGATTTCTTACAAGGAATCCCAGTTGAATATGAATTAGATGCATTCAGCATGCCTTCCACAGGCACTTCATGTCACCCCAAAAATTGGCTATGTCGATCCGAGCGTAACTCCGCTCTCGACACACTAGCTACCATTTCACCTCTGACCCACATTAATGGAGATAACGCAGACTCTCCTCCAAATACCAGATACAAAACTACACGGTGACTTTAAACACAATCCCTCATACGTCCCGCAACACACGCTGCCATATCACATCTCGCTACGCCATTTCGTCTACAACACTAACAAGCCTAAACTCCACGAGTCTTGCAGCACCAAAAGCAAACCATATTCCATGCTGCAAATAAAAACTTTCTTTGTTGTGTTGTTAAAGAAAAGTTTCGTAATTCATTTGTGTTGCCAAAAAAATATAGTGTTGGAGAAATTAACAATTTCCCGAAACGCTATAAATTGGCGACCCCGCATGGCACCTTCTGAATTGCTAAACAAATAAAAACTATTCATAACAACACCTTTCGACCTTCGCCATCTTACTTCTTCATCATCCACCTTTCATTTCACACCAATTAGCGTGGACCTTACAAACTAAGCGAGGAAACAACCCAACGTAAACACACATACGTTACAACCATTCCTCGCTTACCAACAACAAAAACTCTGGCTACAAAAATGGTTTCCCCTCGCTAAACAATAATACTCACTTCAAACATCACTAAAATGGTAACCTCGTAAACGAACAACCTTCTGATACCAAATACAGCCTTTACGAAACACAACCTTACGAACATGCATCATTCCACCGCGAAAGAAAAAACCCAGCGAAACATTGAAAAATTTTCAAATGTTCCCGCGGACCTAACTTCAAGGACAATGCAAAATGGACGTAAATACCAAACAACGTGGAATTTTTTCAACAAAACTTTATCTATCAACACACTTTTTCACTTCCCAACAAGCAAAATAGGTAACTTTTTAACTTTCACTCACCCTACTCCTATTTTGGTTTCTTCAGCAACATGGTTTATCTCTCCCACTACCTCACTAAACCACCAATCACTGCTAGGAATTTCAGAGGACCCAAACTCACACTACTCCTCTGAACTATACTGCTACCCTGTACGCCACCTTCTCGGCTCATTAACTTTTTTCCCAAAGTGACATTTTGTTTTTAAAAAAAAACGTACCACGAGGTACACAAAAAAAAAGAACTAAACAGGACACTTTGCCTTTTTTATTGATTTGCTTTTGCTCGTTTATTATATATGTATGTATTTTTTTTCATTGTTTGTATTATGCTCTTTTGTGTTGAGATTCGTGGCTCTTTTCTTTTCTTTTCTTTCCCTTCTCTTATAATTTTGTGTATCGAATATCAGGTATACCATACCTGAAATTCTGGGGCTAACCTATGTAGAGAAGAGGAAAATCACGTATTTTGGTTTGGCGTGCAATTTAAGTCGACACTTAATTTCACCCAATCAGGAGGACTTATCCTATTCAGCCCGGACCTTCATTTCCGGCTAGCAAAACGGGTGAGCGGACAAACCCAGTCTTTTCGGCGTGAGACGGCGACCAGAACAGACGTTCTTCTGACCGTCCCTACTTAGCGATGCATTTTAAATAGACAAGCCACCCAGTGTGGACATCTCACTGTGGCTTTAAGACTAGCAGCAGCAACATGGACACTTAACGAGCGAACCATCTAATTTATGGATTCTTTACGAGGAATCCCAGTTGAACATAAATTAGAAACATACAACATGCCTCGCACAGGCCCAACTTTGTGTCACCCCAAAAATTGGCTATGTCGATCCGAGCGTAACTCCGCTCTCGACACACTAGCTCCCATTTCACTTCTGGTCCACATTAATGGAGATAACGCAGACTCTCCCCCCAAAATACCAGATACTAAACTACACGGTGACTCTAAACACAATCCCTCACACGTCCAGCAACACGCTGCCATCTCAACATCCCGCTAAGCCATTTCGTCTACAACACTAACAAGCCCAAACTCCACGAGTCTTGCAGGATCAAAAGCAAACCATATTCCATGCTGCAAATAAAAACTTTCTTTGTTGTGTTGTTAAAGAAAAGTTTCGTAATTTATTTGTGTTGCCTAAAAAATATAGTGATAGAGAAATTAACAATTTCCCGAAACGCTATACACATATAACTGATCGGTAGATCTTTCAAACTAACCAATCACTGGCTTCCATACGGTGGCACCAGAATTCAAAGACATGTCTACTCTATATCAACCAAACTCAGTAACGTGCGGGCGTTAAAATTGTCTCTGCTACAATTCCAGTAGGGAACTAGAGTCGTATAGTGTAGGTTGCGACCCAAGGACTTCAGTTAAGTGGACTATTATATGTTAATTTTTGTATAATATCATATAGCCACAAACAGGACAATTTATTTGCAACAGTAATATAATACTATAAAATTCCAATGGGTTAATGTTTTTCCTGATACTAACTTTCTTCGGTTTTCAACTAAACCAACATATTTTCGTAATATTTTGCAAATTTGTTTGCGATACATTCAACTATAAACATTATCGAAAAAACTTTAACAACCTTGGAATCAAAATAGCAATAAACTCTTCAAAAACAGTTAAGAATATAATCAATGATAAGAACAACAATATCCACATTAAATCTGATGATGACATTTACGCATTTCAATGCGTAATAAAATAATGTAATAAAAATACGTGGGTGAGAAAATGGGATCAATCCAAAAACGAATTTACGAATATGAAACAATCCACGAGCCAGGTTTTGTTGGTTTGGCCGTTCGCCTAATAGTGTGGACCCCATTGTTAATCCTTACACCCGGCCGTGTGGGCATTTCACTGGTTGTAAAAAAAACACAACAATAATAAAAAAAAACAAAAAACAACAGAGGGTGGAAGGAAGAAAAGACAAAACTTGGATTCAGAACTTCAAAACGCAGGAAGAAGTTTGGCACATTAAAACATTCCTGTGTGTGTGTTATATGTGGCTATCGTGACAACTTAGCGAAAATCCTACACAGCTACCCAAGATACTAACTCACCTGGTCAACGTCTTCACTGCTCTGTATCTTTGTTCTTGACTCCATACCACCCTCCGACTGTTCTGAACCCGCGTCTTAGAGCCGACTCTCTGCTCCGTATCCTGGAGTTGACTGTCCGGCCCCACATTCTGAGCTCTGAATGTCTGACTCTCCGCTCAGGAGTCTCACTCCTAACTTATTAACGTCCTTCGTTCTTTCTTCCGGTCTCGCAGGTTCACAGCTCTTTGGGTGGTGTTCTCACCAAAATAGACTAAGGAAAGTCTTCTAGACACTCAGGCGCCGCTTCAAAGATGCCGGGGATAATTCCGCTGGCCATCCACAACACACAGAAACTCACACGCACAAAGAACACAAGAGAGACCCGATGGAAGGCGGCGAAAAATTTGCAATGGTCTGACATTATTTAGAAACTAATCTATCTTTAACTTTAAATATTCCAACATATTAATTATTATACCTAAAAAAAAAACGCCGGAAGATTGTTAAATCTAGCATCATTTCTAACTACAAAACTATTAAATAAAGACCCTTTACTTTTCGACTTATCTCCTTACTTAGCCAAATTAGTGCTAAAACGTTTCCAAATCCCCTATTTAAAATATTTTGGTTTCGTTGATTGAAAAGTTTCATCGATATATGTAGTTTTTTTTAATACGGACTTTTAATGTTTTCTCAGTAACACTTCTAGTCTTGATTCTTTCAAAATCACCAACTGCTACCCAATAAAATAATGAAAACATAAAGAAAAAGAAAAGAAAAAGTTATATATATATATATATATATATATATTACGGAAATGTTAGGTTTTTAAAAAAATCCGAACACTAATTATATCATACAGTTTTAAAACAGAACGCCACAAACCGAAATGGAATGTTAAAAATTTCTCATTGTTTCGTTTCATATTGAAAAATAAAGAAGATAGATATAATTCAGAAGATACAACATCACACATTAAATGCTCTGGGAATGGTTTAATGTAAAAAGCGGAACGTTTAACATTGGCAAATAATTTAACTATAAATAAAATCACCCTTTTGAACACCTTATTTTTTCATATTTGTACATTTACATACCGTCGAATTTACTCTCATCTCTCCTATACCTCTCTCTATATAAGTTCACGGATGTATTTATATATGTAAATATATATCGTGTGTCCATTTATATCTTTGAGTTGATATCCAACATATACATCATATTGTTATATGATGTATATTTTGGATATCAACTCGGATAAAATATATAAAATGATAATACAAATACATCACACACATACATGTAAAATGAAATTGATATCTTTTGGGTATTGTGGATTTTGCTAGTATGCAAATTAATTCACAGCTGTAGGAAAGAGTAAGAATGAAGCATATACCCATATTATTATATTATTTAATTTTTTTTTTATCTGAGTCAACAAAGAAAACAAAATTTGTTGTACTTACCGTTCAAGTAGAATTAGTAGCTGATGGACTTTTGTAATGAAGCAAATTATGTCGCGTTTATTTGGCGATCACAGCAAATGCAGCAAAGCATGACAGCATTGAGTAATAATTTACTTTCTCTTAGTTACCAAACATGCATAACCAAGGAAACTACACTAGATACCTATATTTATCCTAACTTTATGTTCGAGGACAGGTTTTAACAAAAGGCCACAATAATATCTTCTGGAGAGAAAAAATCCAGTTAGAAAAATCTGGCCAAAGAAAATTGAAGCAATGATATTGATTTATATATATATATATATCATGGCTTCTATTTTCTATATTATCATATATATGTATTTACCAACCCAAATTGCTGCACAATAAATCAGTAAAAAGATTTTTAAAAAAAAGAAAAGAAAAAGATAATTATATTAAAGAAATTTTAAGGGAGATAAAATCTCAATATAAAGGAAATTTGAGGGGTAAAATTTGTAGGAATGTGAGTGACACTAAAGTCAAGTTTAGTATTTAACTGGGTAATGTTTTTAGGGGGCTTTAGTGTACTATTAACGGTAATTCAAATTGTAGGTTTAAACAGTAAGTTCCGCAGCTTTCAAAATCGGATATTGATTCGAAAAGATAACACAGACAATAAAGATTTTTAAAAGGAATTTTATACAAAGAAATAAGAAAGAAAGGGATAGAAAATATAAAGTGTTGCAAATTTTAGTCCAATTTGCTGGAAACTTATCTGAGAGAGTGTCAAGGAAACAAAGTTCTTTGAATTTGAATATTTTTCTTTTCTTTTCTTTTCTTTTTTTTTTTTTTTTTTTTTTGTCTTGTTGAAATGTTTCAGAGTTCTTTGAATTGGAGTATTTTTCTTTAAGGTTCTTTTCCGCAGAGATTATTTCTCCCTTCTCCACTCCGGCCAAATCAAGTCCGCACGTGGTCAGCTTGATTTCTTTTCTTTGAAATAAATTTTTATAACATATATATATGTATATATATAGTTTGCTATACGTTCTACCAACGATATTGAACATTATTCATAAACATAGTAAAGTATATTATGAATATTATCTCCTGTTTTTTTTGGTATATTGCACCAAACCTTTTGGGCTATTCACGTTTATCCTATCACAGAAATAATCTCCCTCACTTACACCCCCCCACAGGAATAAACATATTTTACTGACCCAACAGACTGGTTGCCTAATCAAGGCTAAAGGGCCCAATCTGCCCTATCATTTATCCATAGCTAAAGGGAAAATAGACGGATTCATACCTTTCCCAAGAGTATTAGTGCTATGTGAAATGCTCTCAGGTTCGTCCAAGATTTGTCCATTTCCCGCGACTGTAACCATTACTCCACGGGCACATCTATATATATATATATATATAGTATTGATTCTTAATCCTTGGTTGTTGGTTTATTTTTAAATTGTGGAATTTCTACAAGGTCATCCAATTATTATTTTACTCTGTGAATTTTCCCACCAGTAATCTCTTGTGTCCTTCAGTAGAATTATTGTGACGGCAAGTCTTCTCAGTTTTCCAGGACTCTTAGTATTCTAGTCGATCTCAACAGTGGTATGATCTGGACAATTTTAATCCTTCCTTAGTTCTCCAACTCTCCCAGTCATTTTTCAAAGTTTTCGTTGACTGTTCCGAAGGCTTCCGTAATTATTATTTACTTTTTGTGGGGTTATCACACCAACAGGAACTGGTGGCCATCACTGAAATCCAAGTGACAGCAAGTCTCTTGATTCTCTAAGATCCTTCTCAGTACTCCAGCTGATTTCAACAGTGTTATGAATTGGACAGTTTCAACATTTTCACGGATTTCTAATTCTGATATTGTTACATAAGAGAACCGTGAGATCTATTTCTGACAAGTAATGTACCATTCAAATTTAAGTCCCGAGCTGTTAAACGCATGAAAAAATATATAGCGGTTAGCCAGTACAATGGACAACCATTGATCTCGGGGTCGATCTAAGACCACAGTAGTTGTATGACCAACATACTAATTAAAAACATCATGGGAAATTCAATCACATTATTATTGTTTAATGTAGAGTTTTGATGGTGAAAATTAAAGCTTTCAATAGTTGCTTCATCTTGTTTCCTTCTGGTGAATTTGCTTATTTGATAAAAATAAGTTTATTGTCTTTTTGTTGTCATTAACTTCATTTTATTTCAGAATTAATTATTTATCAATTATTGATTTAGCATAATTGTAGAAAGTGTTATTAATATTTAATGTTATTCAGTTCTTTAAGAAGATATAAGAATAGTGGGTTAAAGTAAAAGACGCTATAATGATACGATAAATAATTATCAACCTTAGAGAATTGGCACAGCCAGTAGAGCTCCACAGGACTTCACTGTCCAAGAAACCCATTCTCCACTTCTTTTCGCCTCTAGTCTTTGAACAGTAGAAACGTTGTCTTTGACCATGTCAAGGAAAGGTAAAAACATATGTCCGTCTTACCAACACTTACCAAATAAGACTTTTACCATTTTTTACCTCTAGCACATTGTTTATTGAAAAATATGTGTATAATTCTAGTATTTGAGACACTTTTTTGTATTCTTTCTTTTAATATATTTTTTCTTTTATTGTATATATTGAATATCAAATGTTCATAAATCAGTTTATCTTATCTTTCTTTTCATTGTGTTCAGTGTTAGTATATGATGGATATACTAAAGCTAATAATGGTCCTGGGAAGACTCGACTAAAATATCTTCCCTACTACAAAAACTCCAGTAACTCTATTATTATTGGTGTTATTGTAGTTATATGTATCCATGTACCTGATCCCTCCACCACAGGCAGGATATGAAACAATGTCGAATTTTAAGCAGAGTAAATCTGGTTTGAATTCAGTGTTTTCCTTCTCCTAGACTGGTTGCCTTACTAAGGCTAGAGAATTCAGTCTGCCCTACTATTTCCCCCCTCGCTGAGAGGATTCATACTTTTCCTATTGTCATTAGAGCGAAGTAAAACTCAAACAGCCTCGTCCAGGATTAGAACTCGAATCACTGATTCAGTTTCTGACGATGATAACCGTTATGCTAAGCATACCTCCCTTATATGTTGGTGTTAAATGATGGACCGATTGTTTTAAATTTTAAAATCCATTATTATTATGTGACGTAACCGCGTGTGCATTTGCTCATGGTGCATCTGGCTACTTTTTTGCACCTTTTTACACTTTTACATATTTTGCTGTGCTGCGATGTCAGACCCAACGTTGATGCATTCTGTGGATGCATATCACACTTCACGTTGCCTGTGAGACGGTGGGGTCACAAGGACAAAAGAAAAAGAAAAGACAAACAAGTTTTCGAAGGACTGGATCTGCTCTCAGGTGTATGTGTGCGCGCGTTTGTGTGTATGTATATGTGTGCCTCTTCGGGACTTTTCTTTAGCTCTGCTCCCCACTACTGGGTGCAATACGAATTCTAACTTGCCGCTGTTATGTCTCTGGAACCGCTAACCAGTAACTTATCCTCAACATCTCTTAGGTCACCGACAACCACTTGAGCTGTTCTCCAACAGCCAGTTTTCAAAACTCAGCTCATATATATGAAACTGAAACCCTTCCCGTTTCCGGACATGGACCACCTAAATTTAGGCACTAAAAATGGTTAAACTCTTCCATTTACCGGTGAGTGTCAAAAGTCGTATCTAACAAAAGAGATAAAAATGAATCTCACTTATCTTGATCTTTTGACCTGCATTGCCATACACACACACACGCACGCACACACACACACACACACTCTCACACACACACATACACATACTATGGATGTATATATACTTACACCCACCGAAATGTCTTCGTGATATATATACATATATATATATATGCACACAGCCACACCCACAACACACATACTCAATGTATGCTTACACCTCCGTGTGGATATGTCCACTCTTCCCCCACATATATACATATATACCTAAACTCATTCATATGTCTACCTTGATATACATATAAACATGTATATGCACACGCATATATTTAACTCTATATATTTTGTAGAGTCTTGATCTTGCTTTTGATCTTCAATTTCCCTAGTCTATTTTTTCAAGCCTTTGGGAACTGTTCCTATTGCGCCAACTAGAATTGGTATCACCGTCACTTGAATGTTCCCCAGCTTTTTCAGCTCTCTGGCAAGATCCAAAGATTTATCTATCTTTTTTGCTTTCTTTTATTTTCACTTTGGTTCGTCGGAACAGCAAAATCTATTAGATGATACTTTTTTTTTTTTTTGTTAACACTAGTCCTAGCTTTTCTGACCGTTTGAATCTCAAAACCCCTGGTCTATATATATACCATTTGTTAGTATGGTCATATTTTAATCTCTTGCACTGTTCCTGTCCAGCCATGCCTAGTCTTGTACTCTTTTTGTGTTAGTTTGCTCCATTCGCTTATTATGTGATTAACTGTCTCATCTCTGTTTCTACATAGCTTGCACTTTTGATATGATAAGTCCTTATAGCATTATTTTGTGCTGCTATCAAAACAAATTCGCTTTATCTCTTAAGGTTACCATTTCTTAGCCATGCCCTGGTTTTTCGCGAGCGTAATCTCGCCAGTTTGTCGCCTAAAATATTCATAAAGTTGATTTTCTTCCCATTTCTGTTTCCAAATTTTTGTTGTTTTTCTGTTTGATATTTTGTTGCCATTACCGTCACTAGCTGCTGTAGTTTGTCTTGTTCTTTTTAATGTAGTCCTCGAGTCTTTGAATTGTTACATCTACGCAATCTTCAATGCTGGCGAGTCCTCATCCTCCCTCTTTTCTTGACATATACAGTCTGTTTATATCATCTCTCGGATGTAAGGCTTTATACATTGTCATCAATTTTTGTCCTTTGGTTCATTTTTCTGAGTTCCTCTCTTGTCCATTTCAAGAATGGTCTTGAGTATTTAGAAAGTTGTTTGCGAAGGTGTTTATTCCTTTGACGAAATTTCTGTTGCAGAGCTTGGTTTCGAGAAATTTTCTTGCTCTTCTCAGGTACTCTTTTCTTACTTTTTTTTTTTTTTTAATTTCTGTTTGTTTGATAGTGTGTACTTCCAATATTCTCAAGAACTCGTAATTTTTTTTTCTCCAAGCGTTCTGATGCTTTCCTGATTTTGCAGTTCTATTCCTTCCGTTGCTTCTCTCTCTTTTTTCATTATCAGCATGGCACATTTTTCAGTGTCAGATTTTATTATTATACTTCTTGCGAGTTTTTCACATCAGCGTTAGCTGATGGGTTTTCACTGAAGCCCGAACGACAGCAAGTCTCCTCAGGTGTCAAGAACTCTACTCAGTATTCTGGCCGGTCTCAACAATGTTGTAGTCTGGATGATCTCGATTTTCCTTATTTCCAACTCTTCCAGTCTTCTTTCCAAGCCTTTGAGGAGCGTTCCAAGCGCACCAATTACAATTGGTATCGCGATCACCCACATGTTCCACAGCTTTTTTAGTTCACTGGCAAGGTCTAAGAACTTCTCTCTTTTTTTCGTTTTCTTAAATTTTCTCTCTATGTTCCGCTATTATTATTATCATTATTATTATTATATGATGAGTTCGAACTCCAGTCGTGCTATTGCGTTTACTTTCAGACTAATACCTTTGAGAAAGGTATGAACCCCTTATACCCCTGTGACGTTACCCCCTCGCCCCCCCTCGCCCCCCCCCCCGATACGTCAACCTCTTCGAACCATTTCACTTTACGGCCGGTGATCAACTAGTGGTTCCGATAGGGGTATCGCACATTTCCTTACGGCTACAAGAAATACAATCGAGGGAGCGGGAGGAAAAAGAACAAACGAACAAAACGCCTGGGGTTAACTCGAGTGCAGAAGGGAAGTTATGTAACATTGTGCATATGTAGAATAACGCTAGCGTGGGTTACTAGCGAAAATTCTACAACGCTACTGGAATGCCGACTCATCTTCCCTTACTGTGGCTGAACCCTATCTCATGCCAACTGGTCTCTCAGCTCCGGTGTCGACTGGTCACTCTCGTCACCCTTCGCCAACTGCCAACTTCTCAGTCCCTTTGTCTCACTCTCTGACTCGTATTCCCTTACCACTTCCGGTCACGTCGAGATCGCGGGTCCAAAACCCTTTGCCTGGTTTCGTGCCAAAACAGACAAAGGAATCGTCTGCTTGGCGGACCACCTACATAGTGTTACACCCCCGGCTATGGGTTAAATAGTATCAGTACTGTTCTTCTACAAGGATGGCTTTGGCATTAAATAACCCACGAAGGTTGATATGCTATTAAACAAAGAAAGCAAATCTATTTTGTGACTATCAATCCAAGCTTTCAATACTCAACTCAAGTTTTAACAAGCATTTTTAACGCAAATAACGTTTAAGGGTTGCCATCAAAACAATTCTGGTTAGCTACAGTACTACCTACAAATCGATATTGTTGTGTGTTCATATTTTGTCAACGTATGTGTTTTTCTTTGTGTGACTGGGTCTATGTACTGATATTCTGAATTCGTTTGTAAATTATGTAGTATATTATCGATCTTGCTTTAGAGCTTCCAAGCGTGAATTTTGGGTATTTATTTGTTTTCAATGTTTTTGTTATTGTTAATCGATTGCTCGTCCTTATAATGACTAAGACATAACTAAGACATATAGGTTTCATGACACATTCTTTCCAAACGAAAATGTATACAAAACTGTGCAAACATGGTCTATGTTAACTTTGAAAAACTAATAGAGTTAGTGAGGGTTCTAACACAAACTAGACAAGTATACAAGCCTATATATTCTTAGCTGACGTTTAGTATTGATGGAAGTATAAGCTGTACCTGTTCGTTTATATTGTAAGCGGTGATAGTTTTTTTTGCTGGTGGAATGGGGTGGTAATCATCGTCGAAGTCTCTGCTCTCACCCCAGTTGTGATTGCTTTCAAAAGGAGACCCATGGGACAACATGCTTGGTCGAAACTGTACAAGCTACGGACAAGGTCCACAAAGAAGAGAAAAAAAAGACGCAAAAACGAATTTCAGAAAACACACATATGGCCGTCTTGTATGACACTCCGCAATATTTCTTACAATCGAGATATGGATATCAGATGAAGACTGGGCCAGTTTTTTATCCCATTCTGTCTAATGGCCAGTTCCAACCATTTCATTTTGATCGAGAAATATTCTCTTTCTATTTTATCATCAATTAAAGTCTATCGACTTCCCTAACTATTTAGATATACTTTTGATACTACCATACATACATCCATTTAAATACGCGAGTCATTCGATAAATAAGGGAAAATTTTTTTGTGCAAAATTTTTTTCTTCAGAATTTTTTTTCATTTGTGCAAACACTGCATTATTTGGAATTTGTTTATAGCAAAAATTATTTTAATCATGTAAAAATATTTATTTCGGGGCTATTCAAAATGATGACGAATCAGAGTGGCTCAGGCTTAAACAGAGGTCTGTCATCAAATTTTTGGTGGCTGAGAAGTGTAAATCATGTGAAATTTACAGAAGAATGTTGTGATATGGATAGAGAAGCATGTTTTAGTAAAAAAAAAATGGTCTTTACAAATGGGCGAAATATTGGTTTGCAACTAGAAGACTGAGTTTAAAAAAAAGGGTTGATGGAGGGGAAACGAACTGACTTTCCAGTAAATAAAAAGTCCCGGACGCAGCAGTAAGTAAAGAAAATAATTATAAAAGTCTTTTGAGGACATGAGTGGATCTATCACTATTGATTTCCTCGGAAAAGGTACAACAGTAAATAATTCTTCCTATTACCAACTCTAGGCAAAATTCACCTTATTTATTGACCCTCGTACATATACGCTACCAATACCCATACACCTATACGAATACGCTCGTATATATATATATATATATATATATATATAATGCCTATATGCCATACATACTCATATAGACACTTTACCCTTGATCCTAACCTGATAGTACTAGGTTTTAAGCAAGGCGGCATCAAGTACCTTTTTTGAGTCTTTGGTAAGATTCGACCTGGGATTTAACCCCGGTCTCCCGGACCATTAGCGAACACTCTACTCATTAGCAGCATTAATATATCAATGTATGTGAAAGTGTGTATATAGGTGTTTCACTGAGAGTCGAAAATTAGGGACAGGAGAATATTTAGTTAATTTCCATAACCCAAAATAACCGGCCTGGTACTTAGCTGTTATGAGTTGAAATTTAATTCTCACAATCATTGTTTTTGAGTTCACCATATTGAATGTCAAAGGTTCCTTAGAATATGGTTGAATTGCCAGACGAAAATGTTTTCGCGTATTTATAAGATTTTTGGTTTGAAAAGTGGATCAACTGAGGTGTTTGTATTTAAGGCAGGAATTAAGGTATACATCTACAAGTGCTTTTTAGACCAATCGAAAGTTGAGCAAATTGTGATAATTTTCCGCTTCTTTTGATCCTAAAATTTGTATCAAATTTGACTGTTTGTGCTCTGATTGTTATGTACAGTTGTCCACACTCTATTTTCCCCGTCAAAAAGCTGGTGTGTGTGTAGGGAACGAATAAATAAAAAATTTAAAATTAAATTTTAAAAAAAGAAAAAAGAAAACAATTAAATTTGCAGAAGCTCCCAGAGGTCCCTGACAGGAAGGGGAGATGACGCATGCGTAAAAGAGGAAAGGCATTTTCCTCTTGACAAAGAGGACCGAGCATTCTTTCTCTTTCAGGCAGAGACCAGCGGATTGATAACCGCGTGCTGGTGTTTTGGGCACCACGCATACGTCTTTGGACGTAGCATCGGTTAGTCCTTTCACCCAGTAGCAGCCCTCTCTCTATCGGTCAGCACTATGCTGACCCACAAATGAACAATAAACTAACTCTTACCGGACTTTGACAAAACTTCCAAAAGAAAACTAACTCTTATGGAAGCCCGAAATACCAAATGAGGACATCTACATATACGAAACGAATTAACGTATTTTTGACACCTTAATTGGGGGATTCAACCATTTTAATGAATTCAGGAAAAACTCCCTCACCATGGAATGGTTGTTGAACCCAGTAAATAAAGGAAAGTATAAAAGAAACGTCTTCGTCTCTTATCTGTCCTTTCTTTTCTTTTAGTATAATTCTTTTTAGGACTTTCTTGGGCAAGGCATTACACCGACTAACTAACGTGGGGGTAACATAAAATAAAATAACCAAAATATGGAGTCAGATATCTAATGCCAACATAACCAACGTAATACCAACGCAACCAAAGTAATACCAACGTAACATAAGCCTAAACCCCACAAGTATAAATAGACCAAAATCCCCGGCATTACAGTTGCAGGCTAGAAAGCAAACGAAACAAAAGTAACCAGCTCCACACGGCAATAAATAAGTTTTATTATTTAAGGAATTTCAAGAATAGAATAACAAGCAGGTAAGCCTTTTAAAAAGAATACTAAAACACTTACTTTCACTGTACAAATACCAAGATTAATACCCATACAACATATATTTTGTAAGCCGTTACTCATTAAAAGAAATCATATTCAAAAGACAACGTCTATTTTAATTCAAACTCTTGTGTGTTTAATAAAAAATTGTGAAACGAAGGTTGAGAAAAACCTCCCCTTTTTATTTGTTAAAACTGTACAAGGAATTTGAAAGAAGTAGGTTCTTTTAGGTTTAACTTAAGTTCAACAGGTCAGTTTGTGCTCTAGCGGCTTTGAGATATCGTAGTTTGATAACCTTCTAGAAAAAAGGTATCCAAAAGACTCTAGAAGGCTTTCCCTACTTAAAGATAAAGAATTGTTTTTCAGCCAATTGAAGGACCGGCATATACTTTTTAGATACAGTGTGACACTATGAAGTGGGTGCGCCAAGCGGACGATCCCTTTGTCTGTTTTGGCGCGAAACCAGACAAAGGGTTTGGACTCGAGATCTCGACGCGATCGAAAGTAGACAAAGGAACTCAGAGAAGCCAGTTGGTGACGGGCGAGGCAGAAGGGCAGTTGGAGTCGACACCGGACAGCAGAAGAGACCAGTCGGCATGAGATAGGGTCCAGCTGCAGTGAGGGAAGACCAGTCAATATGAGTCAGCACTCCTCGTAGCTTTGTGGAAATTTCGCGAAGGATGCACGTCAGCGTTAGTCTACAGATGCACAAAGAAAATAAAATATGAAAATAAAAAAGAAACAGCTTCTTCGGGTCTTTCCAATTTGCTTTACAGTCTTCTCATCGTTGCGGAGGCCTTCCGAGTTGTTGTTTTTGGTTTCTAGAATACGTTATCTTAGCGTTACGCAGATAGTGGAGCGGTAGCTAAAGGCTAACCCTTGCCTTTAGCGCTACGCAGCCAAACGGACGTGCGGAACCGAGTGATGGTTAAGACCGGCTGGTCTTAGTGAGTCCTCTTCGTGTTTGCCTCCAGGCCGTCTATTTCGACTGGTCGTTAAGGACCATCAGAGATCCTCCAACCCGCAGAAGGTAACATCTCATGGCCCTTAAAAGGACCGTAAGCGCATATCGGTGTGATGAAAAAAAAGGGTTAAATCTGCCACTAGAAGTGGTGGTGAGGTGGATGCAACCACAATAACGTAGGATCCGAGCCTCGTGGAGCCGAGTGGCCCCTGAGAGCGCGTAGACCTCTGTTTATTTGTCGCTGCCTCCCACCAGACACGACTTGACATATGGTCAAAAGCCTGAAGGCCGATTAAAGTGGGGATAAAGGGGGGGTCGGGAACGAGCCGAGACTCGAACCCTGCTGGTCTATGCTGCTCATCGGCTCACTTAGTGCAATGTGAGCCTGATGAGGCAAGCAGTTTTACGAACCTAAATGTGGGTCCGGGCACGTATGCCGGGTTATGGCTTGAACTAGACACCAAGGTCTAGTGCCATACATAGGTTTCGAGAAAGTCCGCAGGGACCTCTGAGAGCGCATTGACCTCTGTTATTTATCGATGGATCCCACCAACGCACGAATATGGCACAAGGGGGGATGGCCCCCTGAGGCCGGAGGAAATCTCCTGTGCCGAGGCACACCCGGCAGAACCACCCAGAGGTAAGACGGCCTACCGAATGCAACCCAACAACTGAAGAGGATAGGTACAAACACCCAAAAAAAGAGCGGGGAACTCTGTTATTTATCGTTGCGTCCCACCAAAGCACGAATATGGCACAAGGCCGTTTTTAAGGTCGGTCCGGTCAAAGGGCCGAAGCCCACACGCGTCCGGCAAGGCCAAAAATACCTTCGGCCCCGTCGGCATTTCCCTTTTGCGGCGCCTCAGGCGCCAGGCAATACCCCCCCCCCGAAAGGTGTAAAAGCCTGGGGGGATGGCCCCCTGAGGCCGGAAGAAATCTCCTGTGCCGAGGCACACCCGGCAGAACCGCCCAGAGGTAAAACGGCCTACCGAATGCAACCCAACAACTGGAGAGGAAAGGTAAAACACCCTAAAAAAGAGCGGGGAACTCTGTATTTATCGTTGCGTCCCACCAACGCACGAATATGGCACAAGGCCGTTTTTAAGGTGGGCCCGGTCGCAGGGCCGAAGCCCACACGCGTCCGGCAAGGCCAAAAATACCTTCGGCCCCGTCGGCATTCCCTTTTTTGGGGCGCCTCAGACGCCAGGCAATAACCCCCCCCGAAGGGGGTATAAGCCTGGGGGGGATGGCCCCCTGAGGCCGGAGGAAATCTCCAGTGCCGAGGCACACCCGGCAGAACCGCCCAGAGGTAAGACGGCCTACCGAATGCAACCCAAGAACTGGAGAGGAAAGGTCACAATCACCCTAAAAAAGAGCGGGGACCTCTGAATTTTCGCCACCTCAAGCCTTTTTCATATGGAAGAAAGGGAACTCCACTTCTGTCGCGCCACGTGAATAGAAAGTTCTTCTATAAAAAATGGAAGTAGAAAATAAGTACTTCTATAGTCCGGTATAGGCTAGCGAAGAGTATTACTTCCATTTTTATTGAATTATTTCTGGCAGAAGTGTTTTGCAAATGTTGATAAATGTTAATTTATCCCTTTCTTAGCTGTAACGGCCGCTTAGAGTCGAAAAAGGACTTAGTCATTTCCGGCCGTGCCTGGATGTTATTTTTCTAGGGCGAACGAGTAATCCAATCTGTTTATGTTTGTTTATCAGTTATTTCTCCCTCCTAAATCAATGGTTTTATATTGATTAGCACTAGGAAATATTAAACTATAATACATTTCCTTTGGTTAGTTGGTTGGGTTTTATGACATATCAACCATTGTTGGTTATTTAATGTCAAATCGTTTTTATAATAATCAGTTCTGTTTCAAACAATTCAGTTTAGCATGACTACACAGTTTAATTGTAAAAAATATTTCTATTTCAAGCTATTCACTTTCGTCAAAAAGTTCTAATTCAAACAGTTCAGTTTAGTATAAGTATAGTTTGTGTTTACACACAGTTAAATGTCAAAACAGTTCTATTTCAAACAACTCAGTTTAGCATAAGCACACAGTTTAGTTCAATTCAACCCATAAATAAGGCCCTATCAGGTGCAACCCCTCCAGGACAGAGTGGACCTGGGAGCGATTGTAATGAAGGGGTGCTCTACATTCCCCAAAACTCCAACATCACAGGAACCTCACCATCAGATTGTTTAGTGTCATATCAGGACTCTCTTTGGTTACCCCTCTGAAGAGGTGCAGTCAGTGTATTCTACAGCCCTAGCCGCCTAGGCAATACATTTCCTTTGCTACAAGTGTCCGAATTATGTTCCTCACACTGAAATAATTGTGGCAGTGACAAAGTCGTTTATTCCAGAGTCCACTCGATTCTATTGACACTATTGTTTCATTAATTTCATTCATAAAATTCCCATTTGATTGTTTTGTTACTGCTGTCATTCAAGCGTGCATTAAAAAGATAAGAATTGGTGTACCTTTGCTTACAGATTATAACCATTGAACATAAATCGGTATAAACAACATTATCAATACATCACGCTCTTATATTTTATGAGTAATAATGCAAAGCAACTGCAAAAATAGTCGATACTTTGATGTGTGGCTTTCACATGAGTTAAGAAGAATGGAATTATCGGACCATATTTCTGTTTACAATTAAATTTCTAAACATCACTGAGACGTTCCGGTTCCAAAAGAAATTGTGACAGTCAATGAAATGGTGACGCTTTCCAACTAGGTAGAACGCTCGAGCAAAACTACTTCAAATAATATTAACGATCGATCTTCATTCAAATAAGATAATGCTGTTGTTATATACAAGCGTGTGGTTGCAAGAAAAATAAGACTGACGAGGATATTTAGTTTATTTTTTTTATTGAATAAATAAAATAAACGGACATTGCAATATCTGGCTCACGTACAACTCGCTGTACGAGCTAGCAACCAAATCGACACCCCCCCGTGTAATATCCTAACTAACAAAAGGGAAATAACCTCTGATGCCAAAGCGGGTTACGGCCCCTACTACATCCGGGGGAATTTGGTCAATAAAGGAATATATCAGGCATAGCAGCATATGTTCGTTTTCCCTCTGTTTTTAATCATCATTCATCTTATCGATTCATCTTGGTAATAGTCCCAACCTAGCAAGTATCCATTACCTCAGATATAAAGACTTTACACCCCGGTTAACCCAACGTACTGTCACAACCGGGATATCGATCTACCGACCACGACGCTCCAGCAATGCAGCATCCAGTCCACGTAACGACTCGCTGTTACCTTGCCCTTGTTCCCTTCTTTGTCTTTGGCTGTCACTACTCGCACGCATTAAACTAAAATTCATTTGCGGGGTCGACGCGCTTATCGGCTCCGCAACAACTTTACCTTCTCTCTTGTTTCGCTAACGACTGCTATTGTTATATAGCCATGGTTATATCAATAATAATAATAATAATAATAATAATGATATCAATACAGGCGAACTGTCGTTTCTAATACGAATGTTGTTTTTCTTTTGGCTTCAGCCCTTGGTAATACGAGGAGAGAGACACAAATCACAAGGACTTATGCTGACCATAATACGCTGAGCCACCACTACCATTACTACGTGCGGTGCCTCTTGTGATGTCTAAGATCCCAACTCATCTCTGCCGGTCGAGACCCAAACTGATCTGCTCTGATCAGATCCGAAAAACTGAACTGCCCGCTTCGACGGTCGACGCTCAATTCTCGTCTTCTCAAAATCCTAAAATTCTCTGACCATCTCTTCCTGGTATGACGTCATCCTCCTACTCAATTCACTCCCACGGCGCATCCCGACCCATTTCCTGTCTGGGAGTTTATTATGACATGGTGATTGTCATATCCTTTCCGCGCAGGCGTGCGAGTGCACTGTCTGACTATGACACCTGAACTAAGAGACACCGTATAGTTCAAAGCCTTACCAAACTAAATAATAAAATATAATTAACGAAAAATGATTAATAGAATTAATCATTACCTTAATCATATACACTATGAAATGTTACGGTCAGAAAATAAATTTTCGTATTCGAAATAACTGAGTCTGCTCGGTACTTTGAGAAAGGTTACATCTATTCATATTCAAGATGGTGTCGTATATGTGAGGTAACATTACACATATTCGTTTGAGGGCCTTTTAGGGTGTTGTAAGGCAGTCCAGAAACCCGTCCTCGACTTCTCTTTCTGTCTTCTTTAAACAATGGAGACAGGCGGCTGTAGGGCCATATGGCAGTATTAATCACACCTGCCAAGTAAGCCTTTTTTTTATCATTGCACTGAGTCGACTTCCTTATTACAGGTTCTGGAACCTGTTTAAGGAGATGATACTTATAGGGAAACAATAGATAATTGTCTCCCTTAGAGAATGATCGTTTGATGGGGGCCTCATGGAGTGTCTTAGGACAGATCAGAAGCCTGTTCTCGAGCTCTTTTGTATGTTTTTTGAACTGTGGTGACGTTGTTTCTTACCCTGCGAGAGGCCAGTGAAGCCAGATAGCGATATTAACCACACTTGTCAAGTAAGCCTTTTTCCATTTTGTTCCCACTCCACATACTTCTTGTTCAATGAACAATATGTGTATATTTTTATCAATTAGAACACATTCATGTATTCTTATTTTTATTACCATTGGTATATATATTGTTTAGATTAAATGTTAAATGTTCTTCACTTTATTCATTAAATTGAAAATGAAATTGAGGTATCAAGAAATCATTTTATGTTTAAGTGGCTGTTATTAAACTCACTCACTCACTCTCTCTCTCTCTCTCTCTCTCTCTCTCTCACACACACACACACACACACACACACGTATATATATATATATATATATATATATATATATATATATATATATATAAGTTAGGATAGCGTAGAGCAGAGCCAACGGTGCTTAGTGATTATCTACTTCCCGCCTGTACGATTCTGATATAATGTAGTTTTCTATATTTTCTTATATTTATTAGTATATATATATATATATATATATATATATATATATATATATATATATATATGTGTGTGTGTGTGTGTGTGTGTGTGTGTGTGTGTGATATATTGTGTAGTATTAATGACAAACTGGAAAAATCTTTGGTAAAAGATGTTTATGTTTTACCGAACATGTTTCGCTATATTGCATAGCATTTTTAACGGTATGTATGAAAAGAAATGTGTACTTTTATGTTATCTTGATGTTAAATCAAATTTAAAGATGAGACATAAATATCTAAATAAATAAATAAACCACGCAGTCCAGTCATGATTAATTTGAAACAACCTTTCTATGTTTATCATATATATCCCAAATGAAGAGTTCATTTGCTAGGTGCCCTGAAAATAGACATAAAGATCAGTTGAAAACAATTGGATACCAGTAAATAATTATCATGCAACACATGCATATGCCAGATTTTTTTTCTGTAAATGTAAACTCTGCATTGTTTGAAACTGATTCATAGTAAAAAATTATTTTGATCTCGTAAAAATATTTGTTTTGTGATAATCAAAAATGGCACCAAATAAAACAGTACTTCAGACTTGAACAGAGGTATCCATTTACAGAAGACTGTGTGATATGTACGAAGAAGCATACTCTTGTCAAAAACATGTTTACATAGGGTGGAAACACACTGACTCTCCGTTAAAGAAAATGTTCCCTGCGCAGTGGTCAGTAAAGAAGGTTGAGTCGATAGTCTCCTGAGACAGGGAAGACCCATGACTGTTGATTTCCTTGAAAAAGATGCAACTGTAAACAATGCTTCCAATTGCTAACTCCTTTGGTAATATTCCCCTCATTTACTGAATGACTCTCGTATATCATCTCATCATCATCTTGTCGTGGCATCAGCACGGATATCCTTGACCCGCTCTCGCCACCCCCTATCGTTCATCGCTTCCGGTAGGTTCTCAGGGCTACACCACCTATCCTCACAGAGCTGCTGTATGTAGGTTCGAGCTGGTCGCCCTGCTTTTGCTCGGCTATGTGAAGGGGTCCATAGGAGTACATCACTTATGAGCTCGTCCTTACTTCTCCAGCAGTATCCTGCATGTCTGGTTCGTCTAACTTGGATAGTTTTAACAAAAAGAGTTTCAGAAATTTATCAGCTATTTGACACTGCTATTTGTGATACAAAGTTTTGTAGAGAGACACTTAGAATTTACCATTAAAGTTTTTGGCAGAACTGGGTGTTCCATTGTCATTCCGCGGAAAATATATTTTCTTTGCTTGAATTAAGCAAAATTAATGCTGTTACTGTCGAACAATGGCATTTTAGAAGACATTTCGGGATATAACTGCTGACTAGACAATCCATCTACAATTTGAACAAGAAATTTGATACAGCAAGATATTTATGTAAAGGTAAAAGTCCTGGTAGACCACCATTATCTGAAAAGCTATACAATCCACAAAATTCCCCAAGTAGCTAAGATTCAAGTAAAGAATTTTAAAAAAATTCATATTAGATTGGAGAACTTTGAAAGTGGTTCCCTACAAACTGCAATTATTGACCAGGACAAAACCACATGTCATGATTTCTGTACAGAAATATTGGAGTATTAAGATGAGTTTAAGAAACATCTAACTTTTTTTCATGTTAATGGTATAGTCTCCTTCCCCTTCCCCTGTTTCTACTCGTTTTTTTTTTTCAACCTTTCTTTGCCTATCCCTACAAAGCCTCGGCTCACAGCTGTCTCTGTTTACAGCTATAGTCGAGGCTAAGTTAATATCCTCAAACGTACTTTTCGTATCCACGTGTGACAAATTCGGGTTTAATTTGAAGACTATTTGTTTACAGCTGTTTAGAACAGTGAGTACAGAAGACTTACGGAGACCTTTACGGGAACCGTCTATGTAATACTAATTCTAAGCACTCTGCTGCGAACTACTAATTCGTATGTACTAGTATACCGAAGCATTCTAGGTTCCGGTATACAACAATTTAGAAATTAACTCGAATTATATTCACTTTGTTGTATTCTGGTTCTAGCTAGTTGTTACCATTCCCGTCTATGGTAATGCAAGAGAGTAGTGAAAGAGAGAGGTGAAGAGGAAAGGCTTTCTTGAAGAGGATAACATTGTATCGCTAGAAAAAATGGTTACAAACAAATAGATGAACAACAAGGAAGGATGGTTTAATAAATGTAATATGAAAGACAATTTTACAATTTCGGTGAGACTCAATTTTTTTTCAGACATCGAGGAATAGTGTTTCATATTACAATGTTGTTTGTTTATGAGTGTGTGTGAGTGTGTAGTCATGTGATCTCTAAGGATCGGTAAGAAAACCGTTGTTTGTTGAAAAGGAAAGTAGGCAGAGTTTAGAATTACTTGTGATTTTGTTTTGTTGTGGTAACGGAAAGGGAAGGTCGGCATTCAGAACATGAACTTGAAGTAGTTCTTATTTTGCTGTTGTGCTTTGTGGGTGCCATGCATTCTTCGTTGGGTTGGTTGCGGATAGAGCCATAATGAAGGTTCAATGTGATTGTCGCGGGGCCGATGAATATGTCAATCACACAAACTTTTAGGTAGAAAGTGATGTGACACAAACCACGCAAGGATGACAAAAAACGGAGAGTAAATTTTAAATGCCGACACTTTTTTTGGCGAATCGTACGAACGAAATGAGTTTGTTGGTTTGCACGTGGACCAAGGTTGTAGCTTGAAAGTCTTGGTTATATTGCCAGAATTGCCGGGTATATCTGTACTGTTTCCAGGATCGACGTTGCAAATTTCACTGGAGAAGTTGCGGTCTTGAAGTGCTGCAATCGATGTTTCTGTTTATCTTGAGACGTCGGCATGACGAGGTGCTGGAATCATTGTTGAAGACCTGAGCGTGCTAAGGTGCTGGAATCAGTGCTATTTCTTGTCTGGAAACGTCAGCGTACTGAGGTGAAAAAATCGGTGTAGTTGCTTATTTGGAGACGTCGGCATGCGGCAACGCAGGAATCAGTGTTGTTGCTTCGTTATGTCCCGTGATGCTTCTGAGTCTATCCTGAAAAGGACTGTAAGTAAGAGGACCAGAGTACAATAAAGATCTTAGATTTTGTCCTGACTTAGCTCTGAAAAGGACTGGAAAAAGTTAAGACTGAATCACTGCGGGATGGTCGGGATGAAACATCTGGTCATCTGTTCGTCTAGGTGCTGGTACCAGTGAAAGTGAGGCTCTGCTACTTCGACTGAACAGCTACATTGGCCGTTGGTGGCTGAGGTAAGGAGTCTCTTCAGGGTGCAAGAACCAGTAAAAGGCAACGAATTCCTTTCTCTTTAAGCTCGCTGGCGCTCGCTGGCCATTAGTGACTGCTGGAAAAAATCTATAAACCAGAAAAAAAAAGATTCAACCGATTTGGATTTTAGAAGAATAAAGTAGTGCATTCCGGGTGTGTAAATTGGCCGAAGTAGATTTTGAAGGGAAATGTAGATCAAAAGTGTGTTATTTTGACGAGAAAGAATTTGTCAAAACGTATTATTTGATGAGAAAAGAAAGAAGGTATGTTGTTTTTAATTTTGACAGATTGTTATAGTTATAAAACAGTGTGAAGCAAAAATCGGAAGAACGAATTCAGATCAAAGCAGGATCTATCAGTTATCCAAATTAGCTGCGTGCACTTGTCAGTTAAAACCCAGGATTTGAAATAACATTTCTCAAAATTTGAATGAGGAAAATTTTCTTTAAAACGTTTTTCATGCAATATAACGCCAGCATAAAATTAGTAGTAATTTTAAATTTGGGGAAAGCCACCCCTTTGGGTGAGGCTGGGAGTGAATCGAATACTGAAAGCGCAGCAAGCCGAGGAGGTGGAATTAATAACTAAAATCCAAATTTGGAGAAAATTGATATTGTCAATAATTTCTCCACTCCATCCCTCAGATAAAAGCAAAGGATTTAGTCTCTCGTTGAAGTCCAGCTGGAGACCAGCAGAAGGTAGCAACTAGACTTCACATCGCTCTGGGCTCTTACCTTGCGCTAGACTGCCTAGAGTGAAGAGGTAGAGAAAAGCCAGATGACATGTTGTTTGAACATGATAGTCTCACCAGTAGACAATTTTATAATAAAGCGAAGAAAGACAGAGATTATACATTACTCCGAGGTGACTTTGTGTCGAACTCGTGAAGGTAGAAAAGCGAAGAGAAGCCTGAGACAATGTGACGCCTTGAGATGGCCTTATGCCAAACCCGTGGAGACAGAGAAGCAAAGAAAAATCGATATTATATGATTTTTAGAAAGAAAAGAAAACCGGCTGTTTCCATGAGACTCCCAGTCTTGTCCTTGTACCAAACTGCCTTGGGTATAGAAGGCGAAGAAGGCCTAATATAATGCGACGGTTATGAAATAATACTAAGGATTAAGAAAGGCAAAAGAACCGCCATTTGAGATTGCCCTGTTCCAGACTATAGAAAGAGAGAATATTAAAGCCTAAAACTTAAACGATAAGTTGCGAGACCTTGAACTTGATTTTGAATGCCGATATTACTGTTCATTTGAGAACTGGGTCTCAGAAGAAAACTTCCCACCTCTAGGATGGGTGAATACATGTACCATTTTAAATAATGTTTTTTACTAGATATTATTACAAGCTGTGTTTCTTCTTTATTCGTTGGGGTCGACTTTTTTTTGTTGTTGCTTTGTTAATGGTGCAGTCTCATCCATCAACTCATCGACCGGCGACTCCGATTAGCGATTGATCTGCTGTCTAGATCAAAAACACAACGTGGGCAAATAGCGGGTTAGTTGTGTCAACTGAAGACATAACCGATCAGTGGATTGTAAGCGGATGCATCCCGTGTTTGGTGAGGGCGGGTATACTTCCACAAAGAAGTTTCTCTTTAATTATGCGTAATAATGAAATAAATCATTATACTGTTAAGAGAAGAGTGCAAATACTACCTGCTATGCCCAACAGAATCAATTTGTCTCGAAAATAGCCTCCGAGCTGGTACTGGAAAATTCCGATCGCTGACGAACTTGGCGATGTTATCTACATTGATACCAGGGTTCGCTTCCGGTTACGGCGAAAGATTCCGTTCATTGACAGGGTTGATGACAATGCGTTTTTCCAAAACAGATTTCCGATATAAGTAGCCAATGATTTGATTATATTTCTCAGCGTGGGAAGACCTGTAAGTATGTCGATATGCCATACGCGAATCAGAAAAATGTGACAATTAGAAAGGTTCGCCATGCTACTCACGTGTGTTTCTGGGTAGGACCATGGTGTGGGTTTCTTACATGGGATGTAATTTAAATATTACGTTAGTTGGCACTTGTTTGAAGTGAGTAGGACCATTAGATGTGATCGCTATGCTGCATGCGCTTTGGCGTGAATAGATTAAGAATGAAACTTCAATGAGCAAACAGCTTATGAAGTTGAGAAAAATGGTTGCATGTCCAAGCAGGCAATGTCGTGAGATGGATTTTATGAGTGGCTAAGTCGAGGGTTCGAGAAGAAAAGATTATTACATGTGGCATGGTGTCCGCCATGTGTGTTAGCGGACGTGATCACTAGAACGAGGTATTATGTGTGTGAGGTTGGGCTAGAGGCATATCTCTGTGTTGTTGCTATCTCGAGTTCACCAGAGAAAAAAGGGAGAAAAAATTTCGGTGTATTTATGTTTTCGGTGGATTCGGTTATGTGCCTTCAAATTGACCAAAAGGGTTCATATGACCCGGCCACAATTGCGTTTGGATAATAAGCATTCAGTCGATGATTTCGTGTGGTACACAACTGTCCTATTTTTTGACTGAGATAAAAGTGTCATGAAGTATTACGAGATTTGACTAAATGTGTTACAGCTTTGAAAAACAATAAATTATAGTAAATGGAGACAAAAGTTTGTTATTTTTCTGACTTATTTCATTTTATTTTATTTATTCTTTTGTATTAATCACAACATCAATTGGAGCTCTCATGGTTTGTTTGTATTCTTTTTTTCTTCCTTTTACAAGAGTGATTCAGCCAATGATTAATCAATAAATAATGAGAATTTTAGCCAAGGAGTTAGCAATAAGAAACGTTTTCACAAGGTAATGGTGATGAGTTATTTCCAGTCCCAGTGTGACACTATGAGTTGGATATATGCACATACATGTATACACACGTGTGTGTGTGTGCACCCATACCGGTGTGTGTGTGTGTGTGTGTATATATATGTATGTTCCTTTAATTCTTTTTTTTATCATTATCATGGTTTTTCTTCTTCCCATCCCCTGCTATGAAAAAATAATAAGGCAGACTTTGGTTCTTTAGTCTTGGTAATTCTAGAAGGAAAACTCTGAATTCAAACTCCCTGTACACGGCTTAAAAATAGGTCTCTTATCGTATGGCTTGATTAAATGCATACAATTTGGCATCCAAGTTTTTTAAAAAAAGAGAAAGGGGTTTTGCGCATTCTGGTTTTTAACTAAACTGCTCCTACTGACATATTCTCATGAAAAATAAGTCTTTTTTTAATATTTAAATATTGATTTAGGGACAAATAAAAGAGTATCGCATATATAATTGGAGAACCGTTACATTCTTTCAGAGCTGTGTGAATAGGATTGATATCATTTAAGAATGGTACTACTTATGGGTCTTCTACGGTGGTATAGGTATCTGCTTCTGTGCCTAACTTGGGGTTGGTAGTGCAACGACTATTCAACTTGGTTTTTTCAAACACCTTGTTCGTGAATCGGGATACCGATCATACTACTGTGATAAAAAAGGTTAAAACTGTGACCCCCTTGCAAACAACCCTACCAAAGAGCAACAAATTAAATACATTCGCTCTAAAAACTTCTCATCATGACGCAACCACGTCAACAAGCTAAGTACACTTGTACTACCAATAAGCCACAACTTTCTATTATTTTGTGAACGTAATACGACGCAGGTTACATGACAGAATAACAAGTTTTCCAGCCAATAAGGACTCATCAAGACCTAACCAAAACCATTCGTTGGATCCATCGATTACCTATGAATACAGGTGAAACTCTGATTCCTCCAAAGGTAATAATGCAGACAGGTTCTGATTCCTCAGAAGCCATACACACGGTCACACTGGCCCTGATTTTGAGATAGCTCCAAGCAACACGTCATATAGAATCACATTAACAAAACCAACTTTAGAACCAAGTCACTGAGGCACAACCAAGATTTATTTCAACTAACCAACCACCAATTTTTTTCTCATCATTGTTTTCATGACAAGTTGTATAAAACATAAACTTGTCGATACCTAATTTTCAGAAATGGTGGGTTTGCTCGGTTAGTGACTCGGCTTGCCTAATCAATAAATTTCATCCTGATTTTTTATAATCATTTTTCATTTCTTCTTTATTTCTTAAATCTAAAACTGTTCCTAGTACACAATGACGTCTCCCTTCTTCTTCTTCTTCTTCTTCTTTTACGAGTGTAATTAATTACCATAACGAAATAAGTAAAAAGTAAAGTTGGCGACCATAGTCGAGGGTAACCCGAAGGCTCCCTTTTCGATAGCTACTACACCAAGGTGTAGGGGAGGGCGCTACTCCTTCCCTGGATTGCTCTACTTTACCCTTGATCCGTACCTTATAATGCTGAGTGTTAAGCAAGGAGGCATCAAGTACCATTTTTTGAGTCTTTGGTATGACTCGACCTGGGATTGAACCCAGGTCTCCCGGGCCATTGGCGAACACTCTAACCGCTAGGCCAATGTCCGGTATTGCTTAATATTGTATGAGAGGAGTCTTCCGGATATCTGTAATAAAAGGTCAATGCTGAAATGAATTATTAATAAAACTTGCAAAAGAAAACAAATAACAGGAAGTTGAGCTGAACAGATTTTGTCTTTTTATGTATTCACATATTTTTAGTAATAATCAATAATTAACAAATTTTTTCATATGTGTATTAATTTTCTATATATACTGAGTACATAAATATTTTAAGTATTCGTTTTGTCGGTTTCCTTAATAGGAACTCTCCTGCGTTGGGAGACACAAAAAAGTCAGGGATTACCTCCCTTGGGAGAAACGAAACAGTCGACCTTTTTTACGAGTCTCCTAAGCAGTGAAGACGTACATTTGTGGGCTCTTGCTCGAACGCCATGAGGCAGAAGATAAACCCCTATGAAGGAACTTCGTATTTTATGAACTGAGAACTGATAACTCCTCAAATGAGGAAGAAACGTAGTAACATGTATCATATATGGTATTAGTGCATTTTTGTTTCTTATTTTAAGATAATAGGAAAAAGTTATCCTAGCAAATGATGACACACTTGGATCTGTTTCTTGGAAAGGATAATTTTATTTTTAGAAATAATAAGACACCCAAACTTCGAGACTGTTACAATTATATTACCTCATTGCAAGTTTTTCACACCAGCGTTAGCTGGTGATCTTTCACTGGAATCTGAGTGATAGCAAGTCTCCTCAAGTCCCCAGGACTCTTCTTATCCTGCGATTTCACACTCTTCTTGTCTCCTTACTAAGCCTGTGGGGAACGTTCCAAACGTGCCAATTACAACTGGGATCACCGTCACCTTCATGTTCCATACCTTTTTTTAGTTCTCTAGCTAGGTTCAAGTACTTGTTCCACTTTTCGTTTTTTTTGTTTTTTTTGTTTTTTGTTTTTTATTTTCACTCTGTAGTCCGCCGGGACGCCAAAAATCACTATTCAACAGTATTTTTTTTTTGTTTTTTGTGGTTCTTTTTGTTAATTATCACTTGGTCTGCTCTTCAGGCCAGGATCAGGAGATCTGTTTATCCCAGGATCTCAGAGAATTTTATGAGTCACATTCTTCAAGATGGATTCTGGTTTGAGCAGGCACATTTAGTTGTGTAGCCAAATTTCAATTTCTTGCACAGTTCCCCGTCGATGACCTTCCCCATCCAGTCGTGTCTAATCTTATACTCCTTTGCGCGTATTTGCTGCATTCGCTTATTACGTGATTAATCATTTCGTCTCTATCACTACATAACCTACACTTGCTATTTTGTTGCGTCTTATCTATTTTCGCTTTAGAATAGTTGGCCTTTGTAGTGTTGTTTTGTACTGCTATTAGAAGATATTCAGTTTCTCTCTTAAAGTTTCGTTTTCGTAACCATGTCCAAGTTTTCTTGTGTGAAATTTCGTCAGTTTGTCAAGTGAGATATGGTTCTTACATTCGACAAATATACGAAGACAACTTTCAAGTCGTCAATACCAGAGCCTATGGGGATTAAATGAAAAAAAAAAAAAACAATGACATAAAGAATAAAAATCAAATAAACACAATATAAAATAAATAAATACAAAAAATAGTAATCTCCTGGGAGGCCTCTGACAGGAAGGGCAATCTACGCATGCCTGAAAATATGGGTTTCCTGGCGCCAAAATGAAGCTGTTACGAGACCGATGAGGATGCCGATCCCACAAGGTTGTTGTATAAGAAATAATCTTATAACAAGTAAGACAATGAGGAGACATGAAGATGTAGAGTTGAACGAAACGTCAGTTTTCATTTACAAAAATGACGCGTTAACGAATAAGTCTGGAAGGGATTTCTTGGTTCCGTCGTCAGGTTTGGATTGGTATAGGGTAGGACAAGCCGGTCAGGATCGTCTCAGGTCTGGAACAAAGCTGTCTGGTAGGGAAAGCAGGTCAAGAACGTCCCAAGATTGAAACAAAGCTGTCTGTTAGGGAAGACGGATCAGGAACGTCTTAGGACTGGAACAAAGATTAGCAGTCTTAAAGATAAGACTCTCATACTTTCTCTAATAAGTTTGTATGTCGTGATCGTGCGGCTAAGTGATGACTGGGTCAGCAGGAGGAAAACCAGCTCGGCTGCTGGCTGGAGCATTGTCCGCGATGTCAGAGGCTGGAGCATCGTGAGGAACAGCTGCAAGCGGGGGCATCGTCAGGAACGGCAGCAAGCTGGAGCGTCGTCAGCAGAGGTTAGTTTAGCTGCAAATCCGAACGGAGTCCACAGAGGACAGGTTCAGCGAGCACGTGTTCATTCCAAGGCAGGATCGATCGCAGTAGCGGGATCGCTACTTACTTGCACGTGAGCACTTCAGCCGTGAGCTTACAAGTGTTTAGCTACCAGGTAGGATCGAACCGCGGATGAACGGGATTGCTTCGAGCTAACATGAGCGGACTTTTGGCAGTGGACTTAAGCGGCGTGTTTGGGTACCTAGCTAGTTCGAGCGCGTTTAAGCGGTATTAGGAATGAGTTTAAACGTTCAAACTCCTTAGCAAGGTCGACCGCGGTTTAGCGGAAACGCAGACAGCTAGAATCTTTCAGCTTCCCGGCTGGATCAAACTGCAGTTAAGGGGCATCTCAAGCAAGTGTGAAAGTTCTGCAAGGAGCTCGGCGCAGGGAAAGGAGTCAAGTGAGTCGACGAAGTGCAAGGTCATGCTACACTCTGAATCTAGGCCTCTGACCACTTCACTCGGATATTTATCTTTGCCTCCAACCAAACAGGATTTGACAAGAGGTCTTTTTTTATAGTGGAGTTTTAAGATAATCTACCGAATTAATTTAGCTCGAAAATAGTCCTTGTATTCATTTCAGAAATTTACACGTCACGTAGGGGCAATATTTTTGGCGCTCCCATTTCCTGTGGGAGTGAAAGTATTCCGTCAGCTAACGTCACGGGTTACTCTGGGTTGTTGTTTATTTTAACAAGGGTTTTAGATGAGTAGACGGCAGATTACGATAACTCCTTCTCAGTTCTCGATAAATACCTCTACCGGAAGGACAGCTATTTTACTGGTTCGGAAAAAACATTCTACTCCTCGAAATAATTGTTAACCTGGGAATAAAAGTTGAGTTTGAAAGTATCCCTGTCTCTTTTCCGTCATTCATTCCTTTTCAGTCTAAACAACCAATAAAAGAAGATAATAAGTGAATGGAAATAAGAAGAAAAAGTGGGTTACTAACTTCATAATCTTGCCCTACACAACCAATCCTCTAATACCCTAAAAGCACACTGCGCTACTAAAGAAAAGAAAATGAAAACATTAACTAATTTTAATTAGTATTGGTTCAGGACAACAAATAAAGAACAGCCAGTGAAGATCAAACTACATTACATTTTGAAAGGTCTGCAACAGTTGGCTAACTAGGTATGTGTCCTGACCAGGGGTGGACTGAACCGTCGGTCAATAGGACCATGCCCGAGGGTCGGCACTGCAAGGGGGCCACCTGGCTGCCAATAAAATTATCAAGGATGTCCTTGTTATACACTCTAATACATGCAGTCCGACTCAGGTCACTCAGCTGCACATCATAGTGTGTGTGTGTGTGTGTGTGTGTGTGTGTGTGTGTGTGTGTGTGTGTGTGTGTGTGTGTGATGGCCGTAGCTGACTACCAGGCACAGGTAGGGGCCGATCCGTGCAATCATAGTGAAAATCCGAGCAAGGAAAAAATGTCTTCGTCAGAAATCAAACTAAACAATTCGTGAAGAAAGAAAGAAAGAAAGAAAGAAAGAAAGAAAACGAAGAAACCCCCCGAATGAACGCAGTAAAAAAAATCTCTGTTTTTTATTAACTTTGGGAGAAAAGACTGGTTATACTCAGAAAGTCCAAACCTGGTTCCCCAATGGACTGCAAGGCAAAGCTTTATCGGCTCCTTTTTGTGCCTATCCTCTTGATTTCGCTGCAACCCTTGCCTGGTCGAAGAGAAAACGCAATAAATCATTTTAACTTTCTACGAATATTCGGCGCCTCTGTAGTCTGTAGTACCGGTCAAGTGTTATCTGAAGGGGTCATTCAGTCCTCCCTCTCGCATCTCCGTCACTCCTAAAAGCCAGTAAAATGTTCATATGATTGTTAGAATTTGCAAAGAAAGGACACCTGTCTGTTGCCAAGCATTTTATTAAATTAAATAATACGACTGTATTATTTTGTTTACATCTGTAATTATACTAATTTGATAAAAATATTGAGGACTTATATTAAATTTAAATTCGTATTATGTGATTTCTTAAGTCAAAGTTTTTAAAATTTCAAAAAAGCGCTTTAATGCGAATTCAAGCAAAATATTTTTTTAATTTTTTAAAATCTAATATTGCTTTCAAATTGACAAAGGGCTTAACAGTCAATTTATCCAGTGCTAGATATATATATATGGATCTTACAACAATCTTCTTAAACAATTTGATTAGATTTTTTTATACGTGCAATGTGCAGTGTCTCTGATCTTGCTCAAGACATTTTTTTACATATTTTATCAAAACCTTTAGGTATGGTCACTGTGTTTTGGAAGGCTGTTTTTTCTAAGCGTTTAGAAAAAAATTAAAGTGAAAATTATTACTTCTTAACCCATAGAGAATAAATTTATAAATAAATAAATAAATAGAACTTTTATTTATAAATACTCGAAATTATAAATTAGATATGTAAGTTTACGAAAGACCAAACTTTCGAATTTAGCCGATATTTATTATTATATCGTAGTCAACCGGCTACTCATAATACAAAACAAACCCCATTTCCAAGAAGCGATGAGTCACTGATGCCGTCAGCCAATAGCTATCTAGGGACGGGTTTTAAAGTAACCAAATGGCTCCACATAGACCGTCTTTTAAAAATAATAAATTCAGTCGGTCTTTCAAAGGACTAATGGACAAAATGTGTAGTAATAAAAAAAACTCGTCGAAGTAGAATAAAGTCTCTCACTACTATTTTGTGATAATAAGCAAATTCATTCTACTTTGGCAACTAAGGGTAGTAACGCGCCATAGACATAAAAAGCGGCGGTATTATAACGGTCGGCTAGTTTGGGGCTGGACTTTGGTCTAGAGCGAGGCTCTGAAAAGGAACCAATATTGCAGACTTGAGGCCGTAAGGTCCCAAGTTTCGGCTGGGCCACCTTCGGGTAGGTGAGCTGTATTATTGACTCCTTTGGCCCGATATTAAATCGGTAGATTATCAAAGAGTTTGAGTATAATCACTGGAGAAATTACGTGACTGTCCAGTTTAAGCTATAACCAGGCATACGCGCCTGAACCCAGATTTGGGTCCAAGACCAGCTTGGCTCATTAGGCCCACATGGCACTAAGTGGGTCGATGAGCTACACAGACCAGCAAGGTTCGAGCCTCGGCTCGTGCCGGACCTACCCCTCCCCTAATCCCCACTTTAATCGGCATTCGGACCATTGATCTTGTGTCAAGCCCTGTCTGGTGGGAGGCAGAGGCAAATAGGTAGTTTTGGGTGTGGGAGGAATCCGATACTCCCTTGGTCACCTCTATGACTGAAGCCTTATCAGCAGCAACAACCCATGAGGCACTACTCCAGGTTTCCCCTTAAGCCGACGTCCTGATTCCAGCCAGCAGACGACGCAAGAATACTATCAGCCTCTTAGCTTAAAAGCCCTTTTCAGGGCTAACCCAGAAAGTCTATTCCAACATCTCCTGAGACGGCACGATGCAGCGGTTCCGACTACCAGCTTCTCAATCTAACAGCTCTTTTCAGGGCTAATTTCGAAAGTCTAACCTAATACCATCTGAAACGCCAAGACGCCCTACCTTCCTGCACCGGCGGTCATCTTCCTACAACAGCAACTACCTTCCTTCACCAGCGACTGCACTAGCAGCTACCAGTCTTGCATCAGCAACCACCTTCCTGCAGCAGCAACTACCAATCCTGCACCAGCGACTACCTTCCTGCACCAGCAACTACCAGCCTTGCACCAGAAACTACCTTCCTGCCACAGCAACTACCAGTCCTGCACCAGTGATCACCAGACCTGACTATCAACGACAACCAGTTTTGCACCAGCTATCCACTCCTGCACCAGCGACTATATCCTGCACCAGCGACCACCTACCGGCAGCAGCGACTCTCCGCCGTACGCTATTCTGATTTACGATTCACCATAATAAAATTTGGCCTTTCGAAACAACCGTTTTATCATTCTTGCCTTGTTTGTTGTCAATCACTTATATTTCAAAAGTTTATAGGATCGATATATTTATCGGCCCCGCTACGATTATTATCAATTAATTCTTGAAAAGGAGGGAAGTGAATTAAATTTTAAAAAATCAATCCAAAAGCGGTAAAATGCCATCCTTTTGTCAGTTAATCATTAATGAACCAAAATGTAATGTAATAATAAAAAAAAATTACCTTTATGTTATATTAATTTGTAAAAATTTGAAATATATTTGATATGTATTTAACTAACTTACAATTTCACAATGAAGCTTCCCAAAAAATCCATCTCCCTCTCATTATGCAAATGATCATACATCGAATAAATAATACTAAAGGCGATCAATGTAGAGAAGAGACCACGTTAATAAAAGTTCAAGGCGGAAAGGTCCCCGGCTTCGGCTTGACCACCTTTGGGTGGTGGAGCTGCAACGTTGACACTTTTGTCCCCTTTGTATAGCACTGGACCTTGCTGTCCAGGTTAAGCTATAATCAGGCATACGTGCCTGGACCCAGATTTGGGTCCAAGACCACCTAGGCTCATCAGGCCCACATTGCACTATGTGGGCAGATGACCAGCATAGAACAACAGGGATCGAGAATAGGCTCATGCCCGACCATTCCCTCTCCTAAACCCCCACTATAATCGACGATCGAGTCATTGACTCTATGTCAAGTCCTGTTTGGTGAGAGGCAGAGACAAATATCACGTTTATAAAAGTTCGAAGCCGAAGAGCCCCTGTTTCAGCTGGGCCACCTTCAGGTGGGCGAGCTGCAACATTGACACCTTTGTCCTTCATGTATAGCGCTGAACCTTGTAGTCCAGTTTAAGCTATAATCAGACATTCGTGCCTGGACCCAGATTTGGGTCCAAGACTAGCCAAGCTCATCAGGCCCACATCCTACTAAGTGGGCTGATGACCATGAATTTAATGGGCTTCCCGTTTAATTTTAAATTCGCATGAACTTTATGAATTGTCTCCCCTACAACGTGAAAACATTCGTTAACTTTTTTCTCGCTCTCGTTACCTTTGCAAATTTTTGATTTGGCGAAATGGTTTTTTCTTTTGCATCTAAAACATTCCTGACCATAAGCTGGACAGTTTCTGGTTCCTTTTACATGGCTTCTCTGACAATAAATGCAATCATATTGTTTTTTTCTTCCAGTCGCATTGATATCTTTCTCGTATATGTCGTCATCGACATTTAATTTTTCGTATTTTTCAATTTTTTGCGACTGGATTTTACTTTGTTCTGCAGCTCTGCATCGGTCAATACACTGTGTCAGGGTTAAATCTGGTTCCCTCAGGAGAATTTCGCGCGTTTTTTTATCGTGTATTCCTTTTATTATTTGTAATTTTTTCATATCGTTCTCAGTGACGTTATTCCATTCACAATCTTTAGAACCCGATTTCAAATTTAACAAATAGTACTCAAAGCTTTCATCTTTGTTCTTTCCGTAGGAATTCCACTCTGTCTACAGTCAATGTTTTCATAGGTTTGCAGTAGTCCTTGAATGCTTCGATAACCATTTCAAGTTTTTTTTCGTCATCATTTTCAATCGTTTCTCCTTTTGCATTTTTAATTGTTAGGGTTTTGTATATTTGTTGACCCTTTTTTCCTAAAAGGTAAATAAGCAAACTTCTTTTTTTTCTTTTCAACATTTGCAGCTTTAGTGGCACTATCTCTACCCTCACCTTCAAATTTCTGAAATTCAAAAAAAAAAAAAAGATTCACTTCTTCAAGCCACTCGTTAAAGGCTTTATGCAAATTTCTTACTGTCCAGTCAAAACTTTGGGGTGGGTTGATTAACATCATCTTTTGGTGTTTTAAACAAAGTAGTACTCACTCAGATTATCGTCAAGTTCGTCCTTCTGACACCATGTTTAGTCGAAATAACTCCAAGACTCATGTGTGACAACACACGTGCTTTATTGCTGCCATCTTTTTCTGATTGTCTCCCTGTAAAAAGGCCCCTTAAGGCATTACCAATATTGGGCCGCTTCTGTATATAAGTCGACCAACAGACAGTACTGACTTTTCTTCTTATGTAGCGCGTTCTTATTTTACTAAGTTGCCTCCCATGGCTACCCGTCATCAAACCACCTCTATCCATGTTCCTCGAGACATGGATAGTTGGACTCATGTGTTTATAAGAAATGACACCGTCCATGGTCCTCTCAACTCTCCCTATCTAGGTCCTTTCAAGGTTTTATCACGTGCAAAAAATATTTCAAGCTAGATATTAATGGTCACACTGAATTTCTGTCAGTCGATCGACTTAAGAAGGCTCATTTTGAGGGTGACATCACAGATTTCGATGTGGTCGACACACCAAAATTTAACCCCTTACAGTCACCTTTAACTACATCTACACCTCTTTCTTTGTCCCCATCTTCAACTAACACACCACCTCAGATTGACAAATCATACAGGACCAAGTCAGGAAGGACGGTTCCCTGGCCTAAAAAACTTTCCAGGACTTATTTTATCTAGAGTGATCTGCTGTACATATGTTTTGTTAATGTTTCTATTGTTAACTATGTACATTTTATGTTGTTTAGCATGTATATATTTTCTTCCTTCTGCTGCAGTTTCAATAATTGTCGAACTTCAGCTAGCTCTGTACCTTCGTTCTTGGGCGGAGCTACCGTAGCAGAAAGAACTTTATTCATTTTGTACGTTTTCTTTACTGCTAAATTAAGCAGAAAAATCTATATTCAGTTGTGCGTCCGGTTCACCGTTAAATCACCCCATGATGTTGTATTCAAATATGTGGCCCAACGCTAGAGCTTAAGCCGTTGGAAATTGAATTACACCATTTTAACCAATGAGAATGGACGTTGCCACTCAGTCCGGATCGTTTTCCCAGGGTAAATAAAAGCCAAGGAAAAACGCCCTCTTTCTCTTTTTCTCGCTAAGGGACCAGACACGCAGACCTGTTCCTGCATAGTAACCAAGTATACTTAGACTACATACCTTTAAATCTTTCTCCCTTGTTCGGCTTGAGGAAGAGCAAACTCTAAACCACATTCCAGTATTCTTGGGGAGAATTGTTATCTCTCCCTTTTGTCTTAGAATATCTGTACCACTAGTCGTTTGCGTACAATATCCACGCCGACTAGTTCGACATATTCGGGTTGATTATAACAACCCCGGAAGATTTCACTCGTCAATAATTAAAGTTGTGAATCCCGCCAGAGTTCAATTCAACTCTTTACAGACAGAGAATTCTGCATTCATCTTCATTTAATCAAGAGCTTTGTCAGCATTCAATTTTGCAAATACAGCTAAAAGATATTTGTTTATCTTCACCCACTTCAACAAGTTCTTGCCAGCATTCATATTTGGTATATTACAGCGTGAAGACTCAGCAAGAATTGCCAGCATTCATCTCGATCTAACACAGCCTGAAGACACTTATTTATCTTCAGTCTCTTCAGCAAATTTCGCAAGTATTCGTCCCGGCACAATTCGACTCGAAATTCTTTCACTCATCTCTAATTGTTCAGGTAATAATTGCCAATATTTTTGACTTGTTTTCTTTCAGCTTGAGGCTTTTCCTTTTCACCTCAAGCTGAATAATAAAATTTAGAAACTTGATATTTTCGTCATTCCTTTTCATTCCTATTTTTGTTAATATAACGTAAAGGTAATCAACTCTACATTTGCATTACCCTTACGTTATATACTTTCCCCCAAAAAAAACATTTATAACCGTTTTGATATTCTTAGGAGTTATAAAAAGAAAGTGATTGACCAATTCACCAGAGTTCGCCGCTAACGACAACAAAACTACGGTACTGGACTGTTCCCTTACTCCACCAAAACCTGAGAGACGCCACACTGTCTAGCAAAGACATTCCCACTTCTCCTTACACCAAAGGCGAAAATAACAACAACAACAACATCGGCGAAAACAACAACAACAACAACAACATTGGTGAAAACAACAACAGCAACATTGTGAGTTCCTTGACACAATAATTCAGCTAAATAATAAACCTTTATTTTAAAGTTATTCAGGTTTTGTTTTTATTTTGTTAGGGAAATTATTTGCGAGGAACACGTACTGCCTCCAAACTTTATTTTATACACACCTCGCAATATCCCTGACATTATGTTTACATTAATGGAAACTTGAGTTTTCAATTAGGTTCAGAAACATTGAAATTACGTATTATTCTATTTTTAATATTCTAATTTTAAAATCTGATATTTCTACATAAACCCTTGCTACTAATTGTATTTTCTTTGTTACAGTTTACTTACTTACTCCTTGTAAAATTGTCCCCAAACAGACTCTACCGAGAAGAAATTATTTGTCTCGAGTGCAGGTAGTTACACCCTATTTAATGATGTCTGACTACAAGCATAAAAGTGGTGCTCAAAAGAGAAAAGGAAACAATATCCAAGATAAGGAAGACAACACATAAAATTGATACATTTTTTGCTATGAAAGCTACAACCTCTGAGCAAGTCAAAGATGCAACTGACTTTGGCTTACAAGACAAAGCATCAACAGCCGCGCAGAAGCACCTTCTGAATCTCTTCATTCTGCTGAACCCCTTGATCTCTCCCAGCTAGATGAAACCGAATTCGATGGGCCACCAGCTACGGTTTCAAGGCCTGATTCCATGACAACCAGTACCCAGATTACACCAGCCAAAAGAGCATATTTTCTTAAACCAGATACCAACCATAATGCCTCTATTTCACAGGAGATGTTCTGGAAATATCATCCAAACCAGCCTGTAAGTAACATATCATTCAATAGTGCTGTTGTATATGACCGACAAGGCATTCAGGGCACGAAAATTAACAGAAAGTGGGTGACATACAATGGAGAAAACAAGACTTTGCATTGCTCGTTTTGTCTTATGTATGCTCATGAGAAAAGTCGAAACATGCAGATGATCTAGGGCTGTTCTGACTGAAGACATCACAAGACTGTTTGAACATGAAAAGAGTTGTTCAAGAAGTTCGAGCCTGGCGCCCAATTCCATTGGGAGCAAATCTCCCCCCCCCCAGCGACCAACCGAACTGCTTCTCCGGAGGATCCGAAACAGAGCCCTCCACTAGCCCACGATATAGTTTCTTTCGAGGCCATGAAAGGTCACTGGACCGATGAAGGTTTCGTATAGCCCATCGGCACTCGTTAGAAAACAGTGTTTCATCCCTCGACCTTAGATGGCATTCAGCCTCGGGATTGGATCTCAGGCGAGGAAAGGCTTCTCTCACCTTGGGACCCCACACCGTTAACGATCGGCTCAGGTAAGCCAGTCTCTCGGCAAGCCGATGGCTCTCGAGATCAGGCATCCCTAGACCCTCTTCTCGAAGACGCTGACGGCAAACCTGCCTAGAAACCAACGGGCTTCGACCTTTGGAAAGGGATTGTTCCAGCGCCACCCGATGATCCCAAGGCAGAGGTAGTACGGACAACCGGTAAAGGATCAAGGGGGAGATGTACACGGCGCACACCTCTGCCCTGCCCTTTAAGGACAACAGCCTTCGAAACCAGGCACCCACCTGGGCTTCTACCTTAGCCCGTACTTCCAACCAATTTCGCTCCAGCAGGAGGTCTGGTCGGAACCACACCCCAAGGATGAGGACGGGTCCGTTACTCCAACGAGCACCCAACCGCAAACCTTCGCTCTTGTCAAAGTTGACTTTGGCACCTGCCACCTCGTACCTCTCGATCGCCTTCTTCGCTGCCAGACGACAGGACACAAAAACAGTAATATCATCGGCGTACGCAGAGATCTTAGCTCGGACGCTGCCAGCCAAAGAAATTCCACGCAGGGCCGGACGTGCCCCTCATCCCTAAGCCTACGGAACAGGGGCTCCAAAGCGAGGACATAGAGAAGAGGGGACAGGGGGAAACCCTGCCAGACCGAATGCTCGATGTCGAAAGCCTTCGAACGCTCCCCGTTCACCTGCACCATCGCCAGCGGATGGTGGTACAGAATGCTAATCCATTTGCGGAACTCCGGCTTGAATCTGGCGGTCTCCAAAATCGTCGCCAGGAAGTGGTGGTCCACCCTATCGAAGGCCTTGGACTGATCTAAATTGATCAGCGTGGCTTCGGCGTCGTCTTTTATCCCCTCTAGGATCTCGCAAACCAGAGGCAAGTTGTTCGGGATCGATCTTCTCTTCACAGCGTAGTTCTGCTCCGGTCCAATCAGATCACTGATGACAAGCTGCAAGCGATTTGCTAAGGCCCGGGCCAAAATCTTAAGCAGATCCTCCCAAACATGCCTGCCACCTTTCCTAAGTAATGTGATCACACCCTTAGTAATGCTACCAGGAATGGCTCCCGGGGCAAACTAATGGTTGAACACATCCGTCAGAATAGGGACAAACATGTGCGATATCCTCAAGTATACTTCGACTTGTTAAGTATACTTCGACTTGTTATACAGCGACTTGTTAAGGCCGACCTGCTTCAGGGCATTATGGACTTCGCACTCCGGAACCAAACCCTCTCAACTTGCCGCTTCCACCGCCCTGATGAGGGGGAAGTCGGCTAAATAGTTGCGAAACTCCTGGACCTGGAGGTCAGAGCAGCGGGCAAAGCGATCTCGGAAATGCGCCCCAAAAGCCTTGCGCATCTCGCGATTCGACCACAGCGTGCGCCCGTCCGGGGATTTAACGAACTCGATGTACCGATCGGTGTATCTACGCAACTCTTCCTCACGCATAAATGCGTTAAATCTCACAGCTTCGTTGGAAACTCTCTTTAACCTATTTCTAACTACAAAGCCCTTGTAACGCTCGCTAACCTCGCGCTCAAGGTCCCTACTCGCTAGATCTACGGCTAGGGAGTCCCCCCCTTCCACCGCCCAGGAGAGTCTATCTGCTAAAGACTTTTGCCTTCTTGCCCCTATCTAATTGGAGCTGTATTTGATGGCGAAGTCTCTAATCCTATACTTAAGGGGTTCCCACCACCTATTCCCGGTAACCGCCCCCACTAACGCCCGCTGAATTAAGGTTTCCAGCCGTTCCCGGAAGTTCCTTATCTCCAGTAAGGAGGTATTGAACTTCCAGTAACTAGCCAGACTAGGCCTATTAACTAGCCGCAGATTGACCCTAACGAGTTTATGGCCAGCCAGCCCTATCCAGTGGAAGGTGGGACAACTAACGAAATCAGCGTCAGCTCTTCTAACACTCTGTCCAGATACGTCCGCACTTGGCCAGAGGGCAAATTATCCATCCACGTTCACATGTCCCGCCCTGGGTGATCCAGACAAAACCTGTCGATAAGATTGAACTCGGCTAAAAAGTCGATCGGGCTGCTTTCACACCTTCCCAACCCTCTAGCGCCCCGCCCGCCCTTATCTACCTTGGAATCAAGGATTGCATTCCAATCACCCATTAAAACTAACCACTTCGAGTCCTCCAGGAACGGCTCTAACCGCCGAAAGAAGGAGCGTCTCTCACCAGCAGTATTGGGCGCATAAACCGCAACCACCTGAAACTCGAAGGTTTTAACGGCAATATCCGCCACAACCAGCCGGCCCTCGTCACCTGCAAAGAAAAGATTGACATTCGCATTAAGGCTGCGTCCAACTAGCAGAGAGATCCCAGCGCCGCAGCGGCTGCCGAAAGCTGAAAAGACGACAAAGTCACCCTCCAGCATCCGACAGTTTACCGCTCAAATGAAGTGAGTATCCTGCACTGCAGCAACATTCACAACTAGGTTCAAGGTTCACCAAGCAAGCGCGAACACCTACTGCTTGGATCCCTCAGTCTCCCCACATTTAAACTGGCAAGGTTTAGAGCCACTTACCTACTCAGTGTCGACGACGAGCTGGAAATCCTCGGGGGTGAGGATGCCGATGGTCTGTCTCGGGGAGCCGATGCCGAGCTCAGTTGTTACTCGGCCATTCCTGGACAATCCTCCGACATCGAGAGGGAACCGCTCCTTTAGAGATCTGTAAAATGAAGGGTGAACATAAAAAGGGATTCTCCCTGCACATTTACCCGACATTTTATTTAATGAGGGGTGCTGCAACTCCGCCAACTTTACGCCTGCATCAAGTTGGCAAACCTCCTCCAAGAACTTCCATGCGCCATGGGTTCGGCTGCCAAATGAATGGACGAAGGTGATCACCATTGGTGCACCCCTAAAGTTCAATGGATTTGACACTTTTTTTTTCTTTATTTCATGAAAGTCCAGCAGCGGCTTCAGTGCCTTTCAAATCTGGAAGTCACCTATCGCTTCCGGATCTACTGAGCACAGAGCCGCTGTCTTTTTGAAATCTTCATTGTTTGTCTCCGGCGAGACCGACCTGGCTCTCCGCCGGGTTAGTTTGTCTGTAGTGGGAGAAGGGGGTCTCATTTCGGATTGAGACCGGTTCGTAAAGAGTTATGGAGAGGAGAGAGAGGAGAGGATGAGTGAGGGAAGAGATCGAGTATGAGGAGGACTTGCTTGTTGATTGGGGGAGGTTGTGGTTGAGACGATGGGGAAGGTTGATAATGGGGAGGTTGTGGCACCATGGTAGATGTGCCTTGCGGGGGTCTTGTTGGGGAGGAGTATTGGGACATATCTTCTTGGAGGATCCCTCTCCACTATCCCTTCTCTTAAGATTTACATTAGTCTCCATCGGCGTCTCTTCTGGTTCTGCTGCAGGCTTCTTATTCTTATTTTTCTTAGAGGCCTTTGTAGTCGGGGGGGGCGATGAAGACTGTGGGTTTATTCGGACATCTAGGCTCTGCTGCTGTCTCAGGGGCTGATTTCAGTGCTGCCTGAGTAGGTTCTAACGTTGCCGGAGCTGGGTCCAGGGCGTTTTCTTTACTGTGGATCCTTTCTTTTGATGGGGAAGCAGCACTGGCTGCCTTTGAAGGGCCCCCTTTCTTCCTTTTTTTACGGATGATCTCCTTCGAGCTTTCATTACCTTTTGGCTGGTCTGGACCCTGGTTCTTCTCCGACATTTTCTTCGCGGTTGCTGCTACAGAGTATTACTGTAAAGCGATATTTGTCGCTGCCTCCCACCAGACAGGATGGAAATTTTGTTTGACATGTCATTACGCTTTGTTGCTACTATCAGCAAGTGTCCACGAATATCTTCATGAGCTTAAAATTTTCAAATCTTTTTATGCATATAAACATATATATATCTTAAACTAAAATTTTTATGCCAATATGCACAGTTCACCTGCTGCACAGCCTCTACATGTGGCATTTAACTGTGAAGAGTGGGAGGGGACCCATAGTATTTTCTCCCCGAGAGCCTATAACAATCTCAGTCTGCTCCTGGTCGTGACCTGTGCAAAAAAGTAAACAAACCAGATCACTCAAAAACTCTTAAAAACGCTACATTCGGTTGCGACCGGAAATGATAAAACCATCCGTAGCGCTGACCTGCCGTTATTACGGAGAAAGAAAAAATCTACATTTTTTTCAACATTAACAGTGCCCATTTTTCGAAAGTCACTTGATCAAAATAAAGTGGTTTATTTTCTGAAACCTATTTTAGGCTAAAGTATTTCCACTTCTATTTATTATAGACGAACTTTCTTGTCCACGCAGCTCTGTAATGTGACACAGATTTCGCCGAACATAGACAAGACCCCTATCAGCAGTCATACCAGCTCGAGCCTCATTTTACTCGTCCGGTAGGTGGGACGGAGGTCAAATACCAGCTCGAGCCGCATTTGAAGCTCAATTTTTCGGTTGATGGGAAGCATTCAGCCGGCTGTGATGAGTTGGGTGGTTCAGGTCGGGTGTGTCTTGTCACTGGAAATACCTCTGGTCTCAGGGGGCCGTTCCCCCAGGTCTTTAACCCTCTTCGGACGAGTTGGGTTTATCGCCCGGCACCTGAGGAACCCCTTTAAGGAGAATGCTGACGGGGTCCATAACATTTTTGGAAATGCCGGGCGCGTGTGGGCTCCGGCCCACTGCCCGGACCCACCTTAAAAAAGGTTGGTGGGACGGGGGACAAATCCGAGGTATTTTTGGAAATTCCGGTCGTGTGTGGCCTCCGGCCCTGCGCCTTAAAAAAGATTTGTGCCATACTCGTCGGGTAGGTGGGACGACGGACAAATACCAGCTTGAGCCTCATTTGTGGATCTGCCATGGAGATACCTCTGGCCTCATGGGGCAATCCCTCCAAGCTTTAACCCTCTTTGGAAGGGTTGGGTTTATCGCCCGGCGCCTGCCGCAACCCTTTTAGGGGAATGCCGACGGGGTCCGAGGCATTTTTGGAAATGGCGGGCGCGTGTGGGCTCCGGCCCTGTGCACGGACCCACCATAAAAAAGGCCTTGTGCCATACTCGTCAGGTAGGTGGGACAGAGGACAAATACCAGCTTGAGCCTCATTTGTAGCTTTGCATTGGAGATACCTCTGGCCTCAGGGTGCTGTCCCCTCCCCAGGCTTTAAGCCTACTCGAAGGGGTTAGGTTTATCACCTAGCGCCTGAGGCGCCCATCTTTAGGGGAATGCCAACGAGGCTCGAGACATTTTTGGAAATGCCGAACGCGTGTGCGCTTCGGCTCTGCAAACGGACCCACCTAAAAACGGCCTTGTGTCACACTCGTACTTTGGTGGGGTGTATGACAAATATCAGCTCGAGCCTCATTTGGTCATGTGCAATACTCGTCCACTAGATGGGGCATATGACAAATATCAGATCAAGCCTCATTTGTAGCTCTGCCCTGGAGATACCTCTGGCCTCAGGGGGCCGTCCTCCCAGGCTTTAAGCCTCCTCGGAGGTGTTATGTTTATCGCCTAGCGCCTGAGGCGCCTCTTTTTAGAGGAATTCCGACGGGGTCAGAGGCATTTTTGGAACTGCTGGACATGTGTGGGCTTCGGCTCTGCGACCGGACTCACCTAAAAAAAGTGCGACATTCGTACACTGGTAGGGCGTATGACAAATATCAGCTCGAGCCTCATTTGTGGCTCTGCACTGGAGATACCTCTGGCCTCAGGGGGCGGTCCCCCAAGGCTTTAACCCTCTTCGGAGGTGTTGGGTTTATGGCCCGGCGCCTGAGGCGCCATTTTAAGGGGAATGCCGACGGGGTCCGAGGAATTTTTGGAAATGCAGGGCGCGTATGGGCTCCGGCCCTGTGCCCCGACCCACCTTAAAACTGTCTTGTGCCATACTCCTCCGGTAGGTGGGACGGAGGACAAACACCAGCTTGAGCCTCATTTTTAGCTCTGCATTGGAGATACCTCTGGCCTCAGGGGGCTGTCCCCTCCCCAGGCTTTAAGCCTACTCGAAGGGGTTAGGTTTATCGCCTAGCGCCTGAGGCGCACATCTTTAGGGGAATGCCGACGAGGCCCGAGGCATTTTTGGAACTGCCAGACGCATGTGGGGCTTCGGCTCCATGACCAGACCAACCTAAAAAACGTCCTTGTGCCACACTCATACACTAGTAGGGCGTATGACAAATATCAGCTCGAGCCTCATTTGGCCTTGCGCCATACTTGTCCGATAGGTTGGGCGTATGACAAATATCAGGTCGAGCCTCATTTGTGCCTCTGCACTGGAGATACCTCTAGCCTCAGGGGGCCGTCCCCTCCCCAGGCTTTAAGCCTCCTCGGAGGTGTTAGGTTTATCGCTTAGCCTCTGAGGCACCCCTCTTAAGGGGAATGCCGACGGGACCTGAGGAATTTTTTGGAACTGCCGGACACGTGTGGGCTTCGGCTCTGCGACTCGACCCACCTAAAAAACGGCCCTGTGTCACACTCGTACGCTGGTGGGGCGTATGACAAATATCAGCTCGAGCCTAATTTAGCTAGCATGTTAACTCGTTGACTAGTGGAATCCGGTTGATGGGACGCACATCAGCCGCCCGTACTGTTAGCAGCACAGATCCGGTCCGATGTTTCTCGTCACTGGGCATACCTCGAGTTTCAGGGGGCTGTCCCCCAGGTTTTAACCCTCCTCGGAGAGGTTTGGTTTATCGTTTGGTGCCTGAGGCGCCCCTCTCTAGAGGAATGCCGACGAGGCGTGGGGCATTTTTTGGACTGCCGGACGTGTCTGGGCTACGGCCCTGCGTTAGACTCAACTTAAAAACGGCCTTGTGCCACACTCTTGTGCCACACTCTTAAACTGGGTTGGGCGTGTGCCAAATACCCAGCCTTTAACCATCATTGGAAGGGTTAGGTTTATCGCCTGGTGCCTGAGGTGCCCCTTTTTAGGGCCCCGAGTCATTTTGGGGACTGCAGGTCACGTCTGGGTTTCGGCTTTGTGCACGGATCCACCTTAAAAAACTTTGTGCCACATTCGTCCCCTTGGTGGGACGAAGGACAAATACCGCTAGCACGTTAATTTTCTTATCGTTGCTGGTGGAATCCAGTTGATGGGGCACATTGTTAGCCGAACGGATCTGATCGGGTGTGTCTCGTCACTGGGCATACCTCGAACCTCAGGGGGCCGTCCCCTCAGGTTTTAACCCTCCTCGGATGAGTTAGGTTTATCGCCTGGCGCCTAAGGCGCCCCTTTTTAAAGGAATGCCTATGAGGCCCGAGGTATTTTTAGGACTGCCGGACGCATCTGGGCTCCTACTCTGCGCCTGGACTTACCTAAAAATGGCCTTGTGCCATACTTGTACGCTTGGTGGGGTGTTTGACAAATAATAGCTAGCACGTTAATTTTTTGTCGTTGCTAGTGGAATTCTGTTGATGTGGCACATTTCGGCAGACCGTGTCGTTAGCCACATGAATCCGGTCGGGTGTGTCTCGTCACTGGATATACCTTTAGCTTCAGGGGGGCGTCCCCCGAGCTTTAACCATCCTTGGAGGGGTTAGGTTTATTGCCTGGTGCCTGAAGCGCCCCTTTGAAGGGAATGGCGACGGGGCCCAAGGCATTTTTGTAAATGCCGGGCCCATGTAAGCTCTGGCTCTGTGCCCGGACCCACCTTAAAAACGGCCTTGTGCCATACTCATCCGGTTGGTGGGAAGGAGGACAAATACCGCTAGTGGAATCTAGTTGATGTGGCACACTTCAGCAGGCCGTGTTGTTAGCCGCACAGATCCAATCGGGTGTGTATAGTCACTGGACATACTTCGAGCCTCGAGGGCAGTCTCCTCAGGCTTTAACCCTCCTCGGAGAGATGGGGTTTATCGCCTCTTTAGGGAAATGCTGATGGGGCCCAAGGTATTTTTGGGACTGCCGGACGCGTCAGGACTACGGCTTTGGGCCAGACCCACCTAAAACGGCCTTGTGCATTACTCGTACGCTTGGTGGGGTCTATGACAAATAATAGCTACCACGTTAACTCGTTGAGATGACGCGCTTGTAGGCTTTGGCCCTGCGCCCAGGCCTACCTTAAAAAAGGCTTTGTGCCATACTCGTCCGGTTGGTGGGACGGAGGAAAAATACTGCTAGCACGTTAACTCGTTGACTAGTGGAATAGGTTTGAATGGATGCACTTCGGACGGCCGTGGTGTTAGTTGGACGGATCCGGTCGGGTGTGTCTTGTCACTGGACATACCTCTAGCCTCAAGGGGGGGGCATACCCCCAAGCTTTACCCCTCGGAGGAGGAGTTAGGTTTATCGCCTGGCGCCTGAGGCCCCCCTTTTAGGAGAATGCCGACGAGGCCCGAGGCATTTTTGGGACTGCTGTATGTGTGGACTAAGGCTCTGTGCCCGGAACCACATAAAAACGGCACTGTCACACTCGTACGCTTGGTGGGGTGTATGACAAATATCAGCTAGCTCATTAACTCGTAGTGAAGCTCTCAAGGCGTAATCCTACATCATGTGGTCGCATTCGCCTTACACCTGCATAGACATGTGAAAAGGTCCTTTTAAGGACCATTAGCGGTTTCCATCCTTAGTGTTGGAATCTCTGACAGTTCTCACAAACTCGTCGAAGCAGACGGCCTGAAGGTAACCACAAAGAGGACACTAAGACCACCCGGTCTTAACTATTTCGGTTAGTTTCCCTCTCTGTTTGCTCGGCTTCACAGCGCTCAAATATGGCAGCTTTAGCCACGGTTTCCCTATCTGTTCATTTGGCTTCGCAGTGCTAAAGTACGGTTTCCCTGTCCATTCACACGACTTCGCTGCGCTAAGGTCTGCATCCTTAGCCATGGTTTCCCTGTCTGTTCACTTGGTCCGCAATGCTAAGACACAACCGTCTTAGCCTCAACACTCGTTCGTTCGCTCTTTGGCACCGCAACGCTAAGACACGATAGTCTTAGTTACTCGTTACTTTACCAGTTCATTCATTTCTCAGACATGGAGCTAAGACACAACGGTCTTAGACCACTCGCTCGATCCTACACAACCAAGCTACCAGCACCAACCACGGACTAGCTTCAGCATTGTAGCATCTAGTCCACGTACGACTCTCTGTATGGACTAGAGACCACATTGACCCCACCCGGTTAAACCAATGTACTGCACAACCGGGACATTGATCATCCAGGTGTCTCTCTACCAACGACAAACATATCAGCTACCGACGTTGATCATCCAGCTGACTCCATCAACAATGACAACACACCAATTGAACTTTACCAATAACGACGATTCAGTGACCTACAACAAATAAATTGTCATTTGTTATACTATTATCGCTCCTTTGTTCTCTTCGTTGTCTTCCGGCTGTCATTTACTGACACGCTTAACTACCCAAAATAATTTGCGGAGTCGACGTTCTTAGTGGCCCCGCAACATATGTACAAAAATGCACACTTTCTAAAGCATCGATTAAGAAAAATACCCCCAAATCGGTTAATTACACTGGTTTACAAAGAAATTGAGGCAAGCACAAAAATACACGTTTTTACCTAATTTGAGGGTGCTGAATTCAAATTTGAATTCCGTTTTTACTCATCACCTCTAATTTTTTAGATATGCATAGTGTGCATTTTGTGCATATACGATACATGAAGGCGTATGTGAATTTAGGGTCAATTGTAATATTGTGAGACTTATGGCTTATTTTTTAGTTATTATGCACTAAATGTAAGTGATAGCATTACATTATATATATATATATATATATATATATATATATATATATATATATATATATATCTCAAGACATATTTTGACAGTTAAGGCAGCAGGTCTCAATCCACACTCTGGCAGTCATTGGAAGAGGTTGTCTCGCAGGCGCGCAGAAGGTTGGTGTCCCTCAACTATCGTGTTACACATCTTTTGGGTTACTAAATATTAGTATTACATTTTCAAATGCACATTTAGTTTTACTTTGTTATATTTCCAGATTCTCCAATGGCTTCAAGCACGTCAAAATGTCGAGAATGCCTCAACAAGCCCAATTCTTTCTGCTACGTGTGTGGGGACTTCACAACAGTTGAACAGCGTCGAACCATCACTTCCTTCCTCAGAACCGCCTACTTTCACTATTTTGACTGTAAAATTGGTGATCAAGACAAGTCTTGGGCTCCACACATCTGTTGTAAACCCTGCTACAATGGACTAACTGCATGGTTTAATGGCAAGAAAGCGGCTTTCAACTTTGCAGTCCCGATGGTTTGGAGAGAGCCGCGAAACCACGCAGATGATTGTTATTTTTGTTCAACTAATATAACTGGTTTCAATGCATCTTCTAGGAAAAAGATCAAATATCCCAACCTTCGATCTGCTATGAGACCCGTTCCCCATTCAGATGATTTTCCTGTACCTATACCTCCAGTAAATAAGGATCTTCTTTCCTCATCAGATGAAGAAATGCCTTCAAGGGAGGATTCTGCCAAGTCAATATCTTTGGAAGATATTGAGTCTACATATTCAGGAACAAGTGGCAATGAGCCACACTGGATCACGCAAGAAGACCTGAATGATCTTGCTCGTGATTTGTATCTGTCAAAACAGCAGTCAGAGCTCTTGGCTTCTCGGCTTAAACAATATCTAAAGCAATAAAAGTTGTGGTTTCTTTAAAAAAAAGAAAGAAAAAAAAAAGGCATTTTGCTCACAAGTCTGAAGACAACATATTTTTTTCGGCTGGGAGTTATTGTTTTGTTGTCACGCGCCACACACTTCTCAATCGTTTTGTTAATTTGACTGACTCAATGAAGTTGCAGCTGAATGACATTTTACATTTTTTTAAAGATAGTTCAAAAGAGAATTAGATTTTGTTTACATTTTTTTTTAAATGGTTCGTCTATTTTGTTCAAATAATGTACGATATTTTTAAAAATAAGGTACGATATTATTCTTGTAGGCATTTTGTTTACTTTAGTCGTTTTCGTAGTTGAATCTTCTAAGGATGTGGTTTAATAAACATAAACATTACTTTAGAGGTTTAAATTGATATCCGGAGATTAAACTCTTCCACGCACTGCATGTGACTGAGATTTTGTTATTTGATGTAAAAATACTGAATTTAACTTATAAAATGGAATAAAAATTTTTTATCAAGATAATACTTTTTTTAATCTGCTTTATTTTTAGTGTGATTTTTCTATTGGTCGATATTTTTTCCACAGGGGCCCGCAAGAGAACCAATATAAAATGTTGCTTATGGGAGGTAACCTTTTTTCCAAGAATTTAATTCAAGAAAAGGGGCGTGGCTTGTCAGCAATAAATCATAACATTGCCGATAAAGGGTACTTATTTTTTTACAAGCCTACTACTAACGTAATTATAAGTCATTGACGACAGGGATGCTTATTGCTCTTGTGGCTTACCGTATAAGAAAATTTTATTATTTGGAGTTATTTCCCTTTATCCCCATGGACTAATTTGCTGATGACAGGCATAATTATTGCTCTTGTGGCTTACCGTATCAGAAAATTTTTATTTTGAACTTATTTCCCTTTATCCACATGGCATAGTATGAGTAAATTTTTATTGGTGGGTGAACGACTTAGTAATTAATCCTGAATTGTTGTAGCATTCTATTTCGTTAAGTATTATTTGTTTTTAAGATAAGCTTTAAAAAATCAATTTAGAATGAAAAGAAACTGACATTAAGATACTCAATCGTAAGTATTTTTATGTAAAGTACTTGGATCTCGACGACAACGTGCTTCCCTGATCAAGTCCGTTTTGGATCAAGACAGATTGTCGACCCCATAAAAGAAATCATGAGCAAACTGAAGGTAAATCAGATACTTTTTACATTATCTTTACACCGCCTCGCAAACAGTCAACTTGTTATTCGTAGAAAACTTTTTTTTATCTCACTCGCTTATGTAAATTTGTATTTTTTTTTTTTATACTTCGGACCAAAATGAGTTTTTTTTTTAAAATTAGTAATTGTAATTACAAATACAAACAAGGCATTAAAAAGTGAAACTAACATAAATGTGTTTTTTTTACCATTGTTTAATCCAAGCCTTTTTGTCGTAACTTTGTTTTAATTCGTTTTGTATTTTACGCACATGTTGTTGATTCAGGTTCGATTTGAGTGGCAAGTTACTTGTGCCTTGTTTTTATCGGAATTTTGTGAATAAAAGCTAGATTTTCGCGATATTCGTTGAAAAGAACGAAATACCACTTGAAAACTAATCTTCGTTACATTTTTTAATGCAATATGTAAAAAAAACAATACAATCGCTTCACTCTCACCTCGTAATCACTACTTCTTTATTATCTCTAATTCAAATATCTTAGTCTAGTGCTATGAAAAGTAATCGTTAAGACCTTTTGCTAGCGATGACTTAGCCTTTGGTCTTTCATTATTTAAAACATAGAAGTAAATAATTATGTATTATATTTTTGATAAAAGATATGTCAGTAACTCCCAGTACTAAAAGCTATATCTGATGGAAAATATCGGTTTGGTATTCTCACGCTTTTACAGTGTGTTAGGTTTATTTTTATATATATATAGGAATTTCGTTCAAGTACGTGTTAACCTGGTATCAATGATATTATTGTTCATTCATTAATAATGCTTCATTATTAATCAAATTAAAAACTTGCCTTGATATTTTTACCATCGATAAAACAATCGTATTTTATTCCTTAAAATTTAAGATAATGTATTGAACAAATTAATTCTAAAAGAGTAAGTTTTTAGAAAATATTTCAAAACATTTTCTAAAAACTTGCTGTTTTTGAATTATTTTGTTCTATGCATTATCTTAAATTTTAAAGAATAAAAAAACGAGTGTGTGTGTGTGTTTTTTATCTAGTTGGAAAGTCCATTTATAAATTTGATTTTAAAGGTAAATGGTGCCCTCCACATTGCATTTTGACATTGACATAAAAAAAAGTTGGACGTCTGCCTTAGTGTATGTAAGTATATATATATATATATAAGGTGTGCGGGGGTAAAAAGTAGATCTGTTTTCGCTGGACAGATAACAAAAATAAGTCTACTGTTATAGTCCATTCAACCATATTCTGAAACAATTGTAGTGGTAATCGTTATGCATCTTATGCGAGAAACGTTCCCAGCATACCACTGAATTATCTACCTTAATTTCATCCCTCGTCAATCCACGGTTAAAAAAACTGAAATGAATCAATAAATAAATAATGTCATTCAGTCTACGAGATTCTTAACGATTTGTAGAAAAATCCTTTATTTTAAAAGCTTTTCTTGCTCGTAATACTAGATGGTTTTTATTATTTAATCAATATGTATACTTATTGGGATCATGAGAAGCTATTGAAAAAAACTGTTCATTCTTTGGGGAGGGGGGAATCTCTAAACAGTAATTGGGGTGTTTCAAAGTGTTACTAATGGTACAAAATTTAAATTTAAAAAAAATCAAGTTTTTCTTTAAAAAAAGACCACTAAATTCATTAATAATACTTTAATATTAATCAGATTAAAAACTTGCTATATTTTTACCATAAATAAAACAATCGTATTTCATTCCTTAAAATTTAAGTTAATGCATAGAACAAATTAATTCTAAAAGGGTTATTATGAGTAGTTATTTAAGCTGGAGTTGTAAAATACATAGACAGCATTGTTACTTACTTAGGACTAGCAATTTGGACAAAGACACATGTTTAAAGTGATATTCACTCAAAATATTTCTCTACAAAAACAGAATATTAATTTCATAGTATGAAAAATTAAATTGGTAAATTTCTTTTCTGCTATGTGGATTTATCTTTGATAACAATAATTACTGTTTGTAATTTTTCCGGGTAAATTTTGGATTGATAACAAAGATAGTAAAATGGACATTATTTAGAAAAAGTAGAAGTGACTTTAGTCTTGTATCTGTAATCCAAGTCTTGACCTTCTTACCCAGCATAGACAGGTACATTAACTAGTATGTCAATAAAAAAAAAAGTAACTAGTGTCCTCCATTTTTTTTATTTCTCTATTTTTTTTTACCATTAACAATGTCACTAGTGATATATTGCATTTATTTTTTTTGGTGGGGGGCAGTGTCAATTTGAAAATGGAAAATAATTTCAAACAAAACATCTTTTCTAAAGTTAAAAGATGAGATACTTTCATCATTCCAAATTTATTAGACTATTGTCTTCATCAATGTCATCTGAAAAATACATGGGGTGGGGAAATGGGTCATATATTTATAGACTAAACCAATTACTAAATTATTTTTTTTTCTTATCTGTGATATTTTAAAGGATAATGGCAATATACAAAAGTGTCATTTTCTACCACTCCTCAGTCTATTAGCATAGTAATAATAATAATTATCTGTATTAAGTTAAAAATTTTAAAAGATTATCTTCCTGGATTACATAGAGAAAGAAAAAAAAATAGTATACAGTTGCATAAAACAAAACCTATTTCAACACATTAAACTCTGTGCCTCCCATTTAAAGTATTTCTGTATATTTGAAATATAACAGATTTCATCTCTTACAAGTCTTTTAGAATAAGGATGCTTATTGTAAAGCAAAAATGAAACCCAGGAAAATATCAAATCAATTCTTTACTTATCTGTTTTAACATATTCAGATTTGTATTTATTCAGCTCATTGAAACACTTTAAGAAAGTTTGTGGACTGTCTTACATTTGATGGCAGTGCAGATGATATGCAAGGGTTGGCTGAAAAGTTCATGGGCTGACCAAGATATTCTCATCGAATGTGACTAAATAAAATCTATTTTTCAACATATTTGTCTTAACAGTCCACGCTCTTCTTCCATCAGTGTTTCAGTGCTTGGATCTCGTTGGTAAAATAGTCATCAACAGCATTATTATATGAACTTTTCAGCTCGACCTAACCTCTCTGTAGGATGTGACACAAGGTAAATTTTTAAGCAGAGTACAATTTTTCTTAATCTACACTAGCTGTCAAACTGATGTGAATGAACCCAGTCTGCCTTACTATTTACCCTTAGCTGGGGGAAGAACAAATGAATTAACACCTTTCCTGAAAACATCCATGAGAGGTCAAATACGAACAGCTTTGTTCAGGATTTGAAATCAAATCGCTAATTTCATTTCCTCTGACAATAACCATTACACATAGGGGATTGTGATTATTAGAGAAAAATAGAATTGATGAATTGAACTTAAATTTTGGATAAGGTTGTTTGATTGATTTTACCTGCCCAGTCGGTTAGAGCTGTAGAATACACTAACTGCATCTCTGCAGAGGGGTAAGACACCCTGCCAATGAGTGTCCTGGATATGATATTAAAGCATCTGATGGTGAGGCTCCAGTAATGCTGAAGCTTTGGGAAATGCAGAGTACCCCTTTGTCATCACTCCCAGGTTCACTCTAGCCTGGAGTGGTAGTGCCTAATAGGGTCATATCTATAGGTCAAATAGAACTATTTGACATTTAAACTGAGTGCAAACAAATGACTTATGCTAAACTGAGTTGTTTGAAATAGAACTGTTTGATCGTTTAACTATGTGTAAACAAATGGCTGATGTTTAACTAAATTATTAGTGATACAGAGCAATACCTGGAACTATTTAAGTTTGTTGACTTATGGTAAATTGAATTGTTAGAAATAAAACTTTGTGTGTATCTACAAAATGTGTTTACAAATAATATATTTAATATATATGTGAAAGCAGGATTTGGCATTAAATTACAAACAATGGTTGATGTGCTATAAAACAAACCAAACCATCAAATTGATTGATTTTAAAGCATGTGAACCTATGTAGGGTAATTCCATGTCTAGAGGTTAGGGAATTACATTCATAATATGTTTATATTTACTTTTTTTCTGTTGTTTCTTAAGAGTTTTATTTATCCTTTTTTTTTTTTTTTTTTTACGCAATCCTGTCATATATGAATACTTTTTTAAACATCTATTTGACTCATAGATGGAACCTTAACAGGTACTACGACTCCAGATTAGAATGGACTTGGGACTAATGGCAATGAACTGGAGCCTCATCATCAGATGCAGTTTAGTGTCATACTCAGGACATGCTAACAGTGCATAGTTATTGTTTCATTTTGTGCTATTGCCCTTTGAAAATGCATGCTCTCCAGCTATGAGTTAATAGTAGGGTAGACAGCTTTTTTCCCTTGGTAGGGTAGCCAGCCTTGGAGGACAACTCTGAATTCAGATCGCCCTACCAACAGATCATAGGCTAGTATGGCAGGGTAAAGTCTTTTACTCTCTATATCTCACAGTTTTTTGGGAAGGTCTGAGTCTTGCAGTGGGTGATAGGATGGCATAATAAACTAGGGTTAGACATTTTGGCTATTTTTGAAGATTGTTCATGTATAAGGACATGTGCATATTTTGAATTTTGGGGCAAACACCTTTTTTTTTTTTTATTTTTTTTTGCTATCATTTTTTTTTTTTTGAAAAGTTATGTTTTAAAGTTGACAATTTCATCAAAAAATTAATGGTAAAATTTGTGCTTGCAAATTTATTACTGGATTTATGGTGCAATCCTTAAAATGGCTTTCTAGCTCAGATATATGCTAATTTAAGATGAATTACACCTATGGTTTTTAGAAATGTCCTGAATTTTTAGAATGAAAGATTTAGTAACATACTCTTATGACTTGTTCAGTTAAATTTTACTTTTTATAACCAGATTTTAAGGCAATACTCCTTAAAAAAAAAATCCCTGTTTTAGGGGGTAAAAAACACCAAAATATTTTTTTGTAAATAAAAAGATATCAAGAAAATGCTGAGTTGCTGATATATATTCTAAAACAAAAAGAATGCACTGCTTTGTTTTCTGTTATTGAAATGGCCATTTGTAATGTGAGTTGTGCACATGTGCATTTTTGAGTTCTTAGGTTACTCTTACTTATAAATATGTATGAGTTATTGTGTACATAAGGATTCCAGATTGACAGTCTTTAGTCAACAACTGTTGAAAGCAAACCAGAATGAGTGACACTTGCTTAGAACAGACTTTTGTGAGAAAGACTGAAGAAATGAACATTGTCATTGAAAGTACCAGACTTTGAAGGAAAATTAGTTCTATCTGTCATCATTATTGCTGTTACATAGAAAATAAAACAATTTTGATAACTTCAGGGTTTCAAGTCTTATTTCCTACCATTTTTCAGATGTTATTTCAATACGATTATCATACTACAGTTATATAATTACTGTGTGGCTATTTTTTCCCATGCATTCGTAACATGTTAGTATTATAAAATCAATCTTTCTTTTAGTTTCTTTTTTATTACTATTGAATGTTATTGGTACAGTCAAAAATCTTTTCTTTTTTTTTTTTTTTTTTTTGTGGGTCCTTTTACCAAAGGAATTTTTATTTTGATTTCTTAGCATTTCCAACATAGTTTGGTTGTCTTACAGCCCCTTCAAGCAGCTCTAAGAGTAAATCTTTGGAAAACAATGAGTTACAGAAGAAGCCTTCATAATTTCCTTCAAGATAGGGTACCTAGGGTAGGTACCACTCTTCTTTTCCTCTGTGTTGGTGTGCTAATATATTGTGTTTGGATAACAAACAAAATAGTTATCATTATTCATTTTTCACTAGTATTTCCTTCATCTCATTCTGTTTTTTTCAATCTGTAGTAAAACCCGAGTTTATTTCTTAGAAAAATCATTAGAATTGTAGCTTGTTTGTTATTTAATGGCATATCAACCTTCTCAGATTATTCAATATCAAATCCATCCTTTTAGAAGGACAGTACTGGTACTATTTAACCCATAGATGGGAGGATAAGGGGTTTCATACCTTTCCCAAAGGTATTTGTCTGAAAATGAATATAATAGTGCAACTAGAGTTCAAACTCTCTTACTACAATCCCGCAGTCCAGTACTTTGACCATTATACCATGGGAACATCCCCTAAACAGTAGCAAGCAAACTGAATTTTCCATCTGGGAATTTTATTGTTCTTAATTTTGCTAAATTGCTTAAAATAAAATTTGAAAGCTACAGATTCCTGATCTGTGTGAAGGATAAAGTTTTGCCCAGTTTAGTAGTATCTACATGAGTGCAATGCATCCACTATAGTATATGCCTCTCCTTGACTTTTCTTTCTTTTTCTTTATTGTCAAGAATTTCAATGACCTTGAAAAGAAAACCACTTGTCAACTAGGTTAATTCAAGGTGGCAGTGATAGTGTGACCAGAGGTATTGATCTCTTAAACAAAAGAAATTGTTTCATTACTTGAATACACTATAATATTTTTTATCTCATCTTTCAAGCATTCAGATGTCTTTTCAAATATCTTGGATAGTGAAAATACCTTAACTTGTATGAAAGGAGAAAACTTTCCAAGTTGAATTTCTCTGCAGGCTTAGTAAATCTCATGAGGTTAACATCATGTTCTAACTTATTTTTCCACAAACAGATATGTTATTTAGATAAGCAAACATGTCATAAAGAGAATTGTCAACAATGAACTTTTTTGTTATATGCTGAAACAAGAAACTTCATTTGTTACTAAAAATAGAATCAGAGGTTTTAAAAGCAATGTAAAGCTTGTCATCATCAAGTATTGGGATCTGTTCATTGGAGGGGGCTTCTTGTAGCATAGTGGTTAACATGCTGGACTGCAACATTGTAGTAAGAAAGTTTGAATTCTTGTCACACTCTTATATTCACTACCAAACTAATACTCTTGGGAAAGGTATGAACCTTCTTATCCTCCCAGCTATGGATTGAACAGTATTACTACTGTCTATCTACGAGAATGGCTTTGGCATTAGATAACTCATGAAGGTTGATATGCCATTAAATAAAGAAACTGAAACCTTATAAGTATATTTCAAGTTAATTGTATAAAAGAATTCATATTGTGTATCAATGTTCACTTGTTAATTAACCATTAGTCAGCTCTGTTGGCGAATTACATTTCCTTAACTCAGAAGACAAGAAGGCCCCTTCACTATAGTATATGCTTCCCCTCCCCTTTTATTGTCAATGTGACAATTTTATTCATTAGAATTCAGTGACCTTGAGAAAAAAGCCACTGGTTGATCATCTTAATTCAAAGTGATACTCATAGTGTAACCAGAGGTATCCATCTCTACAACAAAAGAAATTGTTTCATCAATAGAATGTACTATAGTATTTTTTTTAATCTCAACTTTCAAGTATTCTGATGTCTTTTCAGCCATCTTGAGTAGTGGAAATATCTTAGCTTGTATGAGAGGAACAATCTTTTTTTAGTGTTGAATCTCTAAGCAGCCTTAGTAAATTTCATGAAGTTAATGTCATGTTTATCCACAAACAAGTAAGCATAGTATTATTGTGCAGAGTACAAACCAGTTTTATTGGCTAGATATTTCACATTTGATCAAGGCAACTATATTCTTTGAGAGACTCAGTATTAGCTATAAAGGATTTCTGCTATCATTTTCACCTAATAGATACTTATTTTTATGATAAAGTAATACTTCTTAATTATAATAAACTAGTTCTCTTTGCTTTCATTTGTCCAGATATAACATCTCAGTGATCCAATGTTTCATGATTAATTGACTGATTTTAATGGCATGCCAAGCTATCTAGGGTTATTTTATACCCAGAGGTTAGGGAATCACATTCATTATACATTCATATCCACATTTTTCATGTAGTTGAGATTTTTTTGTACATGGTTCTATCCAGTACAAATAACTTTCAGACCTACTGACCCCTAGATGGGACCCTAATAGGTACTACCAGTCTGAACAAGAGTGAGCCTGGGAGTAATGGCAATGAAGGGGTACTCCACACTCTCCAGATCTTTGTAACTGATGCTTCAACCAGTTATTTGCCACAAGGCATAATGTTACCAGTCTGCCCCGAAAAGGTTTAAATTATTTCCTTTTATAATATGGACAACTAATTTTTTAAATTTTTTCCCTGAAAAGTGACAATATACTTAATTTCTTTAAAATTTTTAGATTGGTTTCTGCAACCCTTTTATATTTACAGAAACATTTTAGAATTTTTGGCAAATGATTTTTCCTATATTTTATCTGGTATCATTATCATATCTAAGCTGCTTTTCAGTTCTCATTTAATAGAGATATTATTCATTTTCCCTTTTAAGAATTTTATGCTGGAAGGAAAATTCACCCTCATCTCATCAAAATTACATTTACAGAGGTCCTATTTTGTGAGTTTTTTGTGATTCAATTTTTTTGGTTATATTGCGAGTTTGTTCATGACCTTTTCAAATCACATCACATTTATACCATGTTTGGTTATTAACTGAATAGAATGACCTCTACCACATTTCCAGTAAGACCTTGGGAATGTTTTCTGCTTTTTTATCTTTTTGTTTCTCTCTACCTTTGCTAGTGGCACATGGTCATTTTTTAAGCAAAGTAAAGTTGGTTTGAATTCAAAAAGTATTGTCTTACCTTATGGTATTGGAAGGCGATCATAGCAATAATGGTTATTATTGTAGAAAATGGACATAGCAACCCAAGTTCAAATCCTGAACAAGGCTCTTGGCTTTTCACACAGCACCACTACCCTTAAGAAAGGTATGAATCTAGCTATAGGTAAATAATAAGATAGCAGACTTTGGTTAGGCAAGGAAGCTTGAAGGAAAACTGAATTCAAACCAGCTTTACTCCACTTAAAAATGGACCTTGTCTTACAATCTGTCTATGGTGGAGGAGTTGGGTAAATACAACCTGGTATTGATGTCTCTAGCTTCACATTTCCTAAGCAATAGCCAGAAGTTTTAGAGTTCAATGAAATTATCATCCAGTCGGCTGGGGCTGTAAAAATATGCTGACTGCACCTCAGCAGAGGGGTAAGACCCCCTGAAATGGCGTTAGCTGTTGGGCATCGGTAGCAACCCATGATGTTTGAGGATGAAATCCTGGTGGTTGAACTGTCCTTTATCCGGCAACTGAGTGGACATGTGACCTGCAACGCGCCACTTGGGCTCCAACTGGGCTAGATGAATGGTTGGACAAGCCCAATCCGATCAATCAGCTGGTCACGTCAAGCCCTAGCATCTATATGTTTAGTCCCAACTGTATTCAAATTGCACCTGTGGCAAACAAACACCCGATCCTTTTTTATTGTATCTGCTAGAAGGCGGTGGCTGAGGGTCAATACGTTACTGGTTGCCTGGGATCAACAGGGGTTTGAGGCCCTCCTTTTGACTAGAATAAACCAGTACTGTATCCCTGTCTCAGCCAAGGCTAAAGGGTTCTTCCTTGGTTAATTCCCAACAGAAGTTGGACTCCATGGTGACTTTGTGTCACATCTTGCTTTTAACAGAGGTAGAGTAAATACATACATATACATCAGTGTGTGTGTGTGTGTGTTGGTCCAAAGAGAGAAAAAAAGTAAATGTTTTGAAATGAATAGGTCCACAAAGAGATTTATATTCTTTTAATTATTTTTTCAGTTCTTACACGTGTTTCTAGTTTTTTGCTTTCTTCAGAGAACTTTTAATGATTTTTCTTGTGTGGTGTTTGGGTTATATAGTGGTCACTGTTTTGAGGGGGTGGTTGTTTCTTTTATTTCTGTGATTAGATGCCTTCTAGTTATTGGCTCTCTCTTTTTCTTTTCCCTTTCCTCTGCTTTCCAGTAGTGTGCTTTCTGTCTTCCCTTTCTTTTCTCTTCCTCCAATTAGTCTATGATATGCTATAAAGTTTTTTTTGTAGTTTTACTCTGACTCCTTGTGTGTATGTAGTTGATATACCATAGTTTATTGGTTGTTTTTACTTTTTCTGTGTGTGTCTATATATGTTTGTGTGTTTGTTTCTGTCTCTGTGTGTATAGTTTATGTGTGGGCTTGAATTTTTCTCTGAAGTTTTTTTCTTTTGAAGTAATGATATAAGCACATCCCTAAACATTGTTTTAATTTTCTCCTAAACCAAAGATTCAAGGATTTTATTATTTCTTGTTTCAAAACCGAAGATGTGTTCAGAGAATCTGTTGCACACCAGTTCACCATTTTGTTATTTGCTCATCCAGAAAGTATGGCTGGTCCTACACAATCTTTTTCCACTATTAACAAATAACCTGTGTAAGTAGTCTAATGGTTCTTATCTTTTTAAATGAACTGTTGTGCTTTGTTGTGTTTGATGAGAGTTACAGTATAATGAAACAGGAAGTGTACGCATAACTATTTAAAAGTGCATAAATGATAAAGAAAATCACCAGCTTCTTTTTGGTGCTTGCTTAAACCATAAAAATAAAAATGAACAGAGAAATGGTCAATGGGGATAAATGTTAAAAAAATGCTTCATCTTAGGAATTTGGATAACTTAAAACTACAAAATAGTTAAGTTAGAAAGGTAATTCTATTGCTAAAATGTCTTTTAACAGAAATGATGGTTCATGATTGCTTTTTGTTTGCATTGGTTGTTTTTGAGTCTTTAAATTCTCAACTCTGCAATAGATGCACACATTCTTTTATTTGATACTAATTGGCTTAAAATTTGTTCATTTAAAGTTTGAAGCTATACAAATTGCATTTTAGTTTGTAACAATGCATTGGATTTGTACTGTAATAGACCATGAGGATTTTTATGCTTCTATGTCGGAAGATGTGTGAAGGATTTCATAGTTCTCTCTATTATATTGATAACTTAGATGATTAAAAGATGACATTCAGTATAAATACAAACCCCACAAAATTATCATTCAATTGCAAATTGGACTAGAAATTGCTTTATTCTTATAATTTGAACATCTTAAGTGTATTGTTTTCATAAAATCTCACTGTGATGTACCATTTTTGTTGTGTTATTATTATATAAATTATACAAACATCATCAAAATTTTTAGTAATATATATAACAGACCTGTAAATAAAATTTTGATTTAGCAACTATTGACATAGGATATTTTAATAAGATTAGCTTAGATGTGACACAAGACAAGAAGTATGGGGCACCCAGTTAGAATTAAATGCGCTAGTAATGTTCTGCCAGCCTTGCTCATTAAATATCACACAATATAACCCACCCTTAAAAAAACAAAACAAAACAAAGCTTATCTTAAATTTGGCTCAAAGCACCAAGTATGGTGCACCTAGTGATGCATCCTTAATGTAATAGTTAGGAAATGGAATCTGCAACCAGAGTTCAAATCCTGGAAGAAGCTATTTGCATTTCACTTCATGCCTTTCCCATGGCTAATGCCCTTGGGAAAGGCATGAATTCCTCTCTTCTCCCTGACCTAGCTATAGATAAATAGTAGGGCAGACGGAATTCTTTAGCCTTGATTAGGCAACCGATTAAGGGGAAGGAAAACTGAATTCAAACCAGCTGTACTCCACTTAAAAATGGACTTTGTGTTACATCCTACTCATAGTGGAGGGGTTGGGTAATCCTTTGATTTATTCAGTATATCTGGTACTATTTATTAGTAATTGATCTTTATGACTAGCTTGTTAACCATTACACCATGATAAAGTTCCTTTGATTTATTTAGGATATACTGTTAGAAAATAATAGTAAGCAGATTCAATAAAGTATATACACAGAATTGAAAGATATCTTTTATTTTATTGATATTAAAATATTTTGTGTCTGTGGATAAGAAATAAGATATTACGAATATGCTAGTGGTTACTGAAATCAAAATTTTTATTTACTGTATATTCAGTTGAAACATTCAAAGATAGTTATACAGCCTAAATTTCTCACAAAACTTTTAAAAGTAAAAATAAAAAACCTTGTCAAATTCTATTTTCCTATTTATGAACAGACAACATTTAGTCGGGAGCAACTTTTTATATGGTAATTCTTATTCTTTAACTTTTCAGATTGGAATCATTGGTGGTAGTGGGTTGAATAAATTGGACATCTTGGAGAATAAATCTACTAAGGATGTCATGACACCATTTGGAAAGGTAACTATACATTTTTTCAATGGTTATGTAAATATATAAAAACATTAAAAATAAGAATGTATGATGGATGAAGTTTGTTTTCAGTGTTTCTGGCTTTGTTTTTTTTTTTTTTTTGTTTTTTTTTTTTCCCATGAGAAAAAATAAAAGTTATCAGTTTGTTTTGGAATTAGTTATTTTTAATATTTTCATTTTTAAACATGTAGCATTGCACGAAATTGAGAAAACTGTACATTGTGAAGAAGACTAGAAAACATTGAATAAAATGACGTAATATATTGCCTTGACTGGTGGTGAATCCAGCGGATGTAGTTGACTGATACATCCGGTCATAGATAAAATCAACAAAGTGTCTGCTGGAAAAACAAATGCGTGGGTGTGAAACCCAAAGCTTGAAAAAATGAGTGAGTGTAAGTCATGTCTAATGGAGGACAAGCATTGCATTGGTGAAGAGGCATGCCCATGTGTGTTATAAAATAGCCGAGGGATGTCGGTTCATGCCTTTGAGTTTAGTTAGGCTGAGAACCTTTCGGCTCAGCACATGGATTAGTTAGGTGCAACATTGAAGCAGGTGTTAACACGGGTGCGTGCGGGCGGATGGAGGTGTCACTCAGATGTCATAATAGTCCAAGATGATACTGGGTGACAGGGTGCGGGTAACATCATGCACCGGAAGCGTGCAGAGGTTTGTGTGAGAATTTGGATTGCATGGGAATTTTAAGACTATATAAGGACTAGAATTTTGGCTAAGTTTAGTTTCTGCTGGCTGTTCTGACTCCCGACGGCTCTTTTGTGTGTTTGAACTCTCTCTGACTGCTCTCCTGCTCCACACAAGTGTCACCATCAAAGAATAAAAATATAAGATTATATTTTTATTCATATATGTTCCTTGTTGTTTGTCAAGATCCAGTGATAGTATACAACAATGATACTTCTTTTTGGAAGGCACACTTAGCCTAATGGTTATTGTTATAAGATTTAACAAGGTGTTAATTCATGGATAATGCCCCGTTTCTTATAAAGCATTAGGTTATCCCAAAAAGAGTAACCTAACACAGATACACCTCATAGATGTACTGCTTTTATCACTTCTGAACTTGCCAAGTACAAAATCGACATTGCCACTCTCAGTAAGATCAGGCTGGCAGACAAGAGAAGAGCTCAGGCTATTCTTTTTTTCTGGAGCAGATGTAGAACCGATGATAAATGTGGTTGGAATGGGCTATGTCATCAAGACTTCACTCATAGGAAAGTTTGCCTGTCCCCCTAAAGAGGTGAATGACCACCTCATGGCTATGAGACTTCCACTTCATCATGGAAAAAGTTTGCTACCATCATCAGCGCCTATGCACCCACCATGACCAATACAGACGAGATAAAAGAAAAGTTCTATGAAGACTTTGAATATGTTATCTCCGCTGTTCCTGCTGCTCATCATTCTTGGTGATTTTAATGCAAGTGTTGGACAAGACAGCACCTCCTGGGAAGGAGTACTGGGTAAACACGGGACCGAAAAATGCAACAATGGCCTACTGCTTCTTCAGACATGTGCCAAGTATAATCTTCTAATCACCAACACTGTATTCCGCCATCCTGCTCGTAACAAGACATCCTGAATGCACCCCACACTCTAAGCACTGGCATCTGATTGACAATGTCATTGTGAGATGGAGAGATAGGTGGGTTGTGAGAGTCATGAGGGCCATGTATGGTGCAGAATGCTGGACAGATCATCGCCTAATCATTTCTAAACTAAGCATCAGAATCCAGCCTAAAACAAGACCACAGAGCTAAAAGTACCAAAGTGACTGAACATCACTAAGCTAAAAGACATTTCAACCAAGCAATTATTTGTTGAGACCTTAGATGAGTGGCTTGATACCATTCTTTTGGATGAGCAAGATGTGGAAGCAGTGTGGACCACTTTCCAGGACATCATATATAGCACAGCTGTGGAGTGTTTAGAACCATCTATTAGAAGATACTGAGACTGGTTTGATGAGAACCATGCCAAGATAATAGACCTCATAGGGGAAAAAGCATGCTGCCCACTTGGTGCACTTTCATGATCCTCGGTGTACTACCAAGAAAGGCAATGTAAGAAGCATCTGTTGCATTGTCATCTGCTGATTCATGCAGAAATACACATATATATACTGGGTAAATGCTGACACAATGATAAACGACGCATCAAGGAAGACGCATGAAGAAAGGAAGCAGGAAGGAAGACACAGGAAGACTTCTTTAACAATATTTTACCTCTCACTTTATTTGTAAGGTTTGCGTGTGAGAGGGTGCTGGAGACCGAACATAAACTTCATATTTTGACCCCACTGTTATGACCGTCACGTTGTGTCTTTCTTGTTCTCTTGATGTTGGGGTCAACTCCATCGGGGCTTTCCGAGGGCCCCCTCAGTCTGGTGTGGCCTTCCCTACCACATCTCGTCTCTAACCCTCTGGAAGTCTGCTGGCAACTGCTTGGCACCCCGAACTCAACTGAGTTAAATAATAACTCAACGCCCACACGATCGCCTACTGGATCTTTGAAATCGAATGTTTAATCGTCATCAAGCGGAAATAACTGTCATGCAGTTCAGAGGTTACTCTCTTCCGGTGCATCACTGTAGTGAAACCTTCACCTTGTCCCACCTCATAAGCCTTAATCCGCCCACGCGATCTCTTTCGATTACTGGCCATTGGAATGTGTCACTTCCTTCCGGTGTATCACCTTGGAATAGTATTTTTGGGCCGGGTCGAAGGTCAAAATATAACACATCCATTCAGCTCAATTTGGTTTACTCACCTCTTTTATGTAGGAATAGTCCTGAATCAGTTTTCATGAGAACTGACCTTGAGAATAAGGACTTTACTACTTTTGTTGGCGTCTTTGTCTAAACTAGTTATTCTTCAATAAAATAGGAATGCTCCTTAGCATGATGATGTTTGTCAAATTTGATTTTTTGTTTTTCTTTTATTTTAGCATCTAAGCTTTTATATTTCTCAGCATTGTGCTGTTGGAATGTATGTTTAGCAGAGATGGTTGGAATTCAAGTTCAGAGTTTTCTTTTCATAAACAATTCTGCAGGACTTTTACCATGCTGAAGGAGAGTACTGCAATAGTTTAACAGTGCAATTTATGGATCCCTTGCCTTTTTAAATAAGTTTTTAATGGTTTGTACAGCACGTTCTGCTTCTCTTTGGGGGGGGGCTACTGATGAGATGTACGAAACCAAAACTATTTGAAAAGTCCAAGAACTCTTTTGATGTGAATTGTGGGCCATTATCTGATATCACTAATTCTGAAATCCCATTCCTGAAAAATATTGATTTGTAGTTGTCTAAATTTCTGAGACGAAGCTTGTTGATTTTTATCATTAAGGGTTTTCGGACTATTGTCTTCATCTTTATTGTTATTTCCACAACGTTTCGGCCGATATGTCTTCCGGCCTTCTTCAGGTGTTTGTTGAACTCGGGAACCTTCACGGAACTTTGAACTACGTCCTTTATTGAAACAATGGAGGTTGCCTGTTCTGATTTCATTAGCCATAACCGGGTATAAGTGTTAAGTATTCCTGTATTGTTACTCGCCTGTAATGAGGATTGAACCTGCAACCTCCAGATGATTGTCTCCTTAGAAGCTTAGGGAACCAACGCCTATAACCGTTACACCAGGTAACCCCCCCCAGTTGTTTCAATAAAGGATGTAGTTCGAAGTTCCATGAAGGTTCCCGAGTTCGACAACACCTGAAGAAAGCCGGAGGACATATCGTCCGAAACGTTGTGGAAATAACAATAAAGATGAAGACAATAGTCGGAAACCCTTAATGATAAAAATACTGATTTGTAGTTATTAACTATACTGCCTGAAGTGGTTTTCTGTAAATGAGAGATTTCTATCCACCTAGAATAGTAATCAATGATTATCAGAGATATGTGTTCCTTCAATTCGATCAAATCCATGCCTACCTTTTGCCATGGATGGTCTTGTAACTTTGAGGGTAGTAGTGGTTCTGGAGGATATTTTCTTTCCTTCTCACATACACTGCAATTTGTTTGGATAGGCCTAGCCACTACACATTTTCACATGCTAATGCTTAACACTTGACTATACCCTGGTATTCTTCATGTATACGGTCGAGTATGTCATTTTGACGGTCCACAGAGATGACAAGTCTATTCTGGTACAAAAAGAGCCCTTGGCATACTGTAAGATTATGTCTTAAAAACCAGTATGGCTTCAGTTTTGGGTCTTTCCTTGCTGCTTCAGGCCTGTAGTCCATCTTGTAATAATTTATTACTTGATATTGTCAGTATTCTGTTTTTGTCTGATTTCTTCCAGTCTCTTATCACTCACAGAGATATTCTCAATTATGGAATGAACAAACATATCTGCTGCAAATCTTCTTTAATTGGACTGCTCCCAGGAACCCTTGACAATGGTGTCTACTGTCATAAGGTTTTTTTCCTGCTGTGTGTGTAATTTCATAAGAAAATCTCATTAAATGCATACAAAAACACTGAATTCTTAGGGTCAGTTCATCTAGCTGTTTAGTTTTTAACACTGCCAATAATAGTTTGTGGTCTGTTTCAGTCATGAACTTGTGTAGTCCAATCAAGAAGTCAGCAAATTTCTCACAACACCAAGTGACTGAAAAAGAAGCTTTAGCAATCTGAGCATATCTCTGCTCAGTTTCTTTTAGGGATCTGGAGGTATAAAATACAGGTCTCCAGTCACTTCCTTGTTTCCAGAGAAGTACTCCACCTAACCCATAGGAAGATGCATCAGTTGAAACTTTTGTCTCCTTGTCAGCACTGTAGTGGATCAGTACTGGTGCAGAGCTCAGTTTTTCCTTTAGTGTCGAGAATGCAGTTTTCTGAGGCTCATCCCAGATCCATGCTGTGTCTTTTTAAGAAGATCCCCGAGTAGTTTTGTAGTGTCTGCTAAATTTTTAGCAAATTTACCGACATGATTTGCCATGCCTAGTAGCTGTGCAGCTCAGATACATTTTGTGGTCTGGCCAAGTTCACTATTGCTCTTATTTTTCTAGGTCTGCTTGTATCCCTTCTTTTGAGATGATATGTCCAATAGATTTTATTTTGCTAATAGAAAATACACATTTTTCATTTAGTGTTACTCCTGCAGCTTCCATTCTTTCCATTTTTAGTTGCTAGTCATGCTCCTGCTGATTTCTTCCACTGACAAGAACATCATCTATGTCACAGATGACTGCAGGTATTCCAGACAAAATGTGTGTCATTTCACAATGAAAAATCTCGGGGCCAGAACTTGTTCCAAGTTTATAACAATATCTCCCAAATGGTGTGATAAAGGTGGTCAGTTTCTGAGAATCCTCTACAGTCAAGTTTACTGAATACTTGGGCTCCGTCTAGTTCAGCTAATAGTTGGTCTATAGAAAGTAGTGGAAATTTTTCTCTTTTTATTCCTTCATTGAGTTTGGTGAAGTCGACACAAAGTGTAACTTTACCATTATTCTTCAAGACTGCAACCATGGAAGCACACCAATCAGTAGGTATTTTCAGTGGACAAATAATGTTTTCTTTTCTCCTCTTTTTAGCTCTTTTTGTTTATTAGGGAAAGGCAGTAGAAAATGGTTGGGCTGTCTCATCCAAGTATATTTTATATAAGTTTTTCAATTTTCCAAGGCCTCTCGAAAGTCTTTTTTGTATTGGTGACTCTCATTATTGATAGCATTAATTTTTCCTCATAGTTTCAATGCTTTAATAAGTGGTCCTCCCAGTAATGGTTCATCCAAATTTTTCACAACATATAGGTTCTGTTGTGAAGAAATTTTCCTAGTATCTAATGTACCTTCTACATGTCCTACAACATAAATTTCCTTTGTGACAAATAATCTTTTGTCTCTTATAAAATTGAGGAATTTTTTTTACAAACAAGTCTGCGCCTGTCCAATCGAAAATTGATGATTTTGCTGCAGACTTAAGTGGTGATCTTTATTTTTGCCTGTCATTCTAATTCTTCTTCTCCTTTGACTGAATTAACTTTTTCTAGTGCAATTGAACCCAGAAAATTGCCATCTTTTAGTTCCCTAACTGCAGACTTGTTCCTGCAAACACTTGCATAATTTCTGATTTTTGGACACTGTCTTTGCAGTGTACATGAACTGCTGGGCAGTCATTTCTGTTATGGATTGGAAACTTTCCACATCGTATGTATTTCTTTTCCATTTTATTTTGATTAGGATATCTTTTATTTAAATTTTTATTTACTTGGTTTATCTGTACATCAGTATCAGCATCTGAGGAAATTATTTTTGTCTGTTGCTTAGAGGTTTTGTGGGCTCTACCAATTTGTAGGCACTTGTCAAGAGTGAGTTGTTTATTCGATAGCAGTTTTTCTCTGACACAATCATCTCTAACTCTAGCAATGACCTTATCCCTCATCAGTCTCTTGTAGCTGGCCAAAATTACATTTTTTTGCTAATTGATGTAAAGCTCAACGTATGTCTCAATATTTTTCTATGGTTTTTGTTTCCGAAGATAAAATTTATATGATTCAAACACTTCATGAGTTTCACCCATGGAAAAATCTAATTTGTTACAATTTCCAGGTTTATTTTATCCTCATTGTCAAATTCTAAGTCATCATATATATCGAATATGTCCTGACCTGTAGTTGCCAAAAAAACTGAAGTCTACTTGCAATCAAGTAGTTTGAGAAGTTGCATTTAAACGTTCATCAATTGTTTGAACATTTCCAACTAAGTTCATCCTCTCTGGAGGTGGAATGTTAGCAGAATATTGTCATTATTGAAGTTGATTAAAAGAAAATAAAACTTAGTTCTCAGAAGAAATGTATTTCCTTTCAAAAGTGATTTTTTTTTTTTTTTTTTTTTTTTTTTTTTTTAAACAGGACATGGCAGTTTTGACTGGTTTGTTTTGCTTCCTTTTCCTTTCAATTAAGCCTAGATTAATTTGAATTTTTTTTTTTTTGTTTTCAGATCCCACTTCTGACACCATGTGTTGTTTTGGGCATGATGTTTTAAGCAAAGAAATATATTGAAAAGATTGGGGAAGAGATTAAGGTTTTTACAATGGCCGTTTGCCAGCTTTATTTATCTAGCAAGTAGCTCTTCATAACTTTAAAGTACATGAGTGATAACAAACAACAATAATTACAATATAAGGGGACTAACTCTACAACTACCTCCTGAAGAAACTGCTCTATAGCAAACTGTTTCAGGGCAAGGAGGCCAGAAGCCAGAAAAAGCACTTCAAAGACACACTGAAGATCTCCATGAAATCTTTCAGTGTCACCCCTAATTGCCTGGAATATCTAGCTTAGAACAGAAACAAGTGGTGTGAAGTTGTCAAAAGTAGAGTGAAAGTCTGTGAAGAAAGAAGGAACGCAGCAACTGAGTTGCACAGGAAACTTAGAAAAGGCACTGCCACATCAGCCACTGCCTCCACCATTCCTTGTTCCCACTGTCCAAGGCTCTTCCACACACACACAGATTGGTCTCATTAGCCATCTGCACACTCAAGATCCTGTCCTCAATCATAAGGTTGATCTGATGGTCCTCATTGATTATGATGGACAAAGAGAGAAGATATATATATATGCTTGTGGCATAATGGATATTGTCATAAGAAATGGACTCTGTGTTCAAATCCTAGACAAGGCTGTTTGCATTTCACTTAGTGATAATACTCATGGGAAAAGTATGGGCAAATATTAGGGCAGACTAGACTTTTAACCTTGGTATAGCAACCAGTCTAGGAAAAGAAAACTCTGAATTCAAGCCTGGTGAACTCCATTTAAGATATTGACCTTGTGTCACATTCTGCTCATGAGCAAAGTTTGTTAAATGCATGATGTCTGTGTATTTATGTATCTATCTATCTATCTATCTATCTATATATATATATATATATATATATATATATATATATATATATATATATGAATTTGTGTTTATTGTCACGGACTGTAGGTGAAAGGTTAGTTGTGCCTCTTAGACCACTGTTTGGCCGAATAATCAAATGAAAAAATAAAATAAGGAAGATCAAAACATTTAGATTGCTTCTTAATTGCCTGGGTCTCTTCACATGTGTATAGATATGATATACATTATAATAAGGAGCGACATTCAAGAGACAGTGATAGATTAAGTTAATAGAACTTCATTAACTAAGTGAAAAGACAACAAAAAAATCAAAGCAATTTAACTGAATAATGTCATATATAGGGATACTGAATGAGCTTAGATTTTACAGAAGGGGAAAAATATTCTCTTAGCTTCATAGCTTGTTCTGAAATAAATGATATCTTTGAGTTACTCACGGGTAATGTTCTCTAGCTGGTTTCAGGTTCTGCAGTCGAAGGAGTTTGTTCATTAAACTCCTATTTTTCTTCTATTTTTGGTATTTCTTCACTGTACTAGCTAGAATTATATTCATGAACTTCTCTTCCACATCATTCTGGTACTCAGAGGATTCTACTCCAGGAGTTC
>OY757913.1:72489525-72614525 GCA_963585895.1 Sepioteuthis lessoniana | reverse complement strand
GAATTGTTGGGAAAATGAAGATTTCTGGTGTCATCAAGTGCAAGTCAATAAAAGGGTAGAAGACAGCCAGGAGGTACCTGGTTGGGGGATTCAAAATTCAAGGTTGTTTCTATCTGTCTGTGTACAACTATTTATGTATACGTGTGTACATGTACAAATATCCATATATCTGTCTCCACATGCTCTCTATATATCAATATGTAAATGTGTGTATGTGCAATATAATTACACATTTTGGAATTCTAGTGTGGGTATTTATAAATAATGTGTTTGCATGTGTAAACACATGGAAGAGACAAAGAGTAGAATAATAGAAAATGGAAATGTTAAGATTATTGTCAATTTCTGATGTCATTTAGTGCAAGTGTCTCTTGAACTGAATGACACCAGAAATTCGCAATCAGAAAATGCCATTGGCAAGAACATAAACCTTTGCTTTACTTTCCTCTATGCCACTGTTATAGTCTTCTTACTTGGATAGAACATGGAATTGGAAAATGAAGGTGATGCTGTGAATACCTCCAACTTAATACTCTATGCAATGTCACCCCAAGGTAATAGCAACATAGGCACTAGCCCAAGGTGCCAAGTGCTTAAGGGGTAACTGTTATGTGTTTGAAACTGGAAGACAATAATTTGTCCATTTGTGAGCATTCATTAACCCTTTCATGTAACTAAAGCCAAATTCCAAATGATGTGTTCGGTCTAGATATGTATGTATTACCCAACTCCTTTGCCACAAGCAGAGTGTGACATAATGTTAATTATTAAGCAGAGTACAGCTGGTTTGAATTCAGAGTTTTCCTTCTAGACTGGTTGCCTTGCCAACGCTAAAGAGCCCAATTTGCTCTATTATTTAACTATAGTTTGAGAGAAAAAAATTGAATTCATGTCTTTCCCATGGGCATTAGCATGAAGTGAAACACATTGTCCAAAATTTGAACTTAGGTTGTTGATTCCATTCCCCTTGTAAGATAACTGTTACACTTGGTGCACCTCTTTTTATTTACCTGATATTTAGCACTATTTACAAATTTAGCAAAGTACATTATCAATATATATATATATATATAGATAGATAGATATTATGGTAATAAACTACAGGAACAATTAAGAAAAATATGCAAATTTACATTTTAGCAGCATAAAATTAAAAAGTGAAAATAAGAGTGAAAAAATTGAGATATGATATTTATTGTAGTAAATATCTGGTCAAAATGTGAAGGAACATATGTAAAAAAGAAAGGACGAAAGTCAATAAAATTAGAGATATTTTCATGTGATGTATCTTTGCAAAATGAATGTTATATCATATTTTTTATGATACATAAAGATAATGCTACAATTATGGAACTATTAAAGCTACTATTCATGAGAGGTCTGGTAAGTTTCAATCTTGGTTGTGATTTGTTGAAAATCTGGTTGATATATTGTTGAGACTATGAGGTGTTTCTTTGTAAGAATTATAGGATGATTAAACCTCACAAACTTTATTACTTTGTCTTGTGATTCACAGCTATGTGTTGTTTCTGAAAACTGGATGTTGCACAGTTTTTGTCTCAGTTCAGGATGATTTATTTCTAGAACTTATTTCCATGACCCAACTGCAGACCAGATTTATTTGTTAAAAATATAGCTGAATTTGAATTCTTTAAATTCTTTTGCATTTTACTAGCTACATCAACATTAATTTGGAAGATACACCTCTCTAGTGTGGCATAAACCTGGTGTCTGTGTTATTAGTTGCTAAAGTTTTATATTATTTGTAACTATTTTATAACAAATCAGAATATGGGTGTTCAGCACAAGCAGTATTCTATGATATAACAAAACTTATTTTTTATTTTATACTAAAAATCTTCCTAAACAAGTCCAGTTGGCCATTCTAAGTAAAGGGTTATATAATGACAAAAGAGGTGTAAGGATGTCTCAAAAGATTATTATAAAGGGACAACCAAGCAGAGGTCCAAACTAAGACACTTATCAACCCTTGACTTAAAAATCCACGGCTGTAGCTAGGAGGAAAACATTCATTATCTACTGTAGAGATGTTCTTGAAAAGAAATGGTTAGAATTCAATATCTACCTGGTATGGAGAAGATTCAGAAAGAATGGCTACTGCTTGGTAAAAATATCAAACTAGTTCTTATTGGAAATGCTTGAAGAGGTGGAACCAATGAATGCATTTTATTTGAACATCTTCCATAAAAGTAGGGATACAAGAGGGACAAACTGGCCACATTCTGAAGTGACAAGTTCTGCAGCCTATTCTCTCCCACAAGGCCACACAACCAGTTTTAGTTTCTACTCTCACACACAAGGCCACTTAACTGGTCATGCTCTCTATCCTTTCCCACGGGGCCATACAACTGATTCTTCTCTTTACCCTCTCTGACAAGGCCACACAACTTGTTCTGCTTTCTATCTGCTCCTACAATGCCACACCACAAGTTTCTGCACTATCCACAGTTGACAAAATAATCTATGAGGAACATGTTCTGATATGAGAACAGTATTCCATCTTTGAATGAATCCAGCTTTTGTATAAGAACAACAAAGTATCGAGTGTTTGATACTTTTGTGAGTGATAGAATTGCCCTATCACTTTTGCTGTACCCTTTGTAATCAATATGATAGAGGTGTCCCATTTTAAATCAGGAATAGAGTAGAGACATAAGAGTTTGTCAAAGTTTGTCATAGTCAGCAGCATCTGCTGGCTATTTAGGGATAAATCTAACAAGCTTTAGGTAGATAATCAAATGAACAGATATTGTGGGATTTGTTTCATCTCGGTGTTTCAAGTTATTCACTTTGTAATGGTAGAATGACACATTGCAGATAAGACATAAAAGTTTACTACTGGTAATGGTAAGTGTAAAATCTTTCTTCTTGTTTGTGGGATGCGGCCTAGAATATGCCAACTACATGCCAGTACTTTCAGTGAGACTTTACTATAAGTCAACTGTATTCAAGTTTTTTTTAAAAAAGATATAAGACAGGCCAACCTCAAATGTTATCATGTAAAAATGTGTATGATACAATTGTAGCTTACTAACCATTACTTTTATATATTAAGTGGATAGATGATAATTTCTAGGACTAACATTATTACTCAGTTTAAAATAATCTAGACAATCATTATATGCCAAATTTAATTTTTGAATTTTTTATACAGGTTTTTGGTCTTTTTTGTTCCATTTCACTTATTACTTCAAGGTCAACTCTGACCCAAAGTAGGGTCTCATCTATGGGTCAAATAGATGTTTGAAAATTATTCTTATTGGATATGAATAGTTGAAACCATATAACTGGATATAAATTATTTGTATTGAGTATAGTTAGTTGAAGCTTTAATTGATTACAAATGATTATTACCATTAGTTACTTAAAGCTAAATAACTGCTCCCCTACCAAAAAAAAAAAACAACAAAAACTGACATGTTCTAAAACAAACCAACCAAAACTGGCAAGTTCCCATGACATAGTGTCTAACATGCTGAACAGCACCATCTTATAAGTGAGTTTGAACTTCAGTCACATTATGTTTACTTTTGGACTAATATCATTGGGAAAGGTATGAACCTCTTTATTCCCATTGCTATGGGTTAAATAGTACCACTACAGGTCTTCTATAAAGATGGTTTTGACATTAAATAACCCACAAAGGTTGATATACCATTAAAGAAAGAAACCAAACCAAACCCAATTTTAGCTTGAGATTTCTGTTTTTCTCTTTAAATCTTTCATTCTTATAATTTCCTACACAAATTTTTTAGAGACATTTCTAAACAAAACTGGTATCCAAAGTGTACCAACTAGGTCTGCTCAGTTTGATGTTTTTTGTTACTCAATTTGATGTATTTGATATGAGTGAGATCAAGCCAAAACTCCTTAAGCAACTTGTGAGCACTCCCATAAAACGGCACATTCAAATCTTTAATCTCCTTATCCATTACCTTAATCCTCTGATATTCATCTGTGAACATTGATGACCTGAAATTTCTTTAAATCTTTAACCTCTAATGATTTCTTTCCATAGCACTGAAGAACAATGCCATACTCAAATTGAGCATTAAAATTAAGATTGAGATTCTAAATATTTTTTTACTTGAACATTAAACTTATGAGGTTACAGTCCATACCAGTTAAATACATAGTTTTAAATTTTTTCTTATTACCTTTTATATTAACTGTAATGAGAAAATGAGTTTAGCTAAAATATTTTCATGAGCTGCACTTTAAATATCAAAGAAATTGCTCATGGCTTTGGAATTGTGGTTTAGCCACTTGTGCTCTGTACACATGGTGTTGAATATATATCAAATTTTGTATTCACATTAGAAAATCCATCTATGTGTAAAGATACATATCCTGGGATATATATATATATATATATATATATATATATAAAATGTTTGTGTGTGTGAGTGTATCTATCAGTATTTGAACACTTTGAAAATACATAAGAATTCAAAAATAAGAACAAAAATGAAAATAGTATGCATATATATATATGTGTGTGTGTGTGTGTGTGTGTGTGTGTGTTAATATATTTTATGTGTATGTTTATGGATTAGGTTAAATCATTTGGTTTGATGACATATCAATCCTTGATAGTTATTTAATGCCAAATCCTGTTTATACATATTATTTGTAAGTGAATAGTTTGTAGGTAACTTTATTTCTAAACAAGTTAGAGTTATTTTGTTTGCGTACAATTAAATATTAAAAAAAAAGTATTGCTATCTATCACTAATAATTCTGTTTAGTTTTAACTATTTGTTTACACACAGTTAACTAGTTTCAAGTATTACTATTAAACACTAGTAGTTCTATTTGTGTACAGTTAAATGGTTTCAAGTATTGCTATTTAACATTAGTAATTCTATTTATCAAGTATTTCTATTTAATTTAATACTAATCATCTGTTTGTACACAACTGAATGGTTTTAAATATTGCTTTTTTAACTCTAATAATTCTATATAATATTTATAAAAATCCCTAGTAAAAGATTGAACAGTTTTATTTGATGTATAGATTGCACCCTAACCGGTACTACTACTCAAGGTCAGAGTGGACTTGAGAATAATGGTAATGAAGAGAAACTCCACATTCCCCAACCTCCAAAACCAGAGTCTCACCATCATATGCAGTTTAATGTTATACTCAGGGCATATGTATGTGTCTGTATGCATATATATGTATATATAAGTCTATGTGAGTGTGTTTTTGCATGTATATATATATATATATATATATATATGCATTCAAACTGCAAACAAGAGTGAGTTCAAGTCTCATTGAGTACCCCATTAACAAGGCTTTGTGCCACATATGTTCTCTGATGAAAGCAACAAGCTGGAAACATACACATATATAACATGTATGTAAGAACAAAATAGATTAAAAAAATACAAATCTCTTTGGGTACCTACCTATTTTAAAATATATTTTTATTCTTTCTTTGGACCAACAACAAACACACACATATATATATATATATATATATATATATATATATATATATATATATATATATATATATATATAAACCTTAGCCTGACATTGACATGGTTATTAGGTGTATTTTCATCTTAAATATTCACTGCATAATATTCAATCTGTGAGATTAATATTCACCACTGAATTAAGTGCATTGACAAAGGTGATTATGTTGAAAATAAATATTTGTTGTATGAAATAAATTGCTTTTTTTTTCATCATTAACATGGATTTATTGATGTAATTATGTAAATATTAACCATTATTTTGGAACATAATCTCAGAATCAAGCGGATATAAAATATTCATTACTTAATTATTTCCCTCTCAAAACTGACACACTCAATGGGCATAATTAGTGAACAAGAATACTATTAATTTTGAGTCAAATGTGAATTTTGAAGTGTAAATTTGGGGTGAAAGGTTTTGTGTGACATTGGTATTCATACTGTTCCAATTTAGTATTCCCATTTCACCAATTTGATGATATGAAATTTACATTAAAAGCTGCATCCACCCATTTTTTACAAATTTATTTAGTAGAAAACCTGATCTTTATACAGGAGTAACTAGTTTTGCCATTAAGTATCATGGCTTATTGAAACATAACTGCCACTGTCATTCTGTGGTGTTTCTTGAGAAGGATAATTTCCTGCAGAATATTTTTTCTCTCCTCTACCAATTGCTTTACTTTCTGAAGACAAATTATACAAAAATTTATGTGATATTTTAGTAAACATTTGAATATTCATCAATTTGCCTGGATGTAAATATTTGTGTGTGTGTGTGTGTGTGTATGTGTGTGTGTGTGTGTGTGTGTGTATATATATATGTATGTATGTGTGTCTGTGTTTGTTTCTGTATATGTATGTGGGAATATATATATATATATATATATGTGTGTGTGTGTGTGTGTTTATATGTATGTATGTATGTGTGTGTGTGTGTGTGTTTATATGTATGTATGTATGTGTGTGTGTGTGTGTTTATATGTATGTATGTATGTGTGTGTGTGTGTGTTTATATGTATGTATGTATGTATGTGTGTGTGTGTTTATATCTATATGCCTGTTTTTGCATGTAAATACATATGTATATATATAAGAGTCATTCAATAAATAAAGGGAATTTTTTTCAGAATTTTTTTCCATAAATGTAAATTCTGCATTTTTGTAATTGGTTTATAGCCAAAATTTATTTTAACATCACAAAAATATTTGTTTTGAGTTTATTCAAAATGGTGGTGATTCAACAATGTTCCAGGCTTGAACTGAGGTCTGCCATCAAAGCTTTGGTGTCTAAGAGGTGTAAACCACATGAAATTTACAGAATAATGTATGATGTGAATGGAGAAGTATGTTTTAGTCAAAAAAGTTTACTGATGTGTTAAACATAGGTTTGCTACTACTAACCAGAGTTAAAAAAAAGATAATCCATACACTGGAAGTACACTGATTCTCTGGTAAGGGAAAAGTTTTAGCACAGTAGTCAGTAAAGAAGGTCATGCTGACAGTCTTCTGGGATATAAAAGGACCCATCACTATTGATTTCCTTGAAAAAGTGCAAGTGTAAACAATGCTTCCTATTACCAATTCCTTAAGCAAAATTCTCCTTATTTATTGAATGACTCATACATATACAGGGTGTGATGGGTAAAATAAGTAAGTTGTAAAGTTGGGAACCATAATTGAGGGCAACCCAAAGGCTCCCTTTTCATTAGCTACTATACCAAGGTGTAGGGTAAGGTGTTACTCCTTTCACTAGATTGTTCCATCTTAACCTTGATCTGTACCTTATAATACTGAGTGTTAAGCAAGGAAGCATCAAGTACCATTTTTTGACTGACATCTCATTTTATCAGATATACTTATCATAATTATATGAAAATATCTCGAAATAATATAGATTAAATTTATTCAAAGAAATTGCTACTGGCTTCAACCATGGCCTCTAGATGACTTTGAAATCTCCTGCAAGTTTTTCTGATAGTCTCCTTGTTTAAATTGGCAAATGCTACCATTATACTTGCCTTCAGTTTATCTTTGGTGTTGCTCTGAGTTTTCTTGGTCTCTTGCTTAACCATGTTCTACAAATAATAATCAAGAGGATTGCAATCTTGGGACTTATGTAGCCTGATGTTTGGGGTGGTATGGTCACAGAAATTTTCTGACAGCCAACACTGGGTTCTCTTGTTGTGTGGCATAGTGCAGAGTCCTGTTGCCAGATATAGGGTCTTTTAGCAGCCACCTTCTTTATGTAGAGCAGCACTACTTCCTCCAGCCACTTGATGTAGGTCCTCCATATTGAGTCTAAGACCATGTGGGAAGATAAATGGAGGCATAATGTCACCATTGCTAATGATCACCCCAAACAACATGATGTAGCCTGGGTGTTTGGTTTCATATGAATATGAATCTGTCCTCAGATTGATATCCAAACACTGTGAAATCTTCATATTGGAGACTCTGGGATGTATGCTAACCATTATAATATTCTGTTTCCAAATTTCTAGAGGAGTGAATTGTATCATGGTGCTGCTTTCATTACAAACAGTGGCCAACTGACTCTAGTTTGCTGCACAAGAGACAAAACTTGAAACAAATAAAGTGCATGCATGAAATTTTTTAAAAAAGGCAACAATTTATCCATCATACCCTATATATATATATATATATATATATAAAATGTTTGTCATTGCCAATACTCTTAATCCAACTTGTATCCATTAATCATATAGTTGGAACATTATACAGTGAAAATTACTTGTTAATAACTTTATCAAGCTGTGGATTTATTGTTCCACACACATGCCTAATGCATAATGTGAATATAGATATTTTAATATTGATATCTGATACTGGTTAAGAAAACAACCATAAAAAAAATAGACAGCAAGTTCTTGGAAATAACAATTTATTGATATAAATGACATGTTTTGATTTTTACATTGAAATTATTTCAAAATATGTTATTGGAGTTGTTGAAAAATGTTGAGTGTTGGTTTAAGAGTTTTGAAATTTTGAATTCGCAAATCACTTGAAAATCTGTTTGTGATTAGTATTATAACTATAGAATTTTAAAATAAACTAAAACATAATCTTTAGTTATATTTCATTGCGATAATAATCACCAGCACATTTTCAAATTATTTTCAACTTCAAAATTTCAAAAACACCCTAATGACTGATGTTTAGCATCTGTTTCCATGACGATTGCATCAATAACTCTGTTGTCATACTTTAAAATAATTGTAGTATCCAATGAAGTTGTGAGAAGCAAAACATGTTAAATGTATAAACTGTTATTTTCATGAACTTGGTTTTCATTTTTCTACAATTATATTTCTTAACTATAATTTGAATGTGTATTACATTTTCTTGGAGCTTGTGATATACACATAAGTATAAAAAAGGAGAGGAGATGTATAAGATGTCTGTATATATATATATATATATATAACATTTAGTATACCTATCTCTACATACATAGATTATATGCATAATAGGAGAAGGGTCAATAAGTTCACAAAAAGGTCAACAGTTTCTGAAGTTTGGGAAACTAGATTTACTGTTCAAATAAGGAAATGACTTTTGAAATTCACATTAATTTCTGGACCACCAAGAAGATGAGAGATGGTGGAAATTGCAGGGAGAGTAGAGAAAGCTGTTGGAGACTGAGTAGAGGGAGAGAGGAAGGGTCATTCAACCCCCTCCTCTTCACCCAGAGTTGAATTGAGTCAAGATTAGAATTTAGAGTCCCTGGCAGTTGCTTGTGTTTGTTGTAAATGGAAACTGATGATTGAAATTTTCCTCATATTTTGGCTGCTGGGAAATATCAATGGCTGAGAAAGAGTAAAAGAGAGAGGAAGAGAGAGAGAGAAGGAAGGAAAGCATATGTAGGAATAAAAGATAGTTAAAGATTGAGGCAGAGACTGATAAAGATAAGAGAGTAGAATGAAATCATTGCAGAAGAGTTTTCAGGGAAATGTGTGTGTGTCAGAGAGAGAGAGAGAGAGAGAGAGAGAGAGAGAGAGAGCATGTGTATGAATAAGAGATAGTTAAAGATTTTCGGCAGGGACTGAGAAAGATATGGAAGAAGAATGAAATCATTACAGAAGAGTTTTCATAGACATGTGAAAGAGAGAGAGAGAGAGAGAGAGAAAAGTAGAAGCAAAAGAAAGAGGAATTAAAGAGGATTCAAAATGGAGTGAGAAGGAGTGTATTAGTGTGAATAAGGAATTGAGAAAGAGACAGAAAAATAGGAATGATAGAAGAAAGAAATCATAGAGGAAGAGTTTTCATTTATATGAAAACTCTTTCTCTATGATTTCTTTCTATCATATGAGAGAAAAGACGTTAAAGAGAGTAGAAGAAAAGATGAAATTAAAATGGAGAAAGAATGGAACAAGGACAGTGTTAGTAGGAAAAAGAATTTGTTAAATATCGAGAAAAAGACAGTGAGGAAAATAAGAGAGAATAAAGTAATTGAAGAATATTCAGAGAGAGGAACAAAAATCTTGTAAAAAGAGGGAGAAACAGAGACAAGAAAATGAGAATTGCTTAAGAGGAAAGAAAGAAGAGAAAGAGAGAGGATGAAATCTGAGAGAGAGAGAGTGTTGGAAGGAAGTCAGCTGGTAATTGCCCTGGGTATCTGGCAGAGAAATGCAGGCTGATTGAGAGAGTAATGAGTGAAAGTGTCAGAATGATGTAGTTTATCTAAGGGAAAGAAATAGCAAAATAGAGAGAGGCTTAGTTAAGAGAGCAAAGAAGAGATTAGCATTTAAATTCATGCTTTTTTGTGGAAAATATGTTTAAAGTTTGATATTTTCACCCTACTTATCAGGGAAAATGTTTCTAATCATTTATTCAACTGGAGTATTTACACTAATGAGATGATTGCTGTAAATTAGGCTTGATTTCTTCCATCTGTATTCAGAGAGATATAAACACGTGAATAGGCATGGTATATACATATATATATATATATATACGAGGATCATTAAATAAGTTTCTAGACTTTTTTCATATGGGCATTTTTATTGATAGCACACACATGAAACTCTAGTCCACGTCGAAGTATTCTGCTCCGGCTGCAATGCACTTGTTGTACTGTTCCAACAACTTCTGGAAGGCCCCATGGAAGTCCTCTTGTGTGAGTGTGTCAATGACCTTCGTCACAGCCTCTTTCATCTCCTCAGTTGTCTCATAACGACAGCCTCTGAGCTTAGGGAATAAGAAAAAGTCACAGGGAGCATGATCTGGACTTTAGGGAGGCTGAGGAACTGTCTTGATGCCCATCTTACTCAAATAGTCTGTGACAAGGATGAAGTTGTGGACTGGTGCATTGTCCTAATGTCCTGACCTAATTTGAAGAGTGCTGGCCTCTTTCGACGGAATCTCCTCCTGAACTCTCTTAAAACCTAAACATAGTAATCCTAACCCTAACCCTTTGGCCAATAAACTCTGGTGTATTGACTTCCTTACACCTCCCACACCTATCATCATCCCTCACAGATTCCCTGCCTTCCTTGAATCTCTTATGCCATTCAAAAACTGATGCTCGATTCATGCAAGATGGTCAAAAAGCAGTCTGAAGCATTCCATACATTTCTGTGGCATTTTTTCCAAGTTTAAAATAGAATTTTATTGCATATCGTTCTTCTAAAGTGTCCTCATGTCCAGATTGCATTTTTGAAATTTACCAGCTGTGTATGACAATCAGGCTTTAGAGGGTGTATTCCAATTGCTGTTGTAGCTGTTCATTTGATCCTGAAATCATAAAAGTTGGTCAGTCATCTCATAAGATGTATAAGAATAACATACTGAATTTTCAAGAGTCTATGACAATTTTAAATGCCTGTACAAAAAAAAAGTCTGGAAACCTATTGAATGCACAACGTGTATATGTGTGTATATGTGTATACATACACACACAAACACACACACACACACATATATATATATACAGCTGTTGTATTCAGAAAGATATAGATACACAGACATGATATATATATATATATATATGTGCGTGTGTGTGCGTATATGTTTTTATATATATATGTGTGTATATATTTATTCATATATATATGTGTGTGTGTGTGTGCATGTGTGTATATATTCAAAGGTGTGATATATATATATGTGTGTGTGTATGTTTGTATATCTCCATATGTGAGTATGTATGTATATATTTTTGTATATATATATATTTATGTATGTATATACACTTATATATTCAGTGACAGACACATAGATATGATATATGTGTGTGTGTGTGTTTATATATGTGTGTATATATACATATGTGTGTATGTAAATGTGTGTGCACATATATATGTGTGTGTTTGGAGGCATTAATGATGTAATGGTTATTCTTGTCATTGGAAATGGACACTTATGACCCGCTGTTCAAATTCTGGATAAGACTGTTTGCATTTCACATAGTGCCTATAGGCTTGGAAAAGGAATACATCCAACTATTCTCCTTCCAGTTATGGGGAAATACTTGGTCAGATTAGGTTCTTTAACCTTGGTATGACAATCAGTCCAAGAGAAGGAAAACTGATTTCAAACCTGTTAAACTTTGCTTAAAATTGACCTTGAGTCACATCTTGCTTGTGCAAAGAGGTTGGTGAATATATATGTGTGTGTATGTGTATATTTATATGTATATATGTGTATGTGTGTGTATTTACATGTATGTATGTATGTGTATATATACATGTGTATTTGTGTGAGCATATATGTATGTACATATATATTCAGAGAGACATAGATGCACAAGCATAATATATATTTGAGAGCGGACTGAAAAATTCATATGAGGACGTCAAATCTAGTGTCGATAACCTTTTTGACAAATGTGATCAAAGCACTGCAAAACTGATGGAAGAAGTGTATGCATGCAAGAGGGAGTTTGTTGAAAATGTTGGAATTCATTTGTAATGCTCATTAGCTATGAGTAAATACTCATTTGCATAAAAAAGCAATAAGCTACGACTTGAGGCGAGATTATATGGACATTGGGGCATTCCATTGTTCTCAATTGGCTTAGTCCATTCTCTGGACAGTGATTGGTTGCTGGCCCAGTGAATGGGTATATTGGTATGTGTATACACTGGCTTGCTTAAGATGTTATGGGCTTGGTATTGAGTTACCACCCATTTTATTTTTTCTCTGCTAGCTGGATGCTAGCTGAAGCTGCTGAACTGGTAAGTGTTGTTCTTGTTGTTCATACTGCACGTTAAAGTAGTGACTTCTACAGAAAACTCAACCTCATTTGGTCACATTCTTTGAGAATATCTTGGTCAGCCAATGAGCTTTTCAGCTGACCCTTGTGTATACATTGTTGTGGGAGCCTTACCCATCTCACTATAATGGACTCTTCTCACCTTTATTAGTACTGAGAGATTTCTCTGCCAGTCAAACAATACTTTTTTGTGCAATATAATCTGTTTACCTAATATCTGTGTCTGTGTTTTCATTAGTGACCCTTCCCGGGGCCACAATATATATATATATATATATATACTACCAGTCATAAGTATTTGGTCACCCACAAAAATTTTTATTTCTCATCTTAAAAGTATTATTCTTAATGAAGCAAGTCAAGCACCACAATTGGTTTATTGATTATACTAAATACAAGTCTTCATGAGCCACATTAAATACAAATTAAACTAAAGAAACACAAAAACCGTAAATTTTTGATTCATCAAAATGGTCCCCTTAATGGTCTGCTTAACAGATGCTCAACAATCATTTAACCAAAGGCTGCAGGTAGATTGAAGATAGTTCTGCCCAGCTTTCCTGCAAGAGTTGACTGAAGTGAGCTGCACCTGTGGGTTGTTTAGGTCTGACTTTTTGCTCACACCAGTTCAATTGAATTTAGGTCCACTGATTGTGCCGCCCAAGACCTTAGTTGAAGGACGTGCTGTTCCTCTTTGCTTTTAATGTACCTCTGTCAGAGTTTACTAGTATGCTTTCGGTCATTATCTTGTATGAGTACAAATCCTTGAGCCACAAGCTGCATTCTAGATAGGATCATGTGATGCTGCAGTATGCTGCGATAGCCAGTCTAATTCAATTTGCCCTTCATCTGGTGCAAATCCTCATCTTTGCTACTGGCAAAAGCCTCCTCGCCATATAACCAAGCCTCCTCTGTGTTTTATGGTTAGTGTGATACAGGGGGTTGCAGCTCTTTCACCAACTTTTCACCACACATAGACCCTCCTATTTGACCCAAAGATTTTGAACTTTGATTTATCAGTACAAAGGACTTTGTTTTACCACTCTATTGTCCAGTCTTTGTACGCCTTGGCTCACTGGGCCCTTTTGACATTGTTTTACTTCCTCAACAGTAGTTTCTTGACAGCAATTCTGTCCTATAGGCCAGCTTCACAGAGTCTTCTCCTTACAGTTTGGTGCAGTCAGCCTTCTGTCACACAAGCTGGTGACTCTAATGTAATTGTCCTCTGCATAGGTAAAACTGATAGTATCTCGTAAGCAGTAATTCAACACAATATAGTCTAATGTGATTTCAAGTGGTGGTATAATGTAACTTTTGGAAAATAAAGAAGAAAAATGCCTTCAAATCAATTTTTCAAAAGATATCTGGTTAAACTAAGGTTAAAATTACCGAGGAAGACTTGTATTTTGTATAATGAATAAAAACATTGTGGTGCTTAACTTGTTTAATTTAAAATAACACTTTTAGGATGAGAAATAAAAATTTTTAAGGGTTGCCAAATACTTTTTACTGGTAGTATGTATGTATATATATATATATATGTGACATGATCATACCAAATAGATATTTGTACTACCATGTTCTTGAATGTGTTAATGTGTGTATTGCTATGTCTTAAGTTGTAGCCGGACCCTGTTGTAACTTTGCTGAGGGAAAAGTTGGCTAACACTCAAAACTCTGTCTTAGTTCATTGACACAAAAGTTTATTTGCTACTACACTTTTAAAGTAGTCATTGGAAGAAAGAAAGAGAGTATGAAAGCTGAGTCATCTGCATTAGCTGGACAAAGAAAAACAAATATCATGAGGAGAAAGAGAGAGCAGACACAGACTATGAATTTTCTTTCTGTATTTTCTTATAGTTCTAATGTGTTTGTTTGCTGGTTTCATCTTTACGGATTTGCATTTGGTGTGAAACCCTTTTTTAGAACCCATCCCAAAATGGGGGCTGCAATTTTTATCTGTCCTTACATTTCTGTATATAGGCTTCAACTCACATCTTAACCTCTTCGCGTCCAGCTGCTAACTCACTTTCAAACCAGAGTTGTACCCTTACTTCCACCTAGTGGTAGATGGAGGAACATATCCGTTTCCGGTGGTTCCACACTTGTGCAGAAGATTTGGGACCTCCAGTGGTGGTTCTAGTCATTTTTAATTAACGTAGTTATTCACTCATGACTGGCTGACCTAACCATAGCTTTAGCCTGAGTCATTGTATACTCTCTGCGTTTTCTTCTTATTTTTTTCTTCTTTTGCTCCGTCCCAGAAATTAGCCTTAAGTTCTCTTTATAACTTGGATTTACCATATCATGTTACATATGTACATGCATGTGTATATGTGTGTATGCACACACACACATACAAATTATATATATATATATATACACACACATCTATATATATGTATATATTGAAGGTGCTCATGGTGTAATGGTTATCGTCATAGGAAATGGACTTGGTAACCCAAAGCTGTTTGCATTTCACATAGCACTAATACCCTTGAGAAAGGTATATATCCAACTATTCTTCCTTCAGCTATGAGAAAATAGTAGAGCAGAATTAGCTCTTAAACTTTGGTTATAGCAACTGTTTTGGAAGAAAGAAAACTCTGAATTCGACCCTGTTAAACTCCACTTAAAAAGTTGGCCTTGTGTAACATTCTGCTTGTGTGGAGGCATTGGTAAATATATATATACATGTTTACCACTGTTTTATTGAGGAATGCTCACAGCACCAGATACAAAATATGTGGCAACAGTGGTAGGGAAGGTGCTGAATAGGAAAGGCTAAGTAGAGTTGGAACAGAGAGAGGAATCCAGTATGAAACTGTCTGTTTTATAGCTACCACAATTTGCTCTGTTGTAGGTAGCAGTGGCTGCTATCTATATTGCACAGTGCGACAATAGTTTTCAGGGTATGGTGGTGATGATGATATCCCCTGTCATCACCACCACCATCTTAGTGCTTGAAGGGAAGCAAAAATAAAGGCAACAACCATAATAAGCAGAAAGACTTTTATTGCATATTCTCTTGGCAATCTTTGTTTGTTTTGAGGCCAAGGAAAGATGATGGGAATATTGTGAGCTATGATCATTTGTCGATATAGTTATTTGTTGAAGGCAAATTGTTTCATCTCATGTCTTGGGTTCTTTTCTTCACATTGCAAATTCTTTTAGGTTCGTTTCCGCTGATTGCTAATCTGCGTAGTTTGCAACATATGCCTCTTCACTGACTACTTCAACAGATTCCAGGGACTGACTGCAAAAACTGACTCTTTTATGACTTTTTCTCTGGACTCATGTTCTGCCAAATCTGAAGCTCATATATATCCCTGTGTACTGGTGCTTGAACACAAGGTCTTTGATTTTCTCAACATAAACACTGCCACCAGCAGGCTTAGCATATTAAAATGCTGTTCCTATTCAGCATTAAGAGTGAAAGATTTGCCTAAAAATAACAGATTAATTACTAGTTCACACCCAAATGTATATTTTCTTGTTAAGTAATCCTATTTACCAACCCCTCTGCTCGGGCAGGATATGACACAGGGTCAATTTTTAAGCGGAGTTTAACAGGTTTGAATTCAGAATTTTCCTTCTCCTAGACTAGTTGCCTCACCAAGGCTGAAGAATCCAGTCTGTCCTACTATTTATCCATAGCTGGAGGGAGAATAATTGGATTCATACCTTTCCCAAGGGTATTAGTGCTATGTGAAATGCAATCAGTCTCGTCCAGGATTTGAACTCGTGTCACCGAGTCCATTTTCTACAACGATAACCATTACACCACGGGCACCTCCCAATTGGTAGGTAATTACTTTTCTTGTTAAGTAATTACCTACCAATATCCCACATGCATAAATCTAGAAGAAATAAAATTATTCCTGCTTCTTCATTATAGATTTTTAATTAGGATCCTAAAGAAAACTTATATCAAAACAACTATATGAGTAGTTTTTTTCCAGTAATGATAAAATATAACAAAAAAATTATCAAATATCATAAGTTTTTAAAAATCAAGATGTTGTTCCTCTTTGGCATTAGAAGTGAAAGATTTGCCTAAGATCAACAAACCTATAGCTAGACTTACATTTTTATATTGACTTGTTAAATTTTATTTGAGTGTCTTATTACAAAAAGAATTTTTTATGATTTTTTCAAAATCTTTATGCAAAGCTATTCAGCTATATCAAAACTGAAATTTTGGGGTTAATATTTAGGTTTTTGTCCAAAATAGAAAAATGTTGTCATATGTTGAAATTTTATTATCTTCATCCCTACCTACTTTTGTGGATATCAAAGGTCTACAAAACTCAAATGTAGGCTAGTAAGTTTAAAAATATGTTTAGATGAATCATTTTCACTATTTGTAGAATTTCCAAGTTGCTTTGGATAAAAGATCTGCAAGATAACATTGTCTATGCACACAAACTAACCTGATTTTTTAGCCAATAGTTAATTGTTGTATAATGGGGATGGTGAAGAAAATCAAGGAATTAAAATATGTAAATGTAAATCTTGTTTATTCATTTAGTATTCACCTGTTTAGAGGCCATGGAAAGATGGTTGGAATATTGTAAGGTATGATTATTTGTCAACACAGTTGTTTGTTGAATGTGAATTGTGTCACGTGGTCTACTACTGAGAGGAGAGCAATAAGAAACTTCCCCTACTCCTCCGTGTTTGAATTAGCAAGCCATCAAAGACTGACTGTTAAAAGAGGAATAAGGAATGTAGGTCAAATCCTCGCGGCCAAAGTAACAAATCCAGGTCAGAATGAAAGCCGACAGATGTTTGCACTCTGTGACTGGGTGAAAAAGATTGTAGTCCGACCGAATCGCCTACAGAAGAAAGAGGCTAAATGATTGGCCAGAATCCTAAAGCGGAAGTAGCACCCCTTTTTGTCAGCGGAAATAGGGATAAGGAAATCAGTTTTGAAGACAGATGTCGCCGTGAACAGATGGGGTGATCTCGTGCCAAACTCCGGGCGAAGCAGCAGAACCGGGATTTTCAGGACAGTAGTTGAGGTGATAAGATATATTGAAACTGCCGTCGAAATTACCGGGGAAAAGCAGAAAGAATCTTGGACAAGAAGAACCTATGCCTTCAAGCCAAAGATATATATAAAACCCCGCTAGCCTGTAAAAGAGAAAATACTCTCTGAAGGAACCCGTCAAAAAGCTAAGTACTGCAATTACATATTCTCTCTCTCTCTCTCTCTCTCAATTTAAAGAAAGAAGAAAGAAAAGAAAAAAAGGAAGAAAGACATTTATATTTATGTATTATCTGCTGATAATATAGCCGACATGTTGAATATGTGTGTCCGTGTGTATATTAAAAACCTTGTTATATTTTAATGTCCCCACGTGTTGAAATTTATTCATTGTGTTGTCTGCCCATCAAGTTGTCAATTGCATGCTCCCTTTTCAGCTTTGTTCACCTCATGTTATTCTTGCCTAAATTGTCCGGTTTGCCTTTAAAAATATTATACGGGAAACCGGAATTGTTGACTACTATAATTATTATTATATCTAAACCTAGAGGCCCATATCTTCCATCATCCTAGGGGTAGGAAGAGGTAGTGGCCTGGTGGGTGGGTATGTAATGCGAAATTTGGAAACCCCTTGCCAGCGGTGGTCAGTCTAGTCCCAAATTAACCCCAACATAATCTGCCAGTTTCCCTACGCCCAAAAAGGGAATCTTAACTGGAACTTATTTTGTGAGGGATCAAATGCCAGGCTGCCCCATCTTCACACGTGCGAAAGATAAACTCCCCGTCTGGTGATAACAATATTTAAATGCACCAGTTCCCATACGCTTTTAAATGGTTGCTCGTCCGGGGATGTTTAATCTTTTATTCCCGACCTCATACGCTTTAAAATGGGATAAATATTTAATTTTGCTGTCACAATTGTTTCATCACATGTCTTAGGTTCTTTTCTTCATATTGTGAATTATAATGGACTTTTTCAGGTTCTTGGTCTAACTGCTCATCTGGGTTTCTTTGTAGGACTGTGTTCCTCAATTCAGGAACTGACTACTCACCTAAATTTTTTGGTTAGTATATATACTACCCCAGGATAAAATTATGGAATTAGCTCATGTAGAGGTTTATTATTTAGCAGTAAATAAACTAATAACACAAGACACAAAACATTTTTCATTTTATTGGTGAATGTTTTAACTTCATAAAATATTAAAAAACAAACTAAATTAAAATATGTAAATTAATGGAATAATTTTTTCCAATCCATGCAGAGAAAAATGTGTAATAAAAACATTCGAAAATTCAAATAAAAATTTGTTGTGTCATTAAGTGAATTCTGCAAAGACCAAAATGAATTAATTACCTACCAATATCCCACATAAACAAATCAAGAAGGAACAAAATATATTTGGCTATTTAGTAGTGCACTGACATGTGCATTGTTTTACTCTGTGTAGGATTTGAAAGTCACACAGATAAATGTGTTACAGGGTCTAGTGGCTATTCATTCTGCTTGCATCTCTATTACTGTCCATATTATTGTGATGAACTCACTTTTTATTGCCTGTCACAATTTTTAAAAACATTTTCAGTGCAAAATCTGCCATAGTTTGAATTCTGGATCAGAAACAGCGTGTCATATTTTATGAAGTAGATTGGCAACTCATGAAATTTAAGAAGACTTTTTTTCGTATGCATTCATATACACATATATATACAGTGATATATCAAATATTTATTCAGCTTAGTTTAGTGTACCACAGAGGAGAAAAAGGGACAAACTGGGAATACGAAGAAAGATTGTGTTGCACCAAACTTCCAGGATGCCTGCATAGCTTGAGTTTTTAAAAAAGTCTTGGTTTTAATCTGGGTCAGGCATCAAATACTAGTTCCAGGGGAAAAATTTTGACTACCTCAGCCATGAAGCAGGCCTACAGATATATATTAGGGTGTGTCAAAAGTTTTGCAATATTTCAATATATGCTCGTTTACAGTGCGTATATCATGTGACTGAAACCGTTCAAACCCTGGAGGGTACCCATCTGCATTGGTAGTTTTATAGTAGTTGGGATGTTAACATGTTGTGCATTGTTTCCCTTCATATGAGATTTGAAAGTTGTGCAGGTGAATGTGCAATGTTGTCTAATATGGGAAATTATACTTTACATGTTTGGACTGGTTCATAATGCATCAAAACCAAACAAAAACATCTGTTGTGTGAAAGCTGAAGGCACTGTCAATCAGAGTTCTGCAACCAAATAGTTCAAGGAACTTCATTCAGGTTACAAAAACCTTGGTGATCAGGCAAGATCAATAGGCCTAAAACTGAATTCCAAGACTCTGCTTCAAGCCATAAAGGCAAATCTGGTGAGTAGCACTCAAGCTTGACATCTGGCAGTCCACTGTTATTGGTGATCTTTACAACCTTGGTAAAAACATCCAGAGCTACCAAATTGTGTCTCACATTATCAAAATATTGCAAAACATTTGACTCACCCTGATATTTATACAAACATCAACTGATAGGTATTTCTAATCCTACTTCTCTCCCGTTATAGTTATTACATTTAGTGTTTGAAATTTATATGTAAATGTAACAATCATTATGAGACAGTGTAGTATATTTTAGATAAATAACATGAACAAATGTATGTCAATGGCATACTTATTTTATCTTTCCTTGATAACATTTTTTTCCTGTGTATAAGATGGAGTATAATACATAATATAAACCATCTCTAATGTTACTGAATTTGATTCTCACTAGGTGCCCCATATTTCTATCCTTATGCTAAACTAAGTTAAGCTTAGTAAAGAATAATGGTGACATACATAAGAAAAAAAGATTTGAATTTTAGTCTAAAAAGATTTAATAAATTTTGTGATATTTTGATAATATATATATATATATATATATATAATTAATCCTTATCAAACAAAAACAACTTTGGTATAATATTAGTTTGTACTTCTCATATGGACTGTATATTTTCTAAACTCCCAATAAGAATCAGACTCACTGTTAATGGCTTAATTACAATTTTACAAATACTCTTTTTTAATCAAATACTAGGTGATCCATGGAAATTCTATGGCTTAATTCGTATATAAAAGTGTCTATGTGCACCTCACTGTTAGTAAACTAGACTAAGATAGCATTGCTTGGGAGTTCAGTTTTCATTGAGTGCCCTATACTTCTAACTTTGCACAAAACTAAGTTAAACTTTGTAAGTTACCTTTTTTCCTCTTGCTCATATTTCTTCTTTCTCTTCTCTTTTTTAAAAATTCTTTATTGCATTTCTTTTGTCTCTTTCTTTCATATTTTTTTCTTTTATCTTTCTACCCTACTTCTTTTTTACACTCTTTTTAACCCTTTTTTTAATTTCATTTTCTTTTTGTTGTCTTTTCTTTACTTTTCTCCTACATTTTTTCTTTTACTTATTTTTTATTCCTCTTTCCTTATAATTTTATCATCACTGTCTTCCTGTTTTTCTTTGCTTTTATTTTTTCTTATTACTACTTTTCTGTTTATGTCCGCTTCCATTTTGTCTACCATTATAAATGCTTTCCATTAACAAATCTCTGTGGGTCCAAATCTACATATCTCTCAAGTGCTGCCTTTTTTGGGGAACATACAAAAAAATCCCAAACAACTTAGCAACAAGACACCGGGATTGGATATGAATAAAGAGATAAAATGGTTGCATTTAACAGAAAATCTCAAGATTTTAGTTGAGTTTGGAAATTAGAGCTAAATCTAGCTAATGTATCTGTCTTGTTTCAAGCAATGTGGCACCATATATTTTTAAAAATCTCCTGTAGAGAAATATTTTGCTGTACATGTATGTCTATCTACACATTCCTCTTAAATATATAGGTTGATTGCAACAAGTCTATTATATATAGTATACAGCTCTCTGGAGAGAAAACAACTAACAAGCAAAAAAGACCTAAAAAAACTAACAAGATTTGATGATTATAAAAAGAGCACCTTGAAAGTAATATCTTCCGTTTATTTCAACAGAAACTATAATAAATATAGGAAGCACAATAACAATTAGATAGAGAACATTTTCAGCTACAAAACTATTTTCCCACATAGTCACTACAATTGGCTATGCACTTTAGGTTGCAATGAACAGAAGCCTGCATTTGTTTTAGTTTCCATGGAATTAAATTAGATACTTTACATTTGAAGCATCTCTTATAGAATCCATATTATAATGACCCAATTTCTGTTTTTACAAGTGTTTGTTAATGTAACAAAGCAAAACTGGTACATCATAATGAGATTTTTGTTAGAGCAATATCAGTAAAATTTTTTTTGAGAATCTGGGTTCTCTGACTTTGGTAAGGCAATCAGTTTAGGAAGAGGAAACTGATTTCAAATCTCCTATCAACATGTCAAGACCAGCATGACAGTATAAGGCTCATTACTATTCTTGTCTACAGACCTTGGGGACTGAAATAAAGACTGAGATGAAGATGATGATCATCAAAATGTCTGAAGCTTTAATTTTTTTTTTCAGTTTTAAAATTTAAATGGATATGTGTATGCTACTGATAAACTTATATTATAAAGTGATGATGTCTAGACATCTAGATGAGTCAGTGCTGATTTGGAAAGAAATTACGAATGTTTTTGCCAAAATATAGGATTGGACAAGTGCAGCACCTTCTGTACTTACCTGTCATAGCTTCATGTAATGTTTTATTTCCTAAACTGAAAATTCATCTCAAGGGAAAGATTTGAGGATGTTTAAAACCTTAAAAGAAATATGATAGCACAGATTCACATCATATCAAAAGAATGGTTTTTACAGTTGTTTTGATCTTTTAATTCTTAACACCTTCTGCTCACTAAGGAACACTGACCAAAACACTAGCAACAAGCATCACAACTGAACATCTATTCCTTAGACAAAAAAATCATAAACTGATTAACACAAGTTAGTCAATGGTTGAACACAACAATAGTACAAATACAAAATGATCCTATTGCACATATAAATGGGGACTAGTCCTTCAACATGATCAATGAAAAACTCTCTGGAATAAGCGTGTTGAATGCCAAGGGGACTATTTTGAAGAAAATTAATGTTTTATTCAATGTTTATTTCTGTCTTGATAAATACAGTTTCATTTTTGATACTTTTTTTAACACACTTCCTCTGTACGTTTGTTCATAATTGCACAAGAGACTCATCTAATAAACAAGCCTCTTGTGCACACCCATCCACACACACTAATAAAGCTTTTTTTGTGTACACTCACATATACAGACACATTATTAAACAACCCTCCTGTGTGTGCACACACACACACACACACACACACACACACACACACACACACACACACACACACACACACACACACACACACACACAAATGAACAAGCCTCTTGTGTTTCCATGTTTGTGTGCATACTAATAAACTACAGACATTGATAAATGAAACACTTGTGCATGCACACACATACACACACACTTATGAGCAAACTTCTTGTGTGTAAATTCTTGAGTACACATATATACACAATAGTGTGTGCTTGTGCATAAGAGGCTTGTTTATTAGTGTGATAAACACTAGTAAACAAGCCTCTAGTGCACACATACACACTCTAATGAATAAGCTTCTTCTGCACATTGATACATACTAATAAATGAGCCTCTTGTACACACACAGACACTCACGCACAAATAAATGAGCTTTTTGCTTGTGTGTGTTCATACCACTTTCATGCAAAGCTGACATTGCCTATAACATAATTTTTGGCCTGAAGACACACAAGACCCCCATTTGTGACATTCGTTATGTGAGGATGTCATTGGAGGTTATTTGAGGTCACCATGAGTCCAACCACATTGGAAACAGTTTTTAATATCAGAATTATTTCTTAATTATCCTTAAGAATGGCACAATGATTTATTAAAATAAAATTAATTTTTCAGTGTATTTTTGTCACAGATCACTTTTTCAACAAGTACTACTAATATAGATTCATTTATATTTCACCCTCAACTTTTTTTGCATATTCCTACCCTTCTTCTCTTTCTCTTTTTACCCCGGTTGCCAATAAATCAGATAATTTTTTTAAATTAAGTTGAATGCTGATGTAGTTTGCTTTATGACCAAAAGTAATATTTCAAAAAATGAATAGCCATGCTTTATAATGACTACTTTTTCATGTAAATTTTTTTTGTTGTTGTTTTGTGCTAGAAAAAATATATAAGTATATATTTTAACTGTGTTTTCATATTTTAAGTTTTTTGTCCCACCAGGCAATGCTGAGTATTCTTATTAGTATAATATATATAAACGACTGTATCTGAATGCATCCATAATAAATAAAAAACATTTTGAGGATAAATTATAATCAGTTTCTGTATATGTTTCTATTTTTGATATTTCAAAATTTGGTGAATTCTTAACAACATACCTAGCAAAAATAATACAATAAGTGGAGAAAAATCTAAATGAAAACCTTAAAGATTTGTTTTTGTGAAGTAAGTTGGTCACTTATTTAATAAATATGTTTATCTTATTCTTGTGAAATTTAGTTAAAATTTTTGGTAGATAACCTAAAAATTTAACTAAATTTGACAAGTTCAGCTTAACCTTTGCAGTTCACTAGTTGATAACATTATCACAACTGAGAATAATTATAAAAGCTAATAGAAAAATAATTTGTTATTAAAAAAACAACATGTTATTAAGAAAATTAGATGGAAAATGAATAATAAAACAGTTATCCATTTTTGTTCTTATTTTTTCTAATAACCAGTTTTCTTCTTTTTTTAAATTAGCAATTTTTAAAGTGAAATATGCAAATTAGTTAATCCCATTGGATCAATATTACTACCTTTGTTTAGTTAAATAGCAAGTTGTAGGGAAATTTGTTTGATGTGGAAGAAATGGAATCTAGACCCAGATAAACAAATAAACAGATAAAGCATTTTATATGAAATTATAAGATATTCTGAGGATGTATTTATTGATACATGAATAATAAGTTATTATTCATATTATTAGTCATATATGAATAAGTACATGTTCTGAATATCTTGTTTTTTTTTTCATTTATATAGTTGGACTTATTTCTATCTTTAATATATATATATATATATATATATATAAAGGAAACAAACGAAAAATATATATTGGTGTAATTTTGATGATTTGTTTATTGTTTGTTTTGTTTATTTTTATGCCAATGTGTTTTGACTTCAAAATTTTGAATACAAAAACATTCTACTAAAATTATTTTAATAAATTATTTTAATAAAACGATCATAACAGATAAATCTTCATATCAGTTGAAAGTCATCATCAGGGCAAAAGAATGTTTCTTATGAAAAATGAAATAACACAGAGTAATGTGTTTGAAAATGATTATGTCATGAGGTGGAATTTTTTGAAATGGGTAACAGTGTTTTACTTTTTGCGAAACAAATTTTTAACAGTATATAATTTTAGATGTCTAGAAAAAGGGGCTGGTGTTATAAGTGGATTTTTAAATCTTATAGCATTATTTTTACTTAAGATGTTATTTTGTAAAAACCATGTCACTGCATTATTCGCTTAAAATAAAATATCATCATCATCATATTGCTCTGCCAGTACGGATCTCCCTAGCCTCCTCTCGCCACTTATCTCTATCATCCATTGCTTCAAGGAGGTCTTCCAGACTACATCCTGTATTGGCACAGAGATGTTGTATATAGGTTCTAGCTGGTTATCCTGCCTTTGCTTATCTATGTGAAGGGGTCCACTGGAGTATGTTGCTTATTAGTTCGTCCTTACTTCTCCAAAAGTGTCTCGCATGTCTGGTTCATCTAACTTGGATAGTTTTCATGATGGGTGGTAGGTAGCCGTATAGCTGCTGTTTTGTGGCATGTTGTCTCCAGGACTTGTTCAATATTAGTTGCAGCATTCTTGTGTAATTGCTGTCAAGCTTTTTCTTCATACGTTTGGTTAGCATCCATGTAGTGCATCCATATAGCAGTATCGACACAACCGCTGCTTGGAAAAATCTGTTTTATTTTATCAGTCAGGTCTGACTTCTATATAACTGATAGCCTATTGATAGCCGTCCATGCCTTTGCTAGTTGCATGTTGATGTCTTTCTCAGTTGATGAGACACTGTTTCCTTGGTAGGTGAACTTGTCCACTAGTTTCAGAAAACTACCATTTAGTGTGGAGATGTCGCCTCTTTTAAAGCATATATATTCCATCTTGTCTTCGTTGACATGGAGGCCCCATGCCAGCAGCTGCTTCTTCCAGACTATGTAGCAGGGTTGCAGCTTGGGCAAGTGTATTTACCAGAAGTGCTATGTCATTGGCATAGTCTGCGTCCATAATTGTTTGTGTGGGGTATCTTCTGCTTCTTTCCTTTGCCAGCTTGAAACCATTATCTTTCATTATATCAATAGATGTTCTAAGCACATAGTCTAGGCAGATGATAAAGATGTATGGGGCTAATGTTTCTCCTTGCAGCACGCCCGCTATAATGTCGAAGTAGCCTGTGTCTCCATACGGGGAGCGGACTTTTACTTTTGTGTTTTTATATGGCATCATTATGGTTCCGACAGTTTCTTTGGGTAGGCTCTAGGCAAGTAGTATTTGCTCCATCTTCCCTCTGTGTATGGAGCCAAAGGCCTTGGAGAAGTTGACAAATAATATTGTTGCATCAAGGTTTTTTGCATGTTCACCTTCTAGAATTTGACGGATAGTCAAAAGTTGTGATGTTGTCGATCAATTTCTCCAAAAGCCATTTTGGTTCTTCCTAAGTATCTTCTCAATTTTGGGTTTTATGCGGTTGCATAGTAGAGCATTGTAGATCTTGGTTGCTATGGATGTAAGGGTAGTTCTACCTTGGTAGTTCTTGGCTATTCCAAAGTCACCCATCTTAGGAAAGGGGAGGATACATCCCTTTGTCCATCTGTCTATTGTGTTTTGGTTATATACGGTATTACAATGTCAAAGCAGTATGTCATTTATATTCCTTGGTTTTCCATACTTCTGAAAGTATTTCATCAAGCCTTGCTGCTTTTCTAGTTTTAATTTTTCTTAGTACTGAGTTGAGTTCTTCGTGTGGAAACTGTCCTCATTTGATGTCTAATTGATTACTAATAATTTTTGTGATTGGTTCATGCATACCTTTTAGAGGTTTTCCTAGTAAATTCTTGAAATATTGTTTCCACTGGTGTATTTGTTCTTCTTGGCTAGTAGCTTTCAGTTTAGCTTTCACAGTGCTCTTCCTTCTGCTCACTTCGTTTAGCATCTGCGATGCTATCCTAAATTATCTATCTTCAACCAAGTCTCTAATTGTATTGATCTGATTTTGTATTTATTCTGTTTGTTTTTTTAGGTATATGTTTGCTAATTCATTTTGTGCCTTCTTAAGTTTCAGGGCATTGATATTTGTTAGTTTCCTCCTATTGTATTTGGAAGTGTTTTTCAAGTTGGCATGTTTTTTTAACCGCTACTGTCTCCCATGGAACTCTAAGTTTAGCTTTTTGTTTAGTTGGTATGCATTCTGGTGCTGCTTCTAAGTGAGCATTGACAAAATTCTCATATTCGTCATTCAGAGTAGGTATTTCTGATATCTCCTGAAGTGCATTGAATTTGTTTCTTGGTGTTAACATATATTTTTCTCTAATATCCCTGTTGTTAAGCAGGTGAACAGTTGTTGTTGTTGTTCGGGCCACATTCCTTCACAGGCTTAGTCATATCTTTGCCATGACAATTCAGTGATTGGAGGACACACCCTCAAAAGAGGAATATGCTTTGCAATTCAATGCACTATTATTCCATTTCTTATTTATAAAGACGTCTATCTGTGCTTTAGTATCATTTGTGTAGGTGTAGGTCCATAGTTTTCCCTTTCTTTTCTGAAATTTAGTATTAAGGCTTGTTTATCTATTTCCTAGCATTGAATCTGTTAGATGTTCCCCAATTTTGTTTGACAAGTTGTGTAACCTGAATTTTTGGTTTATGTTTTTATCAATTTGGTCATTCATGTCCCCACTGATGATGAGAATGTTGTGTTTTGAGATGCTCTGAACAAGGGAAGATAGCTCATAATAGAAGGCGATGAGATCAGTTTCTTCACTAACATTAGTAGGGCTGTAGCAGGAGATGATTGTTGTGCTGGGGTTACCATTAAAAGTAGCTACCATTATCCTCAGTTGTATTTTCTTGATGCTATTTAGTGATTTTAGGACCCTTTGGTCCTATAAGCATACCTACACCTCCTATTATGGTATTAACAGAGTTTTCCATGCTGATGCAGAGACAATCGTCCATCCATTGCCGGTATCATGATATTTAATATCTTCGCTATGAAGGTATCTGTGTTCTTGTGTGCATATTATGTCTATCACAGAAGCTGTCAGCTCCGGTAGTTGGCCTATTCTATTTAAAGTTCTAATGTTGAATGTAACTATTTGTATTGTGCATTTGAATTTTAGTAATTTTTGTTTTAGTTTGAGCTCTGTAGCTGATTTTTCAAACACTGGGGCCAGGGCTCCAACTTTAGCAGAATGCGCTCCCTTTTTTTACCAGGGGGATCATTCAGTTATTCTGTTTCCTTTTTTTTCTCTCTCTCTTTTTGTCTAACTATTTCGTCTATGAACACGAAATTCCCAAATTATTCTAACCTTACTCTATCTTTGGTTTTCAAACTCTAATAAATTCCAAAAGTATTAGCATATTTAACTTCTTTTTACAAGGTTCAACTGTTACTTGGATTTATAGTATTTGTCTTTTTGCATTTAAACCACAGATGTATAATGTGGAAGATGCTTTAATTTATCTGGTTATCTCTGTCGTGGATGAAGACAAATATATTAGAGGTTTGGAAATCAAAAGTGAGGTTGGTTGAGATATTCTGAGAGACTAAGGAATTTGTTGTGTTGCCAGTTTTAAAATCTTTTTTATGTTCATGAATTATTTTGTTCAGATTTCTACTAGTTTCACCTACGTATAATTTGTTACAATTTAGGCAATGGATTTTGTAAACTCCCACATTAAATAAAGAATTTGTGTAGGATTTATTAAAAATTTCTATATTTTTGTTGATGTTGTTAAGGGAAGTGGAGATATAAGTGTTTTCTCATTAAGTACGTCCATTAGTTTATTGTGTTAATTTATGGTGTCTAATATGATGATCCTCCCTCTGCTTTTGTCAGCAGATTTTATAGTGATGTTTTAGTTTATGGCTAGGTTTGTGAGGGCTGAAATGTATCTTCTTGGTAAAGAGTATTCAAGCCTGTGGTGGTTGGTGGTGGATTCAATTAAGCCTTGTATGAAACCTCTGTTAAAGTCTGAGTCAGTGTGTCTATAGTTTGTGTTTAAGATATCAAATAATTCATGTTTTTTATGTAGTCCAGTGGCAAATTTTAGTCCAAATTGGAAGGCTTCAGTTTCATAAGGTTTTAAAGGTGTGGTTGAGATGTTTAGAATGAGATCAGTGTATCCTATGTTTTTTCTATTTGCTGTTTGTGTATAAGGATTGCAGTTTGTTCTTTAAATTACAGATGTGATTGCTATTTATTTGAGAGATGTCCGTCCTCAGGTTCTTGACTGAGACCTGTTGGCATAAAAACAAACAAAAAAAACAATAAACAAATCAACAAAATTACATCAATATATATTTTTATTCCTACATTTATTCTGTCTGATTCATTACATTCCTTCTCACATATATGTTATGCAAAAAAAACAATTGTTTAAGAATGTTGGATAAAATAGTGCTCCTATAGTGGAAATCAGATCAATACAAACACTAAAATACTTATCTACCCTTTGTTGGTCAATCTATTAGTTAATTACTAATATTATTAATAATTATAATTAGTTTTTGTGTTATATAAGCAAAAAAGAAAAAACACAATCCTCAGACAACACACACACACACACACACACACACACAGAGTAGTTTAAAAAATCAATAACTCATGTTGTACAAATGATAGAATCATTTAATAATATCTATAGGAAAGTTCAACTTGTAAAGTATTCCTTTTTGATTATTACATTTGACTTCATTGGTAATACATTTTTCTAGCTGATTCTTAAACTTTTTAAATATTTTTCATAATTGATGTATTGATATTGCTAGAATTGTATTTGAGTTCACTTAAAGAATGAGCTTTTGTTAAGTAAACAATTGTTTTGACATGGAACCCCACAGAAAAAATTCCAGTGGGGATAGATTAGTTGAACATGCTGACCAGAGAATTTGTCCACCTATACTCAACATTTTGCTTGGAAATGTGTTGTTTAAAAATTGTGGTACATTCAATACATCACCATCATCATATCGCGCTGGTAGCACGGATATACCTGACACTCTCTCGCCTCTCCTCCCTATCGTTCATCGCCCTAGGTAGGTCTTCAGGACAACATCCTGTATCCTCACATAGCTGCTGAATGTATGTTCGTGCTGGTCGTCCTGCTTTTGCGCGGCCATGTGTGGGGATCCATAAGAGTACATCTCTTATGAGTTCGTCCCTACTTCTCCAGCAGTGTCCTGCATGTCTGGTTCTTCTAACTTGAATAGTTTTCGTGATAGGGGGCAGGTGGCCGTACAGTTGGTGTCTTGTGGGGTGTTGCTGCCAGGACTTGTTCAGGATTGCACGCAGCATTCTTGTGTAATTTCCATCTAGCTTCTTCTCCAGCCGTTTTGTTAGCGTCCATGTAGTGCAGCCATATAGCAGTATCGATGTGACCGCTGCCTGGAAGAAACTGCGTTTCGTTTTATCGGTTAGGTCTGATTTCCATATAATCGATAGCCTATTGATAGCTGTCCATGCTTTCGTTAACCTCGTTTCGATGTCCTTTTCGGTTGATTCGACGCTGCTTCCTAGGTAATGGCATGAAATAAGGTGTTATCTAAATGCAATTCAGGGATAAAGAAATTCTGTAGCATTGTTAGATAACCTTCACAATCAACTGTTTGTTCATCAAATAAGAAATGGTTTATGATGCGAGACTTTTTGATTGTGCACTTTCCATGAAATTTTGCATAATTCCTTTCGCATGTCCAGATTTCTGATTTCTCAGATTTATTGATATCAATTGTAGTGATTGACTTTGCCCCAGACTTGAAACATTACTTAATTTTAAAAAGTCAATGAGTGAATAAATTCACCAGATTTCTCCATTTCTAATTTTATTGTATGCCAAAAATCTAATCTCAAATTTTATCTTCCTCTCCTAATTTTAGAATTTTATACACTGTTATTACAAGAATATTTAACTTATTGGATGAACACCAGTACAATTTTTCTAAATTTCTATAAAATATTTTTGTAACTTCAACCAGTGTCTCTATAATGATTCCAGGTCTCCCAGATTATCATTTCACTGTTCTTTAAAAATTTTCCTCAATCTACTTATTGAATGTCTGTGGGGAGCATGGTTTTTTTTATAATGAGTAGAAAAGTGTCATCTCAGTTGATTTAAACTTTACATATCCAAAGCCTACAGTTAATTCTTTTTAAATTTACCATTTTTCGCATTTGCTAATAAAAAAGCAAATAAAAAAAAAAAATCTGAAAGAAAAAAAAAGATAACATAGATGAAATTATTATATAAAAACCATGAGTTGAATTTTCATATAGTTTTTACTAAATAATTCTATTATTTCTTCAATGGGAGCTTTTAAATTCTAAACTGTCTAATGAAAACCTTGTATATATATATATATAGATATGCACACACACACACACCCACACACACATTTGCCCAGTTGACTGGGGCTGTAGAATACACTGACTGCTTCTCTGCAGAGGAGTAAGACCCCTGCCCTGCAACAAGTGTCCTGGACATGACACTAAACAATCTGATGGTGAGGTTCAAGTAATGCTGCAGCTTTGGAGAATGTGGAGCACCTCTTCATTGCCATCGCTCCCTGGTCCACTCTGGCCTGGAGTGGTATTAATTAAATAGAATTAAATCATGGTTTGAGTTTACTGGTTTTGGCATTTAAACTGCATATTTATGCTAAATTGGATTGTTTAAAATAGAGCTGTTTTGACATTTAAACTGCGTACTTATGCTGAACTGAATTGCTCAAAATAGAACTGTTTTGACCTCTAAACTGTGTATTCAAGCTAAACTCAATTATCTGAAATAAAACTGTTTTGACATTTAACTCTGTGTATTGCCCGGTTGGCTGGGGCTGTAGAATACACTGACTGCATCTCTGCAGAGGGGTAAGACCCCCCCCAACGAGTGTCCTGGATATGACACTAAACAATCTGATAGTGAGGTTCCAGTGATGCTGGGGCTTTGGGGAATGTGGAGTATCCCTTCATTGCCATTGCTCTCAGGTCCACTCTGGCCTGGCATGGTAGCCCCTGATAGGGCCCTATCTATGGGTTAAATAGAACTCAGTTGCATACTTATGCTAAACTGAATTGTTTGAATTAAAGCAGTTTGACTACACTGAATAGCTTGAAATAGAAATTTTTTGACAATTAAACTGTGTACTTATGCTAAACTGAATTGTTTAATAAAGAACTGTTTTGACATTTAACTGTGTGCAAACAAAATCTATACTTGTACTAAACTAAATTGGCTGAATTAGAACTGCTTGAATAAACTGAATAGCTTGAAATAGAAATGTTTTGGACAATTAAACTGTATACTCATGCTGAACTTGAAGAAGCCACTGCCCTTATGTGCAGGACAAAATAATAATAACACTTACCAGCTCAACAGCCCAACTAGTGTCCAGCTGGCAGACAAAAATAAAGGGGGTATCCTCATGGTGTAATGATTAAAGTGATGGACTGTGGAATCGAAGTAAGTGAGTTTGTACTCCAATCGCGCTATTATGTTCACTTTTGGGCAAATACCCTTGGGAAAGGTATGAACCCCCTTATCCTCCCAGCTATGGATTAAATAATACCACTACTATTCTTCTAAGAGAATGGCTTTGGCATTGAATAACCTACAAAGGTTGATATGCCATTAAACAAAGAAACCAAACCAAACCAAACAAAAATAAAGTGGACTGTAGCTCAATACAAACCTTGCTATGTCAATGAGCGGGCAGTATATATGCACACATGCATAGCCACTTTTGGGCTGGCAACCAATCACTGCACAGGGAATGGACTCAACCACCTGCACATCATGGAACACCCTGATGCACATATAATCTTCCCTTCTTTATGCTCAAGTCAGATTCATCTCGGCATGTAATTTGTCATGTGTGAACAACATTTAAGTGCAAGTACAATATGGAACAGAACTTCAACAAAACTGAATTGTTTGAAATAGAACTATTTGCATAAAGATGGATTTAGCGTTAAATAACCTACAAGGGTTGATATGATATAAAACCCAACTAAACAAATAAACACACACACACACACAATAATTGTAATGGATATAATATCTGACAAAATGGTAAGAAGTAGGACTTTTAGTGTTATTTCAGATTATATATATATGTTGAAATGATAGATTGTGGTGAATCTGACTAGATGATAAAAATAAGTGGAAAGATGGATAAATCAAACACTTACAAAAGTTTAGTAGTTGTAATATTTCATTCTTGTTTATTCAAAGAATTTCATTAGACTAAACATTTTTTAGTTTTTCTACTTTTGAACAAAAGTGGAACTAGATAACAGAGAAAATAAAGTTTTAAAAGGGAGGGAGAGGGTCTAATGATAATTTGTCCATCTTTCTACTCATTTTTATCATACACATATAAACACATAAATATCTAAGCATGTTTGATTAAATAATAAAGAAATTTTTTCTATATAATTTTATTAGGATCCTTTTCAAGTTTCTTGGCAAGAGTTTTGGTTTTAGGTCGGAGTTGGTTGATGAATTTACTGAAATTGTCCTGAGCACTTTTAGACCTTTCAGAGGTGTTCGCAAGTGTAAAGAATTTTAAAAAATAAGTTTTTAGGTTTTTTATAGCATTGCAAAAATTACGTAAACGTATTGTTGGATTAAACTGACATGCTGATGATATCAAAAGAATTTAAAGCAGGAAGCTATCAACGGAAACAGAATATTATCAAAAGAAATAGAATATTTAAAAAAACAAACAATGGACTAAAGGCATTTCAAAACATTGTCGCTATTTTCATAGTTAATTCTATTAATTCTAAGTTTTTTTGCTTTTATATGTAGGGCTTCTAGGATTTGTAGTCATAGCTTATTGATTTGAAAAAAAAAACAATCTTATATGCATGTGTATATATATATATATATATATATGTATATATCTATTTATGTATTCATATGTATATATATATATATATATATATATTTATTTGGTTTGGTTTGGTTTGGTTTCGGCATATCAAACATTGTGGGTTATTTAATGACAAATACTTTTTATATATATATATTGTAGATATATGATTTGTAAATACATTTTGTTGATAGCATTTTTAAATGAGCCTGAGCTCATTTTTTTCATACGGTTAAATGGTTTCAAGTATTTCTATCTGATATGAATAATTCTATTGACAATTTATCATTTTTTGCTCAAAGTTAAATGGTTTCAAGTATAGTTATGTAATGGTAGTAATTTAACATCAGTCATTTATTTGCACACATTCAAATGGATATACATATATGATTTGTAAGTGAATAGTTTATATGTAACTTCATTTTTAGATGAATTAGAACTAATTTGTTTGCTAATTACTATTTCTATTGTTTCTATGCATTTAGATATTTTCAATTATTGCTATCTAACACTTATGATTCTATTCAGTATTAATCATTTGTTTGCGGACAGTGAAGTAGTTACATGTATTGTTATTTAAAACTAATTATTCTATTCAAATTATTTATTTATTTTCACACAGTCAACTGGTTCAAAGTATTGTTATGTATCACTAACAATTCAATTAGACAGTCATTTGTTTACACACAGTTAAATGATACACAGTTCTATTTCTAACAATTCAATTTAATACAACTTGTTTGTAGACAATTTAAACAGTTCTATTTGACCCATAGATATGACCCTATCATTATATATATATATATAGGTCTTTATGCATGTGGTATAAATTGTTCTGGTAGTTTTAATAGTATTGGAACTATTTTTATTAAGCCTGAAATATCAACAGATACTCTTGGTTTTTTGATAACACCATTTATTTCATGGTTTGAATATTTAAAAAAAAGGATACTTTTTTACTACACTTAAAGTTCCTATCTCTTACCCACTATCTTTATTATTGTCCCATTAATTGATCTGTTGATTAATATTCCGATCCCTGTGGAAGCAAAATTCACTTTGACTTGCTGTTTTTACTCACAAACCTCTGAGAAAATTAGCACAATTGAATATTCACAGAAAGGATTTAATCTTCTCGGGATGATGACAAAAGCTATAAAACTGAAAAAGCGATTAACTCTTTTGTGTTTAAATTTAATATTACATCAGAGAATAAAGACCTTCTGCAGTGTCTGGTCTGCACTAGACAAATTGTCTCTGTAAATGTGTATGGTTAAAATAATATCTCTTATGTTATTGCAAAGTTACATTATAATTAAGTTAAGCACTTGTGTGTTTCAATTTAATATTGTTTTAACAGATAAATGTTTTTCAGTTTGTCTATTATGGACTAGACAAGCTGGCTTGAAAAAATGTAAAAATTTAAAATAAAACTACTCTCATGTCACAAAGTTACATTATAATAATTGAATTTAGATCCTTTGTGTTTCTATTTAATATTATTTTATTGAATAAACATGTTACTGTGTGTCTCATTTGGTTCTGGTAAGTTGCTTAATCTAATGATATCTAATATCTTTAGTTGTTTATATTAGCCATTTTAACATGGAGTTTTCAGAAGAATGTCTATCACAGCATTTATTCTACAGTATTTCATTTTAATCATCTATATAAATAAACAAGAGTTAGTCTGATATGTGGCTGCCAAAATGCTTGCATTGTGTATACTAGAAACAAAAGTTACTGTATTAGGCTCTTGAGAATATGAATTTAGGTCTTTGGTTTTTTTAAATGTAATATTTTAAAAGCCTTAAATCAAGTTAGCATTTTACTATAATGATTTCTGTAACTATAGTAACCACTACTGTTGGATATGGCCTAGTGGACACATCTGCTGATAAAGCACATCTTTTTACCTTTCCTGTTTTAAAATGCCAGCCACTTCAAAGCAGCTGACAACATTACTTTCCAGAACCATATTTTCAGTGTTTTATTTCTTTATTTTATTTTTTTAGGGTTAGAGTTAGGGTTTGGTTAGTTACAGTTGAAGTGGTAGCCATTTTAAAATAGAAAAAGTAACAATTGACCTGAAAGTTGTGAGTCGGGTAGTGCAGAAATATGCACTAGGTCTTTGTAGAGGTAGATTAGAATTATTAGAAAGAATTAATGATTATGAGTTTTGAAATTCCTTAAGAAGGACACTGGACATAACAAGTAACAAATGAAGGAATAAGAGCAACATAGTTCTCTGGATGAAATAAAGAGTTCTGGTTGGTATTCCTAGAATGTGATAGACACCTGGAGAAAAGCCGGAGAGCACAGTATCTGAACCATTGATAAAAACAAGAATACTAGTCCAAAAGAATAGTAAAAATTCCTTGTCTCAGGAATTCAAACAGATATAACAACAGATTTATGTGTGTAGGTGTATGTATGTAGGTATATATATATATATATATATATATATATATATATATACAAGGATCATTAAATAAGTTTCCAGACTTTTTCATATGGGCACTTTTATCAATAGTACACACATGAAACTCTAGTCCTCTTTGAAGTAATCTCCTCCAGCTGCAATGCACTTGTTGTACCATTCCAACAACGTCTGGAAGGCCCCATGGAAGTCCTCTTGTGTGAGCATGTCAATGACCTTCATCACAGCCTCTTTCATCTCCTCAATTGTCACATAACGACAGTCTCTGAGCTTAAGGAATAAGCAAAAGTCACAGGGAGCAAGGTCTGGACTATAGGGAGGCTGAGGAACTGTCTTGATGTCCATCTTGTTCAAATAGTCTGTGATAAGGATTGAGTTGTAGACTGGTGCATTGTCCTGGTGGAAATGCCACTGCCCTGATTTGAAGAGTGCTGGCCTCTTCCGACGGAATCTCTTCCTGAACTCCCTTAAAACCTCAACATAGTATTCCTTATTGACTGTCTGTCCAGTGGGAACCCAGTGCATGTAGATCATGCCAGTGCTGTCAAAAAAAGGGATAATCAAAATTTTGTGGGTGGATTTGCTCTGTCTGGCTTTCTTGGGTCTGGAAGAGCCAGCACGCTTCCACTGGGAACTCTGTCTCTTGGTCTCTGGGTCATAGCAGTAGATCCAGCTTTCATTGCAGGTCACCAGAGCATCTAGAACTGCGGGATCTAAAATTGATCAGCTCAACCATCTCCCTGCTGTCATGACAACGTCTTTCTTTCTGATCTTCTCTGAGCACCCTTCGGACAAACTTCACGCAAATCTTCCCATCTTCAGTTCCTCGCGAATAATTGTATGTACAGTTGCCACACTGACATCAAACTGTCCACTTATTGTCTCTATAGACACACGATGGTCTTGGTGTATTGACTTCCTTACTCCTGTCACACCTCTCATCATCCCTTACAGACTCCCTGCCTTCCTTGAATCTCTTATGCCACTCAAAAACTGATGCTCAATTCATGCAAGATGATCGAAAAGTAGTTTGAAGCATTCCATACGTTTCTGTGGCATTTTTTCCAAGTTTAAAACAAAATTTTAGTGCATATCATTCTTCTAAAGTGTCCTCATGACCAGATTGCATTTTTGAAATTCACCAGCTGTGACAATCAGGCTTTAGTAGGGTGTATTTCAATTGCTGCTGTAGCTGTTCATTTGAACCTGAAATCATAATTGGTCAGTTATCTCATAAGATGTATAGCAATAACATACTAAACTTTCAAGAGTCTACGGCAATTTTAAAAAGTCTGGAAACTTATTAAATGCATATTATTGAATATATGATAATGTAGTTTGCTATGTTTATGAATAAAGAGTGCTCTATGTTGGTGATAGAGGATATGTAGAATAGTGTAAACACGAAGTCAACAGTGCTTGGTAACTCTCAGTTTGGTAACTATGTGATTGTAGGACCAAGAACTTGATTTGATAATCACTCTGTGTCTGTGCTCTCCTAACTTATATATAGGCAGTACATTTTTTTTTAGACATGTTTCATTGAATATTAGTCAACTCACTGGGTCAAAACTGGTCACAGCAACCAGTTAATGCAACCCTTCTGTGTTAAAGCTGACCAATTGCAGCCCAGTCAGCTGGGGCTGTAGAATACACTGACTGCATCTCTACAAAGGGGTAAGACCTCTGAGTCTCCTAGATATGACACTAAACAATTTGATGGTGAGGCTTCAGTAATGCTGGAACTTTGGGGAATGCTGAGTAACCCTTCATTGCCATTGCTCCCAGGCCCACTCTGGCCCTGAGTGGTAGCACCTGATAGGGTCCTATTTATGGGTCAAATAGAACTGTTTGACATTTAAACTGAGTGCAAACAAATGACTTATGCTAAATTGAATTGTTAGAAATAAAACTTTTTGATCATTTAATTGTGTGTCTCTACAAAATGTGTTTACAAATCATATATTTGATATATATGTAAAAACAGAATTTGGCATCAAATAACCAGCAATGGTTGAGATGCTATAAAACCAAACCAAAGTAAACCAGTTAGCACCAAGCAATGTAACTGTTTGGAGTTGAACCTCTGATATTGTGTTTTTGGACACATTTCCACTTGGTTTAATTGCATCAGTGTTTGTCATGACCATCCTTCCCTCTGCCTATGTGTTTTGATCACAGAAGGTGAGAAGGTTACTTGATGAAGTCACTAAAATGATGTACAAGTTGACAACCAGTGGTCACATCAATCTGTTCTCTTCTCTGACAACTCAGAAATAAACCAGATATTTTTCTGAACCAGACTGTTTGTCTTAATCAATTTATCTTTTGGCTTTTCAATGTTTTCTTTGTCCAGTCTCTTAGATTTTCACAAGATTATGACCCTACCCCTTTCACTTTGTCTGCTTGCTTTCAATTGCTTACCCTCACTTCCAAGTTACTGTGTTACAAATATGACAAAGATTGTTTATTCAGTTTTTTATGAAGTTTTTCTTGTTGATTAATAAGATTTTGGCAGTCTGGATGAAGATGATAAAAACTTGTAGAAGTCACTGCTCTAATGTGCAGAATAAACAAGAATAACAACACTTATCAGCTCAGCGGCCCCAGCTAACATCTGGCTGGCAGACAAAAAGTAGAACGGGCTATAATTCAATACCAAACCCGTAACACCTGAAACATGACTGAAGCAAGCCAGTGTATATATACACTAATATGCCCACTCACTTTGCCTGCAACTAATCACTGTCCAGGCAATGGACTTGACCACCTTCGAATATTGGAATGTCCCAATGTCCATATAATTTCACTTCAACTTGTTATTCAGGTTTATGCATGTGAGCACTGACTCATTGCTCCTGAGCCTTACAATAGAATTCCAACATGGTGCTGCAAGCAGGACAAGGAACTGAAGAGTGGGAAAGCTTCTTCATCAAAGAAGGTATCTCTGCCGACTCAACCGAGATGGTTACCAGGTAACGGAAATAAATGCATCCGTAATCCTGTTCTCACCAAAACCGGATCCTAGACCAGCTGCAAATATCCCTAGTAGTTGTAGTACTACACTAAAGGTTTTCCCCACCAGTGGCACTGCCATTTGCTTTGGGGAACCGAAACACTTATTTACTATTTACAAAGGATAACCTTATCCCATTAAGGAAGATCATTCAAACAGTTGGAGGTTTCACTCTCATATGTCAGGGTTGGCTGCCTGTTGAATTTGTGGTTAGAGGAAAGGAAACCAAACAAGCCCTCTACATATGCAAGGACATCCAGCAACTTTACTTTAGCAGAGCAATTTGTATTGATGTGGGAATACTACATAAAAATTTTCCAAGCCCCTTAGCAGACAACCATAAAGAGGCAGGTCCCAAACCTAACAAGTGTGAGGATCAATTACCAAATTGACCCCAAAACCCTTCTTTTCCCACTACTGAAAAAAACATTGGCAAACTTAAGAGTTGGTTCCCGGAAAATTTTGCCAAGACAGCATTCAATAAAGATGGGGTATTCCCAGCCATGTTTGGCCCGGCCGCCCATATTCACCTAAAAGAAGGAGCAGTCCCTAAAGCCAGGCATAACCCAATTCCTGTGCCCTTCCACTTCAAAGAACCAGTGAGACAAGCTCTTTGGAAGGACGTAGAAAGAGATATCATAACTCCAGTATCCGTGGCCATGCCTACCGATTGGTGCAGTACAATCGTTATAACTGCCAAAAAGAATGGTAATCACGAAGAACTGTAGATTACCAACAACTTAATTCTCAGTGCAAGTTGGAGACTCACCACACTGGGTCACCATTTCAGTTGGCACTGCAAGTCCCACCTAGAACAAAAAAAACAATCCTAGATGCTGTCGATGGGTACCACTCAATCCCCTTAGACAAAGAATCCCAACCATTGACTTTTTTCATTCCTGAGTGGGGAAGATTCATGTATCTTAGGATGCCTCAAGGTTATCTCGCATCTGGAGACACCTACACTTACAGATATGATGAAATAATAAAAGATACCCTATGCAAGGTGAAGATTGTAGACAATACCCTGCTATATGACTCTAACATTGAGGGAGCCTTATATCATACTTTTGATTTCCTGCTCCAATGTGCTAAACACTGACAAATTCTGTCCGGATGTATTACAATAACTCCTTCTAGAGTTACCCCTTCTGAGTCCATGATGCAAGTGATATGTAACTTTCCAGGTCCAAGGACAATTACAGATGCCAAATCATGGTTTGGGTTCATCAACCAGGTAGCTTGGGTATATTCATTGGGTCCAGTCATGCTGCCCTTTAGGGACCTTGTCAAACAGAAGTCAAACAGAAGTTCAAATTTGCTTGAAACCAAAGTCTTGAGGACGCATTTAAAAACTCAAAGTGAGTTATAATTAACCTAGTCCAGAAAGGTGTGGCAACATTTGATAAGATTAGAGCAAAGAAGGGATTGGCTTCCTACTTTTGCAAAAGTATTGCCAATGCACTATTGAAAGGCCTCGATCTGCTGTCCTGAAGGTTGCCACCTGATATTTGCTGGCAGCAGATTTTGTACAGATGCTGAGTGCAGATATGCACCAATAGAAGGTTAGGCAGCAGTGATAGCATGGGCATTAGAGAAATGCCATATGTTCGTCATGGGTTGTCCAAACATCTATGTGGTCACAGACCATTAACCACTGCAGGGGTTATTTGGTGATGTAGATCTCAGGAAGATCCAAAATCACCGGCTGTTTCAACTGAAGGAAAAGACCCTGTGATATCGATTTACCATCCAGCACTGTCCCTGGAAATGGCACAGAGGCTCTTGCCACCCATTGACTATGGTGCAGGCCCTCCTCAATGTGTTTCCAGCAAACTCATCTCAGATATACAGGAGTCTAACAATGTAAGCGATATGATAAAGTCAATAGCCTTGATGGCAACATTTGCAAGCAGCAATAATATAGCCATGATATCACCAGACCTAATTCATGCAGCAGGTCATGGCAATCCAAAATATGAGGAACTAATAAGTGTGATACAGCAAGACTTCCCTAATCTTACTGCACCTGAAGTCCTCAGCACTGACAATGGCCTGGTGTTGTTGGATTGAAGGATTGTCATTCAGAATGGAGAAAAGTCCTGCACTGCCTACACTTAGCACATCAAGGAGTAATCAGCATGAAAGCACCTGCCAATAAATCAGTGTACTAGCCTGGGATGGATGCTTGGTATGCTCAAACATCGCCCCTAGTCAACTACGGGAGCCTATCATCTTGACACAATGTCCCGATTGGCTATTTCAGCAGATTGTCATGAATCTCTTCCATACTGGGGGTTCATACATACCTTGCCTGTGCAGATAGGCTAACTGGCTGGCTCATCTTATACTGCCTAGAACCAGGTCACACCACTACAACCATATTGATGTCCATCCGTCAACAACTGTTCCAGACATATGGTGCCCCAGAGGAACTCAGTACCAACTGCGGCCCACCTTCCACCTCCAGCGCATTCCAAGAATTCCTTAGGACATAGTGTGTTAAGCACAGACTATCTTCTGTCGCATATCCTCAATCCAATAGCCAGGCAGAGTTCATGTTAAAAACCACAAAGAGGATAGTGAATGGAAACACAGGCCCCCATAGTTCCTTGGATGATGACAACGTTGCTTGGGCTATCTTGCTGTACCGAAACACCCCAATCCAAAGTATTGGTCTATCACCAGCACAACTCCTACTCCACCACAGACTCCAGGATTCCATTCCTGCACAGCCAATCCTCTACAAGCCACACTCCGAATGGGTAGAGGCAGCACAATGCCGCAAAGAAATCCTCCACCACCACAATGCAAAAAGAGTAGAAAGGTATAACAAATATACCCACAACCTTCTGCCATTACAGGCTGGTGACACCGTAGCTATCCAAAGCCCACTCAATCACAGATGGAACACAACTGGAAAAATGATCACTGCCCTTCCAGATCGACAATACCAAATCAGGGTTGATGGATCAGGAAGGATCACACTTAGGAACAGCCGTTTCCTCAGATAAATGTAAACTCAAGCCTGCACCAACCCCAATACCAAGTGTAACACCAGGACCAATAAACCCCACAAACAAACCACATATACATCACCACACCTTCGATCATCGAGAATTTCTCAAGCTCTATCCAGGTTATTACCACACAACAGACCAGGCCTAAAAGAAGGATAACAGCCCTCATAAAACATGGTCTACTCTTGGGGGAGAGGGAAGATGTAGAAGTCACTGCTCTAATAAACAAGAATAACAACATTTACCAGCTCAGTAGCTCCTGCTAGCATCTGGCTAGCAGACAAAAAGTAGAACAGGCAGTAATTCAATACCGAACATGTAACACCTGAAACATGACTGAAGCAAGCCGGTATATATATACACTAATATGCCCACTCACTGGGCTAGCAACTAATCACTGTCCAGGCAATGAACTTGACAACCTTTGAATATTGGAACGTCCCAATGTCCATATAATCTCACTTCAACTCGTAATTCACAATTATGCATGTGAACATTGATTCATTTCTACTGAGCTTTATGATAGAATTCCAACAAAACTGTTCAAACTGTCTCTTTTATATAGTTTGAGTACTTTCAACCATGTTATCATTATCAAAAATGTATATAATTGCAGGTATAAAGCAGTTGCTGAGATGGTTAATTATTTTATCATCTGGTTTTGTTAGGCTGTGAGTTTTTTAGTTAGCTTTTAAGTTAGCTAAAATCTTTGAGTGGAAATGTAAGTCAAATTGTAAAGTTTAAGCAAGTACACAATGATCAACATAGGAAGACCAAAATGTAAACAAAATGGATTCTTGTCTTGTCACAGGTTTTTATTGAGGAATGAAAACAGTTAATTTGGGACATGTGAGAGATGACATAATGATTCAGCAAGATGACGTCACCCTACTGATAACCTGAATTTAGATATATAAAAATTAGCGAATTTTGAAAAAGTAGTCAGTTGGTCAGTTGTCAGTTAGAAGTTTGCGTTCAGAGAGTTTGGTCAGGCTGGGGGAGGTGTGTCTCTTTGTGTCTGTTCATTGACCCTTACAGATTTTCTCTCTCTCTGGTGCTACTGTATGCAGTCTGAACACCAAACAATAAATAATTGTTAATTGTTGATGAAGAGTTCTTGTTTTTGAGTTGCCAACACACAGGCAACTTTGTTCCAACGGATCACCCCGACTGTCAGAAGAGGTTCTGGATGGATTGTGTCATTCCCTATCTGTGGATCTTTCAAACACAGCATGGGTGCAGAAAAGATTGATGAACAAACTATCTGAAAATGCATTTGGTACTGTTACCTAGACAAGACCAAAGTAAAAGTATGGTGACAACTATAGTACTGCATTTGGCACCATTACAAGGATTTGACCCTGAAAATCCATGACACCGCCAGATGCAGGATTCAACCCTAAAAACCCATGGGCCCAACCATAGTACTATATTTGGTACTGTGCCCAAGATAAGGGCCTAGATGATGCAAACCATAGTGCTACATAGGGTTATGTTTGAAATGCAGAAAATTATGGTGTTATGAATTTTCAAACAAACATTTTCATTATATGCAAATGATGTCATTTGTAAATGGCTTAGACTGTACTGCCAAATTCAGTGTTTGAAAAAGAGACTGATCAATATCATATAACTGTATCATCACTTAAAATTTTGATTGTTGCTGAGTGTTAGAAAGAAAAATTATCATTTTTTAATACTATTTACTCACAATTTGTCTTATTCTCTCTCAGTATATGTGTGTGTGTGTGTGTGTGTGTGTGTGTGTGTGTGTGTGTGTGTGTGTGTGTGTGTGTTATTAACTAAGCCATATTTTGCATGAGGCTATTTGGGAATAACATGATTTTTGATTAAGAAAACATCAACTGCATATTTCTTTGAATTGTTGTTCTTTGATTTTACTCAAAGGAAAATTCATATACAAATGATTTTTTCTTATCCTATAAATGTATTCAGTACAAAATTAACTACATTTTCTAAACTCTTTCAGCATTATAAATGATAATATAAATAAATTATCAAATAATCAATGTGTATCAAAAGTATTTTCATTTTTTAATTAAGTGAATGTTTGTGAGGAACTTCTTGAGAGATTCTATAGGTTTCTGAACCTTATGTAATATTGTATTTATTGTATCTTTCAATGATCCCTGCTCTTATGAAAGTATTTGAGTGTTAGTGATTGGATTCTTTTCTACTTTATGTTTTGGAGTATCTTAACTGATAACTGATGATTGTCAACTGCTGACCTTTATTTCAAAGGACAAATCTGTACACTTAAAATAGTTCAGCCAATTTTGGACAGTATGATCAGATATTGTTTTATTTTCTTCCACTTCTGATTTATGTGAGCAGCTTTGGCTGGTTGCTTGCTTTTATAGCATGTCAATCTTTGTTGGGTTATTTAATGCTAAAATCATCTCTTTTTTGGCAAGTAATTTTATGGTTTCAAGTAACTCTTCCTATTTAACAATAATCATAAGCAAGCAATAATAGCTTTAAGTTAATATTCTTAATACTAATGATTTACACAGTTATATGGTTTTGAGTACTCCTATCTAAAAAGTAAAGTTGGCAACTGTAGTTGAGGGCAACCTGAAAGCTCCCTTTTCATTAACTCCTACACTGAGGTGTAGGGGAGGGCACTACTCCTTCCCTGGATTGCTCCACTTTACCCTTGATCTGTACCTTATAATGCTGAGTGCTAAGCAAGGAAGCATCAAGTACCATTTTTGAGTCTTTGGTATGACTTCATCTAGGACTGAACACCGGTCTCTTGGTGAACACTCTACCCATTAATCCAATGGGCTGGTTTGCAAGCAGTATGGTTTCAAGTAACTATACTTATTTGATAAAAACAACTATAAAACACAATGATTATTTGCTCACTATTACATATCTTCAATTAACTGTTCCTATCAAATTGTAATATCAATGTTTTAAGAGCTAATGTATTAAAAAGGTCACAATCATTTTAAACAGATAAACACTTTACACTTAGTTACACTATTAAGAGCAAATGAGGTTAAAAATAATTTTAGATATTTCAGTTCTCTTTTACCCATAGATGAGGCTCTAACAGAATGGACTTGGATGTAATGACATTTAAGGATTGACTTCACACTCCTCAAGGCTCCAGAAATGGAGCTTCACCACTGGATGCATTCTAATGTTATACTCAAGATAGCTTTGAGGTACATTTAAAATAATACCTCATAATTGCCAGAATGATGGTATGTACCTGCTATTATAACATCAGGAACAAAAGTATTAGCTGAATAGTATTGATATATATAATAATGAGAATATTAATAATATAAGGAAATCATAGATAGTCTTCAGATGTATACATGAAATAAGCTTTGGAATAAACCTTTTAAAAAAACAAAAAAAGCCTTTTGATACACTCTAATATTATATTTTATTGGTTCAATAAAGATATGTAGTATGTATTTACCCAATTCCTTCACCACTGGCAGGATGTGGCACAATATCAATTTGTTAAGCAGACTACAGCTGGTTTGAATTCAGAGTTTTTCTTCTCTTAGACTGGTTGCCTTACTAAGGTTAAAGAACCCACTATGTTCTCCTATTTACCCATAGCTAGATGAAGGACAGATGTATTCATGCCTTTTCCAATGGTATTAGTGCAAAGTAAAATGCAAACAGCCTTGTCTAGGATTTGAACTCAGGTTAAAGATTTTATTTCCTATGAAAATAACCATTAAGATATATAGTATCAATGTATATATGTTTATAGAATAGTTTATTATCTGCCTACTTAGGTTTATTTACAAATATACTCATGAATTTATTGAGAAATATAATTTTCTTTTGTTTGCCTCTATACTATGTAATATAGTGGAAGATCCTTAAACCCCCTGTGAATGGATTGCTTGGTCTATAAAAGATGCGAGTAAGCGGTAACCAAGTGGTAGAAGTGAGACTATCCACTCTGGCATTCAAGATACAATCGAGTGTCCATATATTATTTTTACATTGTACTTTTGAACGATAAACTTGTTATACTTACTCTTCATGTGGAGTCTTATTTATACTGAGTATATTCCTCCAGGGATATATCAGATTTGGCGACGAGGGATTCGAAACGGACTTACACCCAAATCTATATCAGATTTGTCGACGAGGGATTCGAGAAGAACTCACACCCAAATCTATATCAGATTTGGCGATGAGGGATTCGAGAACAGACTGACACCCAAATCTATACCAGATTTGGCGACAAAGGATTCATAAAAACGAACTCCTATCCAATCTATAAGATTGGACAAATGATGTAGAGTTTTTTTTGTCACCGTATAGGGGGACCAGTTAAAGAAAAAAAAAAATTTCAACACACCTGGAAATATAACAAGGATTTGAAGTACTTCAAATGAGTGTGAATAAATAAAAAACCAACAGAGGCATTTAGAAAAAAAAAATAGTAGTTTTTTGGTTTCCCCCCCTCCTCATTGAAAGAAAAAGTAAAACTACGTCTTTCTGGCCAAAACTATTTAATTGTTGGTCAACTGTTTGGTTGGATTTTGTTTTACATACTTTTTTTATGCTAAATATGGAATAATTAACAGAATTGACAAAAATGCTAGGTGCTGCAGTACAACAATTACAACAACAGTTTGTATAGCAACAAGAAAATTTCCAGAAACAACCGACAGATGTGCAAAAACAAATTGTAAAACAGCAGGACATTTTGCAAAAAATATTGTTGAAGCAAGGTGAACGGGAAAAAGGTTCGAACACTTTTTCTGCAGAGGGCAATGCAAACTTGCTGTCAGAATTTATTTATAAACCTGAGGAAGGAATAACTTTTCCTGCGTACTTCAAAAGGTATGAAATAGTTTTTACAAAAAGGTGTCAATCATGGTCTGATGAAGAAAAAAATTATATTAGTACTACAAAAGTTAGGCGCTCATGAAAACATGAAATATACGAATCACATATTGCTGAATAAACCGGAAGAGATGTCGTTTGAAGAAACTATAGAAACTCTATCCAAAATGTTTGAAGAATGGGATAGTTTGTTTCATACCAGGTATAAATGTTTGAACATAATTAAAGAAGACGAAGATTTTGTAGCATACACTGGGAAAGTAAATGCCCAATGTGAACGGTTCAAACTTAAAGACCTTAAGGAGGACATGTTTAAGTGTTTAATATTTGTACAGGGCTTAACATCAAATAAGGATAAAGTGATTCAGTCAAAGATATTGACAATGTTAGAACAAGATACAGAGATAACATTTCAAAAAGTATCGGAAGAATGCCAGAAATTAATTAACATCAGATGGGATAACATATGTATTGAAGAAAAAAATGTTGCCCGAATGAATAAAGTCAACCGTGACAATAAAGAAAGAATGGAAAGTGAACCTTATGAAAGAAGGGTAAAAGAACACGATGAGAGAAAAATTTATTGCAAAGCATGTGGAAGTTTGAATCATACTACAAGTAGATGTTATTTTAGGAACAAGATTTGTTTTGAATGTGCTCAGACGGGGCTAAAAAGATAAATACAGTTTTATCGAAAGTTATGAAAAATAAGTATGTAGACATGAAAGTTAATGGTCAAAATATTACTTGTTTGCTGGATACAAGGAGTGACATTTCTACAATTTACGAAACTACCTGGATAGGCAATCCTGAATTACAAAATACAGGCAAAATAGCAAGAAGTATTTCGGGAAACAAGCTAAAATTCAAAGAAGAATTTGATGCTAAAGTAACACTCGATGGCAAAATGCATAAAACAAAGATCTATGTCATAGCAGGAAAAAATGCAAATTTATTTGGCATTGACTTAATAGTTTTATTTGATTTATGGGAGAAGCTGATAAACGCGCTTCATAGAAGGTTAAATGCCTCGAGTATGGGAAAGTCAAAACAAACTGAAAACTTTGTGAATAAGTTAAAAAGCGAATTTAATGAAGTTTTTGTGGATGAACTTGGTTGTTGTATGAAAACTGAAGTGAGATTCAACCTCAAAGACAACGTAAAACCAGTATTCAAGCCAAAAAGAAAAGTCCCGTTTTCATCGTTAGGAACAATAGACAAAGAGTTATGGAGATTAGAAGAAAATGGAGTAATTAAAAAAATAGACTACTTGGAATGGGCATCACCTACAGTCTACATGAAAAAGAAAAACAATAAGATAAGGGTCTGTGTGGATTTCTCAACCGGACTGAATGAATGTCTAAGGGATCACACATATCCACTTTCCACACCGGAGGAGATATTTTGAAAGTTGAATGGGGGCAAAGTCTTCTCAAAAATTGATTTGTCAGAAGCTTATCTGCAAGTCAAAGTAGAAGAAGAATGTGCAAAGTATCTAACCATTCATACACATAGAGGTTTATATCGACTGAGACGGTTGCCTTTCAGTCTGAAGGTAGCACCGAGTCTATTTCAGCAAATTATGGATACGATACTTTCTGGTCTGGAATATGCAATGGCATACTTAGACGATATATTAATAAAGAGCAAAAATTTTGAGGAACACAAAAATCATGTTCGAGAAGTTTTTAAAAGAATTGAGAAATATGGATTTAAGGTCGGACTTGAAAAGTGCGAATTTTGTTTGGGTCAGATAATCAATCATGAAGGAAGAAGACCAAACCCAAAAAGAACAGAAACCATAAAAAATATGCCTATTCCAGATAATGTAACTAAACTACAATCATTTCTTGGTTTAGCAAACTATTACAATTTATATATTTCTAATATGCATGAATTGAGAGCGCCATTGAATAAGTTATTGAGTAAAAATAAAAAGTGGTGCTGGACTAAAGAATGCAACAATACATTTAATAAAATGAAGAAGTGCTTATTATCGAATTTAGCTTTAGCCCACTATGATTCGAAAAAGAAGTTAATTGTAGCTTCAGATACAAGTGATTATGGCATAGGGGCCAAATTTGTGGATGGAGTAACAAAATCTATAGCTCATGCTTCAAGAGCTTTACTACCTGCGGAGAGAAATTATAGTCAAATTGAGAAGGAGAGACTTGCAATAACGTATGCTGTGAAAAAATTTCATAGATTTATTCACGGGAGAACATTTGTTCTACAAACTGACCATAAACCGTTATTGTCGATTTTTGGGTCGAAAAAAGGTGTTCCTACTCATTCTGCAAATAGGTTACAAAGATGGAGTGTGATTTTATTAAATTACAACTTCAAAATACAATAAATGCCATCCAAGAAAATTGCACATGTGGATGGTCTTTCAAGACTAATCCCAGACAATGCTGAACTGTTGAAAGAAACAGTGATTGCAGCACTGAAGCAAGAACAAGAACTAAAGGAAGTATTGATTAATATCGTAAGCGAATTACCAGTTATGCTGGAAGAAATTAAATTGACATTAAGGATTTGATAAGACATTGTAAAGAGTGTCAATTAGCAGCCAAATTACCACCAGTAAGAACTCAGCCCAGGCCAAAGACGGATATCCCTTGGTCACATATTCATATGGACTGCGCAGGGCCATTAAATGGATATTATTATTTGGTGATCGTAGATAGCTCTTCTAAATGGCCAGAAGTTTTCAAATATAAACACCGAACAGCTACAAATATGATAAGAGCGCTAAACGAAGTGTTTAGTCGGCTGGGAGTCCCTAATACCATAGTAAGTGACAATGGAATGATGTTCACTGGAAGTAAATTTAAAGTTTATTGTGATTTGTTTGCAATCGAACACATAACAACACCGACGTATAATCCTCGATCAAATGGACTGGCAGAGAGGTTTGTCAATACATTTAAATGAGCGTTAAACAAAACCAAAGGGTTAGACACCGAAGAGAAAAACATTTAAACTTTTCTGATGGTTTACAGAATAATGCCCAATCAGAATATAAAGGGAAATTTATCGCCTGCCGAGATCATGTATGCAAGGAAAATACATTCAGTATTCGACAGGTTGTAGCCAAATAGAAAGAAGAACTATACAAAAATAAAGACGAACTATAAATTGAATAAAGAAGAGGATAAAGTCTTCTTTAGGAACTATTGGACTGGAAAATGTTTTTGGGTGGATGGTATTGTAACTAGAAGAATTGGGAGAGTTATCTACATAATTCAAGGATCAAAGTTTGTCTGTAAGAGACATATTTATCAATTGAGACCCCGATACATAGAAACCGTACAAAATAATGAAGTACCAATGGAGGTATTGTATGACTCTTTTCAAATAAAACCACCCATGAACGTTGGAATGCCGATAGAGGCAACAACGAAACAAAAAAACTACTGATTCTTCTAAATGTGAAAGTACACGGACTGAGAGGAGAATTAGTAGTAGGAAAAGGAAGTGGACTAAACACCTACATCTTAATCCTAAAAGAACGAAATACTGAGAGCAAAATTCGATGAAAAATTTAGCTCGGGGGAAGGTGATATAGTGGAAGATCCTGAAACCCACTGTGAATGGATTGCTCGGTCTATAAAAGATGCGAGTAAGCGGTAACCAAGGTAGAAGTGAGAGTACCCACTCTGGCATTCAAGATTCAATCAAGTGTCCATATATTATTTGTATGTTGTACTTTCGAACGGTAAACTTGTTATACTTACTCTTCGTGTGGAGTCTTATTTATACTGAGTATATTCCCCCAGGGATATATCACTATGAAATTTCTTTCAATGTGTATTTCATCATTTGTGTTTATTCTATTGTTTCTTCAAATTTATGTTGTTTTTTTTTCAGAGATTTGGCTGTAAGTTTACGAAAAATGCTTGGGGACTGGTTTCGTGTGGTATCTTTATTAAAATCTGGTGGTGTTGGAGATGACGTACAACTTGAAGAAGCTTGGAATGCCATTGGTGACTATTATGCTGACCGACAAAAATGGTAAGTCCTCAGAAACTATTGGTGTTAAATAATACATCTGTCCCATTATAGTTGTTACATTTGCATATAAATTTCATATACAACAGTACTTATCAAATTATTACTCAAAAGGATCATATCATTGTAAATTTAATTTCATGAAAGGTGGAGAAAAATGATTTAAAACAAACCAATCCATGTCAATGTCCCAAAAATGAAGATATTCTATGCATTATTAAACAAACAAGTCATTTTAGTGATAGCCTTGTGTTATGAAAATGCTAAATTGTTTGATAACCACTACAAAGTTATTAAATTATGTACTGTAAAAGTAATTTATCACAAATTGTGAAGAATTCTATAATCACACATCTAAAAAAAAGACAGAACAATTCTTGAAAAAGCAAAGATGTTTAACAGGACCATTGAACAGTGAAAAAATACATTAAAGACTCTGGTGCATTCTATAGAAGATCACATAAGTGTATGTCCAGGGTAAGAACATAGTGGTAAGTATCTCAAGTTAAGTGCATTGGCAGAAAAACAAAATAATGCTTTGTCAGTAGGACTTAAAATATGTCAACTGTATTCCTGACAGAAGGGTAAGACACTCCTTCAAAAAAACAAACAAACAAAAAGAACATGTCTTGGATATGATTCTAAACTGCATCCGGTGGTGAAGAGAACTGGGAGTGTTGAGTCACCCCTTTGTTGCCATTACTCTCAGTTTCACTCTGACTCTGAGTGGTAGAACCTGTTAGTTGTCCCATCTATATGTCAAATAAATCAGTTTGAAAATTATTAGTATTAAATAGGAATGCTTGAAACTATGTAATTCTCTGCAAATTATTTGTTTAAAAATAGTTAAGTTACTTGAAGCTACAATTGTTTACTAAGGACTATTCTTATTAGTTATTTGAAACCATATTATTGCTTGCAATTTATTGGTTGTTGATAGGAATACTTGGTACCATATATATTATGTATAGATTATCAATATTAGATAGGAATGCCTGAAACCATGTAACTGTGCAAATTATTTGTACTAGGAAAACTTGATATCATATAACTGTGTGCAAACAAATTAGTATCATTGACAAATTTTAAAAATTGTAATTAAAAAATGATTTTGAATAAATGTTAAAGATATAAATAGTTATGATTATAAACAAATATCTACAAATGAATCAAATTTTAGTTCTAAATAACCCATAAAGAGTTGATATGCCATTAAATAAATAAACGAAACAAAACCAGACCAAACCAAACCAAACCAAACCTGTATACTTAAAACAATATTTGAACAAAATATAAAAATTAATTCATTGTAAAAGTATTTGTGCAAAATATAAAAATTATTGTATATAAAAATATACTAGTGCAAAATATAGAAGATATATATATAGAATTATAAAACGAAATAGCAGCATTTTTAGGTATGCAAACAAATCTGACTCAAACTTGGGGTTCAAACTGAAATGAACAAGGAATTTATTATCAAATAGAAAATTTGAAAAATAAGTTTCAAAATATCAAAAGTGAGAGTTACATTTTAAATCAAAAACTGTTCCTACTACATGAAGGGTAAAAAAGAGGCAAAATGTCCTTAGAAATAAGAAAAAGAATAAGAAACATAATCGGCTGGTTGAAATATTTCCATTGAATACCTAATTACTATTTAAGCATGGTAGAAGAATAGTTCTTGGTAAACTTACTGGTGAGGAAGAATGGTGAATAGGTGTCTTATCAAAGGATTGAATTCTCTTAGTGTTGTTCAGAGTTGATGTGAAAAATAGCTGTATTTGAGAGGGTAGATGATAGTCCTGTCTTCTTTATGTAAGTGAAAATATATTGTGGATTCCTGGTAGAGAAGAATTCTTTCTTTTATTCTTAACACATTTATTCAAAGTTCAAAGATTTCAGAGAGCCCAGTCAGGTAGAGCTATAGAATACACCAACTGCATATCTGCAGAAGGGTAAGACCCCACCCCAACGAGTGTCTTGATATGACATTAAATAATCAGATGGTGAGGCTCCAGCCTTAGAGATTTGGGGAATGTGGAGTACCCCTTCATTGTATTGCTTCCAGATCCACTTTGACCTGAGATGGTAGCACTTGATAGGGTCCTATCTATGAGTCAAATAGAACTGTTTGACTAATAAATTGAGTGCAAACAAATGACTGATGGTTAACTGAATTATTTGTTATATATAACAATACTTGGAACCATTTAACTTTGACTTAATCCTAAACTGAATTTTTAGTAATAGAAGTCTTTGATCATTTAACTGTGTGTAAACAAATGACTGATGTTTAATTGAATTGTTTGTTATTCATAGCGATACTTGCAACCATTTAACTGTGTACAAAAAAAATGAGCTCAGGCTTGTTTAAAAATGTTATCAACAAAATGTTTATAAATCATATATATTTGATATATATGTATAAACAGGATTTGGCATTAAATAACCTACAATGGTTAATATGCCATAAAACCAAACCAAAGATTTCAGCGGCCATTATGTGAATTTATGAGCATCTTCATTTTTGTCAACTGGTTCTGCTTGCTGCTACTGGTGTCTCTCTGGATGTTACTGCACTGGCCAAAGCCAGTAAGCACATGTCCACAGAGCTCTCTGGTTGTCTTTCAAGATGGACAGGAGCCCATTACTACTGAGTTAGTGGTCACTTTGCCAGTTTATAGGTTTTTGATGAGCAAAATAGACTCTGTTGAACTGGCTCTGAAAAGTATTTTTTGGCCTTGTGATTGTCCAAAAAACAATTCTTTATCTTTGCAGGGTGTTGGGGTGGAGAGAAGCCTTCTTGAGCTTTTTGAATCTTTTTTTTCTTTGAAGCTTCTTTCACTCTGTGACCCACAATCTGTTACAGCATAGGCTGATCTGTTGATTTTAAGTTGAATCTAAAGGAGCCTACTTCTTTCAAATTCCTCATGCAGTTTCACAGATTTTATTGAAATGGAATTTGAGTAGGTTTGCAAAGAAAAACCAGCATCCTGAACTTATAGAAGATGAGTTAATTGGACCATGGCAATGCCTTCTTAGGTGTTGGTCATGGCATATGCCAGATGGAGTAAAAAGGACTTCCCAGGTATATATTGAATTTCTGAAGGAAAATTTTTAAGCCTTGTTTTAGTCTCTTGGCCTATGTCGGGAGCTTATCTTCATGCAGCCAAAAGCCCCTTTACACAGTGCACATGCAATGGTTGACTACCTGACTAAAATATGTTTTAGAAATACTTGATCAATAGACTGACCACCATTTTCTTCAGATCTCAACTGAAAATCTCTGGAACATCCTCAAGAGGCAGATGCATGAAGATAGATGTCAATTTGCAACCAGAGATGAGTTATAGCTAGCTCTCTGATGAGTGTGGAACCTATTGATGCTGAAGAAGTTCAAAATTTTATCAAAAGTAAATAGGTGATTGGTTACTATCTTTGATTTGTGAGCAAGGATCTTATATTTGATAGTAAATGAGTTTTGTTTTCAAAATTGCATCTTGTTCATTAATAGGCTTCATGTAGAAGAGTTTTTATGGATCACTTAAATTTTACTCATTTTAATTGTGTACCATTTAATGATTTAATTGATATATTACTACAGTCTTGCTAAATTTTTATACTCATGCTTAATAACTATTTATTCTATTATATCCATACTTAGAATATACTGACTATATCCTCTGCAGAAGCATATGATCTCCTCAAAATGGGGTATCCTGTGTATGTCACTAAACTGCATTTGATGGGGATACTCCAGTTTTGGAAACCTGGGGAATGTCAAGTGCCCCATTCATTGCTATTACTCCTAGGTCTACTCTGACCTGGATTAGTTGTTTCTGTTAGGGTCCCATCTATGGGTCAAATAGATCTGTTTAAAAATGATTTGTATTTGATAGGACTGTGTTAAAAATCCTCTTAAGAAACAACTACAAAAAATGTTAATAAGAATGTGATTCCCTAACCTCTTAATATAACATAACCCTGACAGGTTGGTATGCTGTTGAAATCAGTCAATCAATTAACCATGCTGATGAAATTTGTACAGAATAAAATAATAACAAATATATAAATATGCCTCCAAATTGGTTTTTACATTTTATTTCTTTTCCATTATAATACTATGAAAATATTTGTGTGAAAAATTATTTAAATGCGACTTCTGTTGGAAAATTAAGAAGGGAAAACCATGTTTACTTAACAATTTAACTCACACTGCATATGTTATCATTATGGGACAGAAGTAGTATAAAAAAAAAAAACTATTTGACATAAAAAAAATTTACCTGGAATAGAGTAAATAATAGTTATGGGAAAAAAGTAATTTTTTTCTTCCTTTAAAGAGAAGTTGATTGGAACCAGCTCATTTTTCCATTCCATCAAACAATTTCACATGTTTTCAATTTGTTTTTGTTTGATATAACTCTCTACAACCTTTCATATGTTATTTACCCTACCTTGTTGGCAGGGCTTAGAATAAGCTGACTGTATACACTGCAGAGGGGTAAGGTCCACCAAAATATGGTGTCCTGGGTATGACATTAAATTACATCTGATGATGGTACTTCAGTTTAGGAATTATGGAGAGTGAAGAGTACCCCTTTCTTGCCATTACTCCCAGGTGCACTCTGACTCAGATTGATAGTACCTGTTGGGTCCCATCAAATAGATCTATTTAAAAATTATTTGTATTTGATTGGACCATGTCAAAAAAATACTCTTAAGAAATAACTGCCCCAAAAATGTAAATATGAATATACAATGAATGTGATTTCCTAATCTCTTGGCATTATAATAACCCTAGATAGGTTGGCATGCTGTTAAAATCAATCAATTAATCATATTGTTCACAGAGGAGATGGATACCACTGAGTAACCACTATTGTTCTGAGAGATACTATGAACGGGGATTATCGTATTTGGCAGTTTATCAAATGCATTTTTTTTTTTTAAAAAAATGTCCCAGAAAATGATCCAGTATCTTTTTAAGTCAAGGGTCAATTTTGAGTTACTGGTTAATGGAGTTCTATACCTTTTCCAGTTCAAAATGGAAATAGTTCAGTTCAAAATAAGAAATTTAAAATAAAACAAATTAAATCTATAAAAATCTTTGGTGCTACAACAAGGTATTGATTTGTTAAATTTTTTTAGCCTAATGGTTAGGTCAACTGAAAACCGCGATTACAGGAGAAGTGCGAAAGCATGTATCTTGGAGGTATATGAGATGGATGGAAATTGGAAAGCCCTAGCGGAAAATCTTTCTATTCCGAAAACCACCCTCTATCGCTGGATTAGTAAGGGAAATCAACCTGATACAAGAGGAGGGCCTAGAAATTGTAAGGTCAAACAGGTGCATTTGGATTTTATTCAAGCACTAGTGGATGAAAATCCTAGGATCACATTAAAGGCGATCAGTGAAAGGATTGAAGCTCAGTTTGGATTTAAATTATCCAAATCTACAGTAGCGAAGCATCTAGATATGATGACTTATATACTTAAAGCTGTAAGATTTGTGCCTGAGAGGGCAAATTCAATTGAGAATAAAAATAAACGTAGTTTATTTTGTTCAAAATTATTGAATTACCAATCAACTGGAAACTCCATTTTATTTATGGATGAAACAAACTTTAATCTTCATATTTCCAGGAGAGATGGGCGTTCTCTAAAGGGTAGGCGATGTAACGTAGTTTCAGCCGGTACTCAGGGTACCAATATTCATGTTATTGGATGTATTGGTCCCCATGGCCTCATGTACCATGAAATTCAAAGAGGATCTTTTCAAAAGGAAAGCGCACAGTCTTGGATGCGAGAATGTTTGAGAGCTGCAAAGAGACAATATGGGGGTCCAGTTGTAATGGTTGTTGACAATGCCCCATGTCACTCAAACATTGAAGAAGTTTTTAGTGAAGAATAATTTCTAGGATGTGAAGTGCTTAAGTTGGGACCATACAGTCCAATGTTTAATCCGATTGAACAAGTATGGTCTTTAAATTGTGGCTGCTAAAATTGTGAGTATTCTTGCAATGGAGAGAAGAGATGGCTTGTCAATTACTGAACAAAGGGCAAGAGCTTTGACTTCATTAATTGAGGAAGAATTGGGAAGGGTTACACCAGAAGTATGCAATCGTTTCATAGCTGGAATTCAATCTAAAATTCCTGCAGCTGTAGCATTAGAAAATGTTATGTTCTAATAAATGACTTGAAGAATTTTTTTTATATTATAAAATGTTATCAATTTTATTGCTAAAATAATTTATAAAATATTTTTTTATATTTATACTTATAATAATTTTTCCATTTTGAACTGAACTATTCCCATTTTGAACTGAACTATTCCCATTTTGAACTGGAAAAGGTATAGTGCTGCAGTGCGCCTTAATTCAAAATGGAAACCTCTTGCTTCTACACCAACACTGGCAACTCTTTTATAAGGTAACAATGTGTAACAATAGTACTTACTGGTACTTCATATGAAATAACACCAGTCAGGAAGAAAATTAAGTGACCTACACTTAACCATGTATGTACCTAAACAAATCTATGAGGTTTTAAAAGTAAAATATTGGGACTTAATAATGATCTGAAGACATATGAAACTTTAAAAATGACCTGACAGAGCAGAAAACTATGAATGTCAGATGATAACCCTTTACTTGACATTCATAGTTTAAAGCTATTCATTTATATTTAAATGCCTGGCCAAATTAAGGTGCATCTTATAAGCAGTCAAATGCAGTACTTGACACCCCAATGACCTAATAGGTTCTGAAAGCCATCCAAGATAGAATTATAAATCTTAAGATACTACGCTACCAGTGATGTTTCCTTGGTGAGGTGGGGTACCATATCTATGTTAACTCTTCTATTTTGAGATTGCAGACAAGCCTTACTGTAGCAACACTGAGGTTCATGGAGCCCCCACTATACTTTGTCTTGTCTGGCAACCCTTAACTTAAACTTTGAACTGTTGCTGCCTATATACCATGACAAGGTGGAATTGGGCTCTGTGCATGCTCATGAAAGAACAGTTAAAAAAGATTAAACCAAAAGTTATTTAAAGATTGTAGAATGTGTTATAAAAGCTTTGATAGATAAAGATTGCTTTTAAAAAATGGTTGTCAAAAATAAGTAACTTTTATAGATTAAATTCTATAAGTTCTTGTTCTGTATTTTGTGCTTGTGTGAAATTATTTGGAGACTTTAAAAAACTTTTTAAACATTAGTCTTTCTCTCAATTTATGATTGATTGATTTTAACAGCATGTAAACCTATCTGGATTTATTTTATGCCTAGAGGTTAGGGAATTACACTCATTATAAATTTATGCTTACATATTTTGTGTTGTTATTTTTAACAGTTTCAAGTAATTCTATTAAATGATAGTCATGTGTTTGGTTTGGTTTGTTTTTATGGCATATCAACTTTTGTAGGTTATTTAATGGCAAATCTTGTTTATATATATATATATATATATATATATATATATTAAATACATATGATTTGTAAACACATTTTATAGATAACATTTTTAAACAAACCTGAGCTCATTTTTTTCCACACAGTTAAATGGTTTCAAGTATTGCTATATCATCATCATCATGTCGTGCTGCTTGCATGGATATCCCTGACCCTCTCTCGCCACTTCTCCCTATCGTTCATCACCTCTGGCAGGTCTTCAGGGCTACATCCAAAAGCTTAGAATGCCCACTGTAGTTTAGAAGAAAACAAAAAACAAAACAGCCTAAGTAAAAGTCTCAATGCCACTCCCCCCAAAACCCCAAAAATGACGAAATAACTAGTGTTCCCCTCCCCAAGTAGTAGACTTTCCCAAATTATATTTAAATTCATTAGTGATTAAATGGTAGAGCAGAACTGGAGAGATGAAGAACTAGCTTGTGCCACCAGAAAACCAAAGATTCAATTCTGGTTAGTATAATGTCTTTAAGTCCTACTAATTCAAAATGCCGAAAATTTTACAAAATTGTATGCTGTTTTATTCTTTGTAAAATTACCCTTGTACAGTGTGTTTTAAATGTAAAGACGCTTTTACCGTAAATCCAAATTGAATATATAACTCTGGTTAAATGTGTTAGCATACACGGCAAATGGTTTCTAAATCTTTTCTAAAAGCTTAGAATGCCCACTGCTTCCCTCCTCCATAGTAGTTTAGAAAAGAAAAAGAAACCCCAAAAAACAGGTTAAGTAAAGGAAGTCCCCAATACAAAAAAAAAACACATTAGGGCTAGTATCAGAAGACAGGTGAAAATAAACAAAAAACTCTTATAAATATACATTAGTCTTGGACTTTAACTAAGTTAAAACTTACGGGTAAAGGAAGGCCCCCTCCCTTTTTTTTTTTCTACGTACACATGGGAAGCAGCATGATGGATGTAAACGTATGCGAATAAACCCTCTGACGGCCAAACGCAATGCCTAACCTGGTCCTGGATGTGTGAGTGTTGCGGCTCAACGCTCAGGATTGTCAGTTCAGACAGGGAACTACTGCTGCTCATCTATAAGAGTGGCTTCTATAGATGAGAATAAAAACAGCCATCGAAAGATAACCATGACCCACATTCAAACCACATACATTGCTATATAACAGTTACAATTTAACATCAGTCATTTGTTTGTACACAGTTTGTAAATAATTTCATTTTTAGATGAGTTAGAACTAATTTATTTACACTCTAGTATTGTATAGACATCACTACTCTAACATGTAGAATAAACAACAAGAACAACACTTACAGGTTCAGAGGCTCCAGCTAGTGTCCAGCTGGCAGACAAAAAATAAAATGGGCAGTAACTCAATACCAAGCCCATAACATCTTAAACAAGCCAGTGTATAGACACATTAATATACCCATTCACTGGGCCAACAATCAATCACTCTCCAGAGAAAGGACTTAGCCACTTGAGAACAATGGAATGCCCTTATGTCCATATAATCCCACCTCAAGTTATAGCTCATTGCTTTTTTATGCAAATGAGTATTTACTCACAGCTAACGAGCATTACAAATGAATTCCAACATGATGCTGCAGACAGGATATGAGACTGAAGAGTGGGAAGACTACTTCATTAAAGCGGGCTTCTCTGCCGATTCAGCCAAGAGCTACACTGCAACCTTTGCAAGAGAAAAGCTGAGAAAAGAGAACCTCCAAATGATGGATCAAGCCATGTTAAGAGAGTTGGGAATCACAGCAATGGGAGAAGCTCTGTCTATCTTTAAACAAGCTAAGGGGCCCTCTACCCAAACTGATGGAATAGCAATAGCTGGTGTGCTAAAATCTCTCAATTAGAATGTCTGTCATACTGAAGCATTTGAGTCAGCACAATGGGACCAAATTGTAATGATTGATACCTTGGACATAGCTATTGCAAACAAAAAAAAAAAAAAACAGGACTGCACAGACTAACAGAGGCAATATTGGCACTAGAACCACTACTACTCACAACAATAACATTGCTAAGCGAGAGCCTCATCAAGTCTGCATAGGTTGTGGTAGTCACCAGCATGCCACTCCAAGAACAAGTGCCCACCATTTAATGTGTTCAGCATGGGGTCAAACGTGCAACACTTGTGGGAAACTTAATCATTTTTTGACAGAGTGCTGGACAAAGAGGGATCATCACCAAGCAGTGATAAAAAGTTTCGAAAGTGAAGAATCTCCCATGAATACTCTCCTTGCCCATATCATGTTCGACCAAATAAGGGGCATATTCATGCCTACAAATGGTGACCAGGTAATGGAAATAAATATATCCGTAATCCCGTTCTCACCAAAACTGGATCCCAGATGGGCTGCAAATATCCCTAGTAGTTGTAGTACTACACTAAAGGTATTCCCCACCAGTGGTGCCGCCATTTGCCTTGGAGGACCAAAACACTTATTTACTATGGGTCTCACAAAGGATAACCTTATCCCATCAAGGAAGATCATTCAAACAGTTGGAGGTTTCACTCTCATATGTCAGGGTTGGCTGCCTGTTGAATTTGTGGTTAGAGGAAAGGAAACCAAACAAGCCCTCTACATATGCAAGGACATCCAGCAACTTTACTTTAGCAGAGCAGCCTGCATTGATGTGGGAATACTACATAAAAATTTTCCAAGCCCCTTAGCAGACAACCATAAAGAGGCAGGTCCCAAACCTAACAAGTGTGAGGATCAATTACCAAATTGACCCCAAAACCCTCCTTTTCCCACTACTGAAAAAAACATTGGCAAACTTAAGAGTTGGTTCCCGGAAAATTTTGCCAAGACAGCATTCAATAAAGATGGGGTATTTCCAGCCATGTCTGGTCCGGCCACCCATATTCACCTCAAAGTGGGAGCAGTCCCTAAAGCCAGGCATAACCCAATTCCTGTGCCTTTCCACTTCAAAGAACCAGTGAGACAAGCCCTTTGGAAGGACGTAGAAAGAGATATCATAACTCCAGTATCCGTGGCCATACCTACTGATTGGTGCAGTACAATCGTTATAACTGCCAAAAAGAATGGTAATCACGAAGAACTGTAGATTACCAACAACTTAATTCTCAGTGCAAGTTGGAGACTCACCACACTGGGTCACCATTTCAGTTGGCACTGCAAGTCCCACCTAGAACAAAAAAAACAATCCTAGATGCTGTCGATGGGTACCACTCAATCCCCTTAGACAAAGAATCCCAACCATTGACTTTTTTCATTACTGAGTGGAGAAGATTCATGTATCTTAGGATGCCTCAAGGTTATCTCGCATCTGGAGACACCTACACTTACAGATATGATGAAATAATAAAAGATACCCTATGCAAGGTGAAGATTGTAGACAATACCCTGCTATATGACTCTAACATTGAGGGAGCTTTATATCATACTTTTGATCCCCTGCTCCAATGTGCTAAGAATAGAATTGTGCTCAAAACCAACAAATTCCAGTTCTGTCAGGATGTATTACAATTTGGAGTCCTCCAGATAACTCATTCTGGAGTTACCCCTTCTGAGTCCATGATACAAATGATACACGACTTTCCAGTTCCAAGGACAATTACAGATGCCAGATCATGGTTGGGCTCATCAACCAGGTAGCCTAGGCATATTCATTGGGTCCAGTCATGCTGCCTTTTTGGGACCTTGTCAAACAAAACTCCAAATTCGCTTGGAATCAAAGTCTTGAAGACACATTTAAAGACTCCAAGTGAGTTATAATTAACCTAGTCCAGAAGGGTGTGGCAAGGACCGCATAACTTGCCTTGCTCCAGATTGAAGCAAAGAAGGGATGGCCTCCCTACTTCTACAAAATTGCCAATGCCCTATTGAAAAAGGCTTGAACTGCTGTCCCGAAGATTGGTGCCTGATATATGCCGCCAGCAGATTTTATACAGATGCTGAGTGCAGATATGCACCAATAGAGGGAAGCACTAGCATGGGCATTAGAGAAATGCCATATGTTTGTCATGGGTTGCCAAACATCATAGTGGTCACAGACCATGAACCACTGAAGGAGTTATTTGGTGATCATGATCTGAGCAAGATCCAAAATCCCTGGCTGTTTTGACTGAAGAAAAAGACCCTTCGATAACGATTTACCATCCAGCACTGTCCTGGGAAGTGGCACAGAGACCCTGATGCTGTTTCCCACTGCCCAGTGCCTATGGTGCAAGCCCTCCTCGATGTGTTTCCAGGAAAGTCCTCTCAGTCAGATATACTGGAGTCCAACAACATAAGTGATATAACAGAGTCAACAGCCTTGATGGCAACATTTGCAGGCAGCAATAATATAACCATGATATCACCAGACCTAATCTATGCAGCAGGTTGTGGTGATCCACAATATGAAAAGCTAACAAGTGTGATACAGCAAAGCTTTCCAAGGACATGTAATCTCACTGTGTCTGGGGTCTGTGAATATTGGGAGATGAGGCACCACCTCAGCACTGACAATGGCCTGGTATTGTTGGATCGAAGAATTGTCATCCCCACAATGGAGAACAGTCCTGCACTGCCTACACTCTGAACACCAAGGAGTAGTCCACATGAAAGTGTGTGCCAATGAATCAGTGTGCTGTCTTAGGGCAAAGTATCAGTGTGCAGTATTAGGGCAAAGTATCAGTGTGCAGTATTAGGGCAAAGTGCATGGAATGCTCAAACATCGCTCCGAGTCAACCATGGGACATGATCTCCTGATTGGCTGTTCCAGCAAATTGTCATGGATCTCTTCTATATTGGAGATCATACATACCTTGCCTGTGCAGATAGGCTAACTGGCTGGCCCATCTTATACCACCTAGAATCAGGTCACACCACTACAACCAAATTGATGTCCATTTGCTGACAATTGTTCCAGACATATGGTGCCCTAGAGGAACTCAGCCCTGATGACAGCCCTCCTTTCACTTCCAGCACATTCCAAGAATTCCTTAGAACATGGTGTATTAAGTGCAGACTATCCTCCGTCGCATATCCCCAATCCAATGGCCAGGCAGAGCTCGCAGTGAAAACCACAAAGAGGATAGTGAAAGAAACACAGGCCCCTGCGTTCCTTGGATAATGACAATGTTGCCTGGGTCATCTTTCAGTACCGAAACACCCTATCCAAAGTATTGGCCTATCACCAGCGTCACTCCTACTCCACCACGAACTCCATGACTCCATTCCTTCATAGCTAATCCTCTACAAGCCACACCCTGAATGGGCAGCAGTGGCACAACGCTGCGAGGAAATTCTCCACCACCGCAATGCAAAAATAGTAGAAAGATATAACAAATATGCCCACAACCTTCTGCGTTTGGGTTTCTTTGTTTAATGGCATATCAACTCTTTGTAGGTTATTTAATGCCAAAGCCATTCTTCTAGAAGAACAGTAGTGGTACTATTTAACCCATAGTTGGGAGGATAAGGGGGTTTATACCTTTCCCAAGGGTATTTGCCCGAAAGTGAACATAATAGCGCGACTGGAATACGAACTCGCGTACTACGATTCCGCAGTCCATCGCTTTAACCATTACATCACGAGGATACCCTCCACAACCTTCTGCCATTATAAGCTGGTGAAACCATAGCTATCCAAAGCCCACTCAATCACAGATGGAACACAATGGAAAAATCATCACTGCTCAACCAGATTACCAATACCGAATCAGAGTTGACGGATCAGGAAGGATCACACTTAGGAACTGCCGTTTTCTCAGAAAGTGCAAACTCAAACCTGCACCAACCCCAATATCAAGTTCAACACCAGGACCAATAACTCCATCAAGCAATACTTCACTCTTACACCCATATCCCCCAACATCGCCCTGTAATGGCACATGCACAGCAATTGAACTCCCCAAACAAACCACATATATATCACCCCACCTTCAATCATTAAGAATTCCTTGAGCTCTATCATACCACACAACAGACCAGGCCTAAAGGAAAGATACAGCCCTCATACAACCTAATCTACTCATGGGGGGAAGATGTAGAAGTCAGTATTCTAACGTTCAGAATAAACAATGAGAACAACAACACTTATAGGTTCAGCGACCCCAGCTAGCGTCCAGCTGGTAGACAAAAAATAAATTGGGCAGTAACTCAATACCAAGCCTATAACATCTTAAGCAAGTCAGTACATAGACATTAATATTCTCATTCACTAGGCCAGCAACCAATCACTCTCCAGAGAATGGACTTAGCCACTTGAGAACATTGGAATGCCCTAATGCTCATATAATCTCACCTCAAGTTGTAGCTCATTGCTTTTTTACGCAAATGAGTATTTACTCACAGCTAACGAGCATTATGAATGAATTAGGTTAAGTAGTTTCATTTATTGCCATCTAACACTAATAATTCTATTTAATATTAATCATTTGTTTGCAGACAATGAAGTAGTTACAAATATTGCAATTTAACACTAATTTTTCTATTCAACATTACTCGTTTGTTTGTACAAAGTTAAATGGTTCCAAGTCCTGCTATGTATCACTTACAATTCAATTAAACATTTGTTACACAGTTAAATGATCAAACAGTTCTATTTCTAACTATTCATTTGTTTGCAGACAATTTAAATGTCAAAAGTTCTATTTGACCCATAGATAGGACCCTATCAGGTGCTACCACGCTGGGTCAGCGTGGACCTGGAAGCAATGGCAAGGAAGGGGTACTCCACATTCCACAGAGCTCCAAGACTGAAACCTTACCATCAAATGGTTCAGTGTCATATTCAGGGTACCCATTGGGGGATAGGGTCTTACCTCTCTGCAGAGATAAAGTCAGTGTATTATACAGCTCCAGCCAACTGGGCTGAATAGTCATTTGTTAGCACTCAGTTATATGGTTTCAAGTAACTAATTATAATCCTTAGTAAAGAATGATAGCTTCAAGTAAATATTCTCCATAGAAATAATTTACAGTTATATGACATCACATATTCTTTTTTAAACAGACCTATTTGACCTATAGGTGAGACTGTAATGGGTACTAATACTCTAAGGTCAGAGTGGACTTGGGAGTAATCACAATGAAGAGTTATTCAGCATTCTTCAAAGCTCCTGGACTGGAGCCTCACCATCAGATGCGGTTTAGTGTCATACCCAGGATACCCTTTTTTTGGGAAGTGAAGGTTTATAGGGGTATAGTCAACATATCCTAATCTCAGCTAACAAGGTATTTCTTTTAATTCACTAGGGATATAAAAAGCTGATCATTAGTTATTATGGCTTTGTCAATAAACCCAGAAGTAAGGAACAAATGAATATTGTGATGGCAAATTCTTTAAAATCCCAAAACGGGACTTTATTTTTGCACGTGTGAAGACGGGGCAGGTTGGCACTTGATCCCTTGTAGAATAAGTACTTGTTCAGAGTTTTTTTCTCAGGCATATAAGAACTGGCATATTATGTGGGGGATTAATTTATGGCCAGACTGACCGCCGCTGGCAAGGGGTTCCAAATTTCACTCTATACACACACCCACCAAGGCTACTAGTCTTCCTCCCCTAGAACAATGGAAGATATGGACCTCTAGGTTTAGACGTAATAATATTATATTGTAGTAGTCGGCAACTCCGGTTCCCCATATAAGAATTTGAAGGAATTTATAGGACAATTTTAAGCGAGCATATCATAAGGCGAATGGAAGCTGAAAAAGAAATATGACATAACAAATTCGTTGCAGACGCTGCAAATAACAACTTCAGGCACGAGGGAACATTAAAATATATCAATCTTTTACTACACATAGATATACACCTTCAACGTGTCAAATATATCATCGATGAATAGTCCATGAACATAACTGTCTTATTTCTTTTCTTTTCTTTCATTTTCAGTCTTTCTTCAAATTGAGAGAGAGAGAGAGAGAGGGTATATAAAATTGGGTATAAGGAGAAACAGTCCCAAAGTTACTTATCTTATTTAGATGGATTCCTGTGGAGAATCTTTCTTCTTTTACGGGCTGACAGACTTTATCTTATTTTTTTAGTACTGGCTTGAAGAAATGGCTCCTTCTTGTCCGAGCTGTTTTTGTCTTCTTTTACCTGGAGTTCTTGGCTTTAGTTCCGTCCGCCACGAACCCTGTCCAACAACTAACTTTCTCTTTTCCTTTTTTCGCTGACGGGAAGAAGGTGCCACTTCCATTTTAGGGTCCCAGCCAATCGTTTGGCTTCCAACTTCTTCCTTCCTGTGTCAGGCGACCCGAGTGAGGTCACCAAGTACCAACATCTGTTGGTCTCCCCTGTGACCCACATTCTTTCTTAACGGTCATTCTTTGACGGCTTGCTACTGTTAATTCGAACACAAGGATAGTAGTAATCTTATTTCTATCTTCTCAGTGGGACACTAACTATAATTGAACAATATAATATTTTATTAAACTTATGAGCATAAAAAAGTTATAGAATGTTATAGACTTCTAGAAGGCTCTGTGAGTTCATACATAGAAATGTGGTAAATTGATGTTTTCCTATTATTAGCTTTAGTGAACAGATATAACACTTAAATCTCACCTTGAAGGCCAAGATGTTATGAGCAGAAATGCTGAGGAATGATGCTTCAGGCTTCCACAGAAAACACAGATACTACACTCTGATCCTAATTTTGCTAGTATGGGCGTTTCTTGTTCGTTTAGAGTAGAATGGGCTCTTTAGCTTTAGTATGGCAACCTGTCTAAGAGAAGGAAAATTCTGAATTCAAAGCATATGTACTCCTCTGAAAAATTCAGTCATTTGTATTGACTTTATTTTAGAGGTCTTATATTTTCTTGGATCTTTTTCTACTGGTGAGTTTCTTGGCAGTGTATTTTGTTTCAAGTTCTGATCAGCTTGATAGGAATGAAGATAACTTTATTTCAATTTAGTTGAGATGTGAGCATGTGTCTAGTGTGTTAGCAAAAAAAAACAAAAAAAAAAATTCAGTTTAACTACTCCTTGTATCTCTGTGGCAGCTAAAAAAGAAAAAAGATTTTGTTTTTTTACTGTTGTGCTGACTATTACTGATTTTAATTTCTATCATAATAATAATTGTTGATAATCAAAAACAGATGGTAAGGAATTTTGCTCAAGTGCAGATAATTGAATATTTCATATCCAACAGGGATAATGGTATAAGCTAATAGTTTGGTATCATTCACTGCAAGCTCTAATGTCTTGTCATGAAAAATTCACTCCTTTCAAAATGATATACAGAGGAAGATGACAAAAAAGAAAAAAAAATCTCAAAAAGAAAAAACAAAAATAAACAATTTAAAAACAAGTTTATATTTTTAAAATAAAAATTAATCATAAAGACTGAAATCATTTGTGATAAGGTATCTGTTTCGGTTGATGCTCAGCTGTAAAATCATAGAATTTACTTACACATAAAACACAATCTGACTATATATATGTGTGTGTGTGTGTGTGTGTGTGTGTGTGTGTGTAAGTAAATTATGGAAAAAAATTTGACTATATGGAGAAAAATTGTAAAACAAAATAATCCATTAAATTCTTCACTTTGTTTTTCAATTTCTCTTTCTCTCTCTCTCTCTCTCTCTCTCTATATATATATATATATATATATATATATATATATAAAGTCTTATTACAGAGTAATGGGAAAAATTGCTATTACAATAACATTGGCAAACATGTATGATGATACCATAACAATAAAATTTTTCATTACCCAATATTAAAATCAGATTGTTTATATATTGCAAAAAAATTATTTTCTGCATCAAATTGGACAGAATTTGGACCAAAGATTAACATTAATACGGTAAATAGAAAAAAACAGATAAATCTTATTTCAATACTTATATAGTTTTTGTATCATTATCATTTTACTTCATGTGAGTTTTTTACTCCAGTTTTAACTGAAGTTTCAGTGATGGCAAGTTTCTTCTGGTCTCCAGGACTCTACTAAGTATTCTAACTGATCTTGATAGTACTGTATACTGTATCATCTTGATTCTTCCTCTGATCTCCAATTCCTCCAGTCACTTTTAGAGATATTTGGGGACTATTCTAAAGGCACCAATTACAATTGGTATCACTGTCACTTCCATGTTCCACAGCTTTTTCATCTCTCTTCAATATCCTGATATTTGTCTATCTTTTTGTTTTATTTTATTTTCATTCTATAGTTTGTTAGAACGGCAAAAATGACAAGTTCTTTTCTTCATATCAAAAAATACTCAAACAGATTTTGGTTTGTGCATATACCATTTGTCAGTATGGTCAAAGTAAATCCCTTTTCCAACCATAGTCTTGTATTTCTTTTGTGCTAGTTTTATGTATTCATCTATGTTATTTACTGTTTCATCTCTGTCATCATATAACCTACACTTGCTATTCTTCTTTACTTAGATATAATTAATTCTTATGGTATCATTTTATGTTGCTATTAAAAGAGATTCAGTTTCTCTTTTCAGATTTCCCCTTCTTAGCCATGTCCAGGTTATCTCATATATAATTTTCTTAGTTAGTCTCTTAAAGTATCCATATGGTTGTTTTTCTTCCCATTTGTGTCTTCTATATTTTTGATTGTTGTTTTTCTATTTGTCTTTAAGTTATTTCTGTTGATATTAGTGTTATCAATTTTTTGGCTCTTTTTTGTACTGTCTTCAGATCCCTAAATTGTTACATATTATTATGATTATTGTTTGTCCAACTTTAGTCATTTTAAAACTGTATAACTAATTATAATTCTATAAATTTTATAAGTATTATATTATTTCATAAATTTTATATTTTTGATTTTATCTTTATTTAGTTTTATAAATTTTACTTTCATAATTTTGTTATTATGATTATATATTCCAAGAAGAAAGAACTCAGATCTCACCTTGAAGGTTCCTTAACAAGACTGTTAAGTAATGCCTTAATGCTATACAGAACACCTTGACACTATACACTGATTGTAGGCTGAGGACTTAGAAGTGATATTTTGATTCTTAGCAGAGTGCACTGATATTCTAATCCGAGGTGCAAGTACTGATTTATATATAAATAATGCTATCATTTTTATGGGTACTATGCTAGTATGCATATAACACCAACAGCTTTCTGAGTAAGAAAAAAATCAAGCTTTTATGAATTAAACTGGACTTGTCTGGTTAGTCTGGCTGTGAGATTAAATCCATCTGTTGTCAGCTTTAGTATTGTTTGGGTGTATAGATGTACATGCATTGCAAAAATGCATGAATAATTTTGTTTTTATGTTTTCTAATTGTTGGAAAACTACTTGACGGTGAGAAAGAATGAATTATATGTTACATGTTACAGGAAATTAAGGACCAGCCTACACAGGCAAGTGTCTATTCCCATAGACATATATTGTATGCATGTCTATACAAATATATAGGGTCTCTCTAAAAATATATGCATGTGTACTTTGTGTTTAAAAATCAATTGTGATTGATAGATTGATAGATTCCTCAGCTATTTGATTGATATCATTATGTAATGATGTCATCAGCCAGTTTTGTAAATGTGTATTAAATGCATGTCAACTGATTAAAAGTTCATGCTAAAAACTGGATTTAAAAGGAATTTTGAAATTCAAAATTTAAATTTTAAATATAAATATATTCAGGCCATGATTCATCACGACTACTGAATTGCAGAAAAAAACAATTGTGCTGGATTATGTATATATGTAAACTTACAAATTTAGCCAAGAACATTATTAGTAGACCAGAGAAAAATATGGGGACCTTGGAGATGGATTAAGGAGGAAGTTGGATATTTAGAAGAAGACCAAAGTGATGACAATGTACCAACTGCAAGACAACTTTATACCTTTATCACAAGTGATTCAGATTCTACTTTTACAAGAACTTCAAAAAGAACCTCTGAAGAAATAAACAAGTGTCCATATTGTTTATGTTTTTGATTCACTTTTCAACTGCAGATAATTATTTTGCTTCTCCCTAAGAAAGGATTCTGCAAAACAGTCTCTCACAATTACCAGCATTTTCTATTTAACATATTCATTTTGGTGCTGTCCAGGTCTGTAATCTACTGTGGGCTATCCAGTAATATAAGGGGTTTGATTTTCAACATACCGGATCAATGGCACATTTTTATGATCATGTCTCCTTTTATTTTTATGAAATATTTTCAAGGTGATCATTAGATGAAGTGGCAGTGTTGAATATTCTCTGTATTCATTAGATTTAACTCTACTTAAATTCTTGTGAAGAGACAAAGTTTGTATCATAAGTCCCAATACACAATCATTTCAAATATAACTGTGGAAAGACAGATTTCAATCAATTATATCTACTCACAGTACTTATCCATATTACATACAGCTTGTAAGAGGATCATTATTAGAAATAACTGTAGTACAATCTGGTAAACTTTTTATTAAACTGATATGCCATTTTCCATGGTAAAAATGTACTCACAATTTTCTCTTTATTCATTGTAGCATGCCCCATCATGACAAGATGGTTAATGCTCAAAATAAAGGAAAGATATTAGAAAATCCTACTACTGGATTGGAAACCATTTTGTCAGCTCTATTCATTGCTAACCTAACACCTCCAATTTGTAAGAATCTGTGAATTCAAGGATCTTTAAACAAATTAGAAACCATTTACTTGTATATATATAATTGTACATGTTGAAATGTATTCAAATCTCTCTCTGTTTGCTTGTGTATTGGACACTGTAAATACATTTGAGTATCTTGACATCTTTATGTATCCATGTGGGTGCACGTATATTTTGTCGGTGTATTAGAAGTCATTGGCAATTATTCAAAAACATTTATCTTCCAACTGAGCCTATGATGCCCTGTCATTTCTTCATGTTGCCAGGTCACAGAAGCCCATTAGGAGGCAAGTTTTAGAAAATCCTCCAATTTATCTTCTATGAACTTTGAGTGCTTTATAGTTTTTAATTTTAAGCACATGAACTGCTTAAAATATTTTCTGGGATGTAAATCCTGACAGGCATAAATTTAGAATGAATTAAGGCATTGTTGGCTGATGCAGATGATTTGGTTAAGAATGTTCTTAGTATTTTGTATAAAGAAATAACTTTGGAAGTATAGAATTTTATTGTAGATATGATATTTTCTGAATTTTACCTTATTGTGTTACATAGGTCTCTTTTTAAAATTTTGATGCTTAACATATGAATAAATATATAGATAAAAACATCTGACAGAATGGAAATGAAATAAGACAAGGAAATAAAGTTTATACAGGGTCTGCCAGAATGATCACTAGGGTTTAGAATGTAAATAAAAAAAAGCAACATAGATCTTATTCAGAAGTTGCAATAAAATTTGATTTTACCTTAAGAAAGGACAATATTTGCCATTTTGTTTTGTTATTGTCATCACTTTGTTTTAAAGATTGTATCATCCAAAAACATGACTGCATGAGTTATACACGTGAGAACCCTCACCATGAAGTTCTGCTGTACTCACCTAATCATTGCTTCTGGTATTGTTTTGATTTCATGATAAAATCTTTCAATTTATCTGTTGTGTGTGGCCTACATTTAAAGAGATGAGTTTCCTAGTATCCACAAAGGAAGTAATAGCAAGGTAATAGATCAGGTGAGAAAGCTGGCCACAAGATGTCACCATGTGTGAGATGAGTTGCTTTGGAAAAATTTCTATCAGAGCTTCCATAGATGCATGATGTTCACCATTCCATGTCGTGATGACAACTGAAATGGCCTGACTGCTGCTACTCAGACATTTTTTCTCACCTGGTCACCCTCTGTAAGTATCTGCCAGCCAATGATGTTTTTTGCTCCTTCTCTTGATCTTTATGAATAGTAGCTGTCCTCATTAGCTAGCCAATGAAAATATAATATGAAATTAATATGTAATTGGCTAACCAATTGGAAATGTTTAGGTTTACAAATTTCTTATATAAAATATGGGCTTTGAGATTGTTTTAACCAGAGGAAAGAGATTAATAGAGAAGACAACACTCTGAAACTACTTCCAGAAAAAGTCCTTCTGCTTGAAGAAGATCTTGCTACAAGAAGAGAACTCCAGTGAAATAAGTAAGTTCCAGACCTCCAAAGTTCTTTGGACAGATAATGTTGCATACTCATATGCAGATGCAGAAACATAACGACGCAATGAAGATGAGCGGACACAGGTCTTTAGAAAAATATACCTCTCACTTTATTGAAAGGGTTGTGTGTGAGAGGGAGTTGGAGACAGAACAGAACTGCAACATATTGACCCCCACTCTTATGGCCATAACTGCGTTTATTTCCCGTTCTCCTGGGCTGCTCAACCGGGGGCTTTGGGGCCCAGCCTCTCTTGGACATAGTCCTCATTCCAGCATCTTCTCTCCAACTAACTGAACTCCAACTGCTTAATCGGGGGTCCTGAGGGCCCCCTCTGCTAGGTGCTGGTTCTCTCTACAGCATCTTATCTCCAACTGATCTGAACTTCCTGTCGCCGGGGTTATATAATAATTTGACGCCCACCTACTTCCTGCGAGCGTCACAATTTCGCACTCAATTCGACCCCTTAACAGTCAAAGTTATATCCTGATAGTCCTTGACTGGATGCACCTGTTATTTACACAGGTGCATTTCCTATTTTGACAGCTTGGCCGGGTCGGAGGTCAAAATGCAGCACTAAAAGACCACCTTTTTCATTGGAAAACTCTATTTTAATTAGTATAAAGCAAATACACCAACCAAGTTGTCTTTTCTCTGCTACCTAGTGTACAGAACTTTTTCTTTTACTATTGTATATGGCTACATAATCATATTGCAATAAAGATTGTTCTTGTTAAAGAGAGTTGTCCTTTCCTTGTAGTTGCCAACATCTTTGGCAGCTCAATCCTACTAAACTCTCAACCTGTCATGAGAAATTCTGACCAAGTTGCATCAAACCCTGTCTGCAGACCTGTAAAAACAGTGTTGGCTCAGAAAGCATTGACAAAGCAACTAGTTAGATGACATTTGTGGTCATCTCAGTGATAGAACCACACACCTAAAGAAGGTTGGGGAGAGTACAGCAGCTGTAACATTGTCAATATAATGACCAAGATGGGGAGTATTGTCTAATTTGTGTAAATTATGTAAAAAAATGAGATAAGTTATTATTTACACTATTTACTTGTCTCTAAGTATTATCTTCATCTTGGTTGTTATATTCACAATATTCTGGCTGCTGTACCAGCCAGAATATTGTGAATATAACAACCAAGATGAAGATAATACTTAGAGACAAGTAAATAGTGTAAATAATAACTTATCTCATTTTTTTACATAATTTACACAAATTAGACAATACTCCCCATCTTGGTCATTATATTGACAATGTTACAGCTGCTGTACTCTCCCCAACCTTCTTTAGGTGTGTGGTTCTATCACTGAGATGACCACAAATGTCATCTAACTAGTTGCTTTGTCAATGCTTTCTGAGCCAACACTGTTTTTACAGGTCTGCAGACAGGGTTTGATGAAAAGACAGGGTTTCATTGAAAAGAAAAGTGTCATTACAAAGATGAGATAGCTAAGAAAAAGAATTAACTGATATTCCAATGTATGGACAGTGGAATGAGAACAGTTTACCCCTGTGGATTGAATAAAGAGTTTGAGTCAAAATTCCCTAAAGGTCACCAACTATGAAAAAAGACACCTGAAGAAGGCTGGAGAGTAGAGCTGCTGAAATGTGAATATAACAACCAAGATGAGGACAATAGTCCAAGACATGTAAATTGTGTGAATTGTAATAACTCTGCTTCTCAGAAATTTAGACAGATATTAGCATTAATTTGTATGGAAAAATTTTCAGAACATTCTCAGATCTCAAAATAAGCTTTCTGAGAGTTTCAATATGCTTAACAGTGCTACAGTGATTGCAGAAAAATATGACTTTAATTTTGTGAGGACATGTAGATTAAGGTCAAGTTTGCAGGATGTTTTCAGTACCAATAAAGACTTATATCACAAAAAATTGCCAGAAGCTAAGCAATCAAGCATACTGTAGTATTTGAAATCTTCCACATCAACCACAGCAGACAATCTTGACCTTTGACATCAAGGCAGGCAAGCACAGAAGGTTATTTTTATTGGTCATGGAAAAGCCATCTTGAAACTATGTGTGACCCTCATCCTATATCAGTGAATGATGTCACAATCATAATACAGAAGATTAAAGGACTTGTCTCACAAAATGCTTATTCTGGTTCATTTAATATACAGTCAGTAATTATCTACACTTATGATATAATGTTAGAACAACAGTACAGTGAGGATAATTATCAGCTCAGTCTTGAAGTTAGATGAACTGAAGAAAACAACACTGTATGGTACTTAACTGTGGAACATTAGTAAATTCAGCTTTGATGTTAAAAGCTTAACTAGAATTCCCAGAGTTTGACCTTGATAATGAAACTAATACTGAGAGCTGATACCACTTGATGGTTATATTTGTGAGATATAATTATTACTTTGCTTATTGATGCAAATTTAGCACATTCTCTGAGCAAATTTTTATTTAAAGTATTTAAAACTGGTTTCTAGCAGTTGTTGAATGAGATAACAGTCTAAATAATTTGTAAAAGGTGATATATTAAATTAAGCAATTCTCTGCCTGCTCAACATCAGATGGATGACAACTTGGGAGTCTATGGATATAAAGAAAGGTATCAAAAAGTAAATATAAGGGTATGAAGAACACAGGATTGTTCAAGTGCAGCACCCTTCATACTCACCACACCTTGCTCTGAGCAATTTTTTTCTTGCTTCCCTGAGTTGAAGATTCATCTCATGAGTAAGACTTGAGGACATGGAAGACATTAAAAGAAACACAATGGTGCAACCATATGATTTTTAATACTGCTTTGACGAATGGAAAACTTGCTGGAATAAGTAGCTTAAATGTCATGGCACTATTATCATATTAACATTTCATTCATTATTCATTTCTGTCTTGATAAATACAGCTTCAGTTTTGATACTTTTTGAATACAACTTATATTCTATATTTCTATGGCAAGCTTATTAAACATAGTTCCATGAGGAGAGTCCTCATGGTGTAATGGTTAATGTGCTGGACTGTGGCATTGTAGTAAGTGAGTTCAAACTCCAGTCACACTATTTTGTTCATTTTCAGACTAATGCCTTTGGGAAAGGTATGAACCCCATTATTCCCCATTTATAGGTTAAACAGTACCACTACTGTTCTTCTACAAGGATGACTTTACCATTAAATAACCCACAAAGGTTGATATGCCTTTAGATAAAAAAACCCAAAACAAATCATCGTTTCATATGAAAATTTTGAAGATGAAAAATATCAAAGATCTTTGAAAAATATTTCTAATGAACTAGTTTATTCATGATGTCTTTTTTATCAATCTGTATTTACTGTTATAAATATAGTGTGTAGCTGAGAGTATGATTAAAACTATTACCCTGTTGGTGAGGCTTAGAATATACCAACTGCATTCTCTGCAGAGAAGTATCCCATAAAAAAGGGGGTTAACCTGGATATGACCCTAAACTACATCTAGTAGTAAGGCTCTTGGTCTGTAAATATGGGGAGTGTGGAATACCCCTTCATTTCCATTATGGCCTGGTCCACTCTGACCCAGTGAGTCAAATAGATCTATTTAAAAGTTATTTTTATTAAGAATAGTTACTTGAATCTCTAATTGTTTATTATAGATTGTTATCATTGGTTACTTGAAACCATATAATTGTGTGTAAACATATGATTATTATAAAATAAAAATGTTTTTTCAATTGTAGGCAAGAAGCTGTTACCTACTATGAACAAGGAAGGAATCAAGCACGCCTAGCAGATTGTTACTATATTATTGAAGATTTTGTAGGCTTGGAGAAAATGGTCAGTGCTTTACCTGAAAATCATGAACTTTTGCCAGTAAGTATTTTTTGGTAAACAAGAATAAACATTAATATTTCCGAAGGTTTGTTGTATTTTTTTTTGTTGGCCAAAAAATTCCACAGAACTTTGAGCATCTGTTGTTTCTAATTACTACCACTTGCTCTGCATTGGTATTAATCTTGGAAAGATTTGAAATTGATACATTTCCTTTCTTAGGGGAAAGAAAAGAAAAAAAAATTCAAGTCATGTAGTTTGTGGATCATTTTAGTTGTAATATTATACCAGCATTTTAAAGAGAATAGTGCTAAGAGATTTGAACTGATTTAGGGGCTTTTTGTGTGTGAAAACCATGGACCATGTTATGTCTGTACCTATTCCCCAAAAAAAAAGAAAGAAATGAAAAAAAAAAAGAATCTGTAACCACCTCAACCCCTAAAAAAGATCAGAAATGAATGTTTATTGTGTATTCTCTTTAAATGTGACCATAAACATTTTGTTGTTTAGACTGGGCTCATTGAATGTGTTGTAGATTGTTGTTTAGACTGGGCTCATTGAATGTGTTGTAGATTCTTCTTGCCAAGAGTTGATATTTCCTTGAGAAATAAATAAATATATATATATATATATATATATATATATATATATATATATATATATATATATGATATCATAAAAATAAGTAACTGTATTTAATTTACAGTTACTCAAGCTTTGCTAGCCTGTTAGTTTTAAACCTTTAAAAATAAACATTGCTGACCTGTGATTATCACTTGTTCGGAATTAATTCAGTGGGTTAATAGAAATCTGTGGGTCAGTTTCCTAGTTTTTAGAGTTTAGGTGAGATAAATTATACTAGCTTCAAATATTCGTCTCATAAATTATAAAAAATTTCTAATACCTACTTCATTGATGTAATACAATTCTGAACTAGAAATTACATACATACATAGTACTAAAAGATAAGATGGGCAAAATTTATATGTGTGGCTCAAGGCTACTTTTGGCTGCTTTTAAGCTCATATTTTACTGCTTAGGCTGTAGAATATGCCAACTGCATCTCTGCAGAAGAGTAAGACCCTCCTCCTTGAAATGTTGCAGGTTATGTGATCACTTTGGCTGTTGGGTCATGAAATTCTCAGCTACCAGAATCCCATCCTCAAGCACTACAGGGTGCTTCTCATGGCCAACAGGTGGTCTCATTGAAGGGGGTGGTCTTACCTTTGTGCAGATGTGCAGTTAGTGTATTCTACAGCTCTAGCTGACAGGGCAAGTAGGTAAACTGGTCTAAGAGAAGAAAAAACTGAATTCAAAATCAAAGGTTGTGGGGCTTTACAACTCAACCCAATAAAAATCTACTTACTACTGAAACTGCAGCACATGTGGTATGATTTTGGCCCTATGTCTACATAAGAATCTGCAGGATCAACAAAGTAACTCTATTTGTGTTTGTTGATGCCTTATGGTTTGACAGTTCTTGGTATCCCATGTTTTTTTTTCATCTTGAGAGAAATTAGATATTTTTTAAGCCTTTTATTTAAAAGTGTTTGATAATAAAATTTGTTTAAACTACATCAGAAACATTTCCATTTGATGATCTTAAAAACAAAGAGAATAAAGTCAATCCTTCAAACAATCAATTTTTGATGTAAATGATATGACTCTTCTTTGGTGGCTATACTTAATTGTCATCTTTATTTGTATGGAAAGACATACCACTGAAAGGCTCCATTTTCCAACACACAAAATGTTATGCTTTATTCATGAAGAAATCTATGTCAGTTGGGTTTGGGTTTCTTTGTATAATGGCATATCAACCTTTATGGGTTATTTAAGGCCAAAGCCATCCTTATAGAAGAACAATAGTGGTACTATTTAACTCATAGCTGGTGGGATTTTGGAGGTTCATACTTCTCTCAAGAGTTTTTATCCAAAAGGGAATGTAATGGCAAGATTGGAGTTTGAACTTGCTTACTATGATGTTGGAGTCCAGCATGTTAACTATTTCACCTCAGGGACTTCTCTTATGATAGTCTAGCATGGATTCTGCGAGTAAAAATAAGCAAACTAACAACAGACTAAATGTTATCTTAAATTTCATTGAAGAATTATTATACTTTCTTCCTCATCATGCCAGTTAAAAACACTGAAAGGATTTAATGCTTAACATCAGAACTTCTTAATTATAACCTTTGGTAAATTGTTTGAAGATATAAGAAAGTGAGTTTGCCATATTTAATGAAAACTATTTCACAAAGGACCTGCGGCATTCAGAGTGGGATTTTTTATTAATTTTAATGATAATTTTATTTTATTTCATTTATTAAAAATGTATTTCCATGGATAAAAATTAAAATTTCAGGCCCTGTATTTTAATTTTACCTTTTCATTATTTTTTTTCTTTTTTAAATCTTTATTTTTATTCTTCTTATTAAATAATTTTTTTTCTCCTAAAGACCTATTATAAAAAAGGGATATTTTTGAATTCCATATTTTTTATAAAATAATTCATTCAAGATATAATTGTTTTTAAATATTTTCTTTTATGAAAATATTATTATATGAGTTGTTAACTGGCAAACCGTTTACTGTTTGACTTTTCTGTTTTATTTTGTTGTACAAACAGCGAAAGTATCTAGTTTTCTTTCTGCATATAATTCATCCTGTTCAGGTTTCAGGTAAACATCCTATCACTTGCATTGCATGAAGGAATTTTACTTGCATATGCATATATAATTACAAATATTGGATTTGTCTGGCACAAAGTCATTATTGTAGGGCACTCAATGATTTTTGTTCTCTATTATATATATATATATGTTTGTGTGTGTTTCACATACTATTTGTAGCATATCTGATTTTGTATTTAGTGTTTAAAGAGTTGGACAGACAACCTTGTAAGGGCCTACTCTTCTTAAAATGACTATGTTTTTAGTGTGATCTTTTAAATAAAGGCATTTGTTGTTGTTGTCCGTAGTAGTAGGAGGAGGAGGAGGAAGAGACTGTTTGACTTGCTCTTTAGATATTATCTTATGATGTGGCACCTTTTACTCTTGTGTGTGTGTATTGATATTAATTTGCACACATATATTTGCATGTGTGTATATATATATTTGTGTACACTTATCTACTTAATATATACCTTCTGTGTGCATAATGTTTTCTACTAGTATAAAAAACAACAACATAGTATTGTGGAACAAATAAAAGGTTATTTTTGACATTCCTTGAAGGTTGCCAAATTTATTAGTCATTTTAAAAAAGTCAGATGGTTCAGTGGCCACAATGTTGGGATAAAGTAACCAAGATAAAAAAAAAAAACTGGTTTTAAAAAAATGTAGAATAATCAAAATACTTTGATTCAGAAATTTAGAAAAAACATTGACTTTACTGTCATAACTTACCTTATTACTCATTAATTCAGTGTTGATCTTACTGGAATGGAAAATCTACACATTATTTAATATATATTATACTTATCCAAATTTTATATGTTAGTGTATTTGTTATTCTATCACAGCAAAAATATCAGACCATACTGCAATTTTTGTTTTGGCAATAAAGTTAAATTGCTCTGAGAATAAGATCATTTCCTGTCCAGTTATGTCACCAATTTTTGAGTAATTTTTGATTAAGTGTGATATGAAATTGACTTAAAAATGTTTGCCTAAGGAAAATAGCTTAAGGTCTATAAACTGCTATTTACAGTCGTTTCCTTGAGTTTTTCTTTTAGAAAATGAGAAGAATAAGATGGGAAAAAGCATTGACCAGTTAGTAATTTCTCTGTCAATAATAGTGGCAGGCATACCAATGATGATATTAATTAATAATGATAATTGAATTAATTCATAATTAACATTTTCAAATAATTATAACATAAATTTCATAGAAGTGATTTGACTATAGACTGATTACGCAGTAGAAAATTGTTTTCTTTTATTTTCAAATAAAAATGCTGGAAACTTTTGCACATACATGTATATATATCTTGTCAAAATCCCTATGCTTTTTACCTTAATACTGCTTTTCTTTTATTTTCAGAAAATATCAGCCATGTTTGTCACAGTTGGAATGTGCGATCAAGCTGTGGAAGCTTACATTAAGGTCAGAGAAAAATTTTTCACAATAAGAAAATTTTTTTTTTCCTTTGAAGTTTTGTTAGGCTGTCAGCAATAAAGCAGTGTGGAAACATTTAACTATTGATGCAAGTTACAGTAAAAATTAATTGAAAAATTTTGCTGCTTAACTCAAAAGGATATCTACTACAATGTTAAAAATTTTAATCTATGTTTCAGATAATTATCAGTATATCTAATCCCCGACACACTTATGAATTTTCTTCTTTTTTTTTAGGCGGGAGGGGGTGCAAAGTGTAACTTCATTAAATTTAGGTGAGGAATAAATCGTTTAATTTTTTTTTTTAAAGCTTTTTATTATCAACTAAAAAAGTTAACTTCTATATATCTAATTTATGTTGATATGCTATTAATCGTTTGAGACAGACCAGCCTTTTAATCAAAAACCTTTTATTCTATGCCTAGAATTTTGGGAATTGCTTTCCTTGTACATTCATATTTACATTTTTGTGTAGTTGTTTCTTAAAAAATATATTTTTTGCATGCAATCATATTGAATATGAATAATTTTTAAACAGATCTATTTGACACATAGATAGGACCCTAATAGGTACTACTACAATGGGTCAGAGTGGACCTGGGTGTAATGGCAATGAAAGGGGTACTCTATATTCTTCAGATCTGTAGAACTGGAGTCTGACCATTGTTGGATAGTGACAAGAAGATTCCTCTGACATGCTGTATAAGTTGTGTGGGTGGCATAACAGGATATGCGCTTGTTTTTTAGGGTAAACAAGACGTCCCAGCAGAAATGCTGCATAAGTTGTGGGGGTAGCATAACAGGATGTCCATCTGTTTCTCAAGGTAAACAGGATACAAGTATTCCTCAGTGGAAGTGCTGCATAAGTTACATGGGTGGTATGCTAGACAGGAGCTGTGTTCACGCACAACACATTGGTGAAAGGTGTGGCCATGAGGATTGTGTGTGTGTCTGGGAAATTATATAAACCAAGGAAGATTACGACTTGAGGAGATACGACCTGAGAGAATGAAGAAGACCAACAGAAGAGTTACTAGACATTATGCTGCACTGGACATTAGCCTTGCTCCAGACTACCCATGGCTGAGAGGTAGAGAAAAGCCTTAGCTGACAAGGCCCGCAAAAGTAGAGAAGTGAGGAAAATCTCAGATGATTCAGTGCCTTGGGATAGTCCTGACAAGACTCGCAAAAGTGGAAAAGCAAGTAGAAAGAAGATGATCTCGTGCTTTGAGATGGTCCTAATGAGTCTCACAAAAGAAGAGAAGTGAGTAGAAAGAAGATGATATGGTGCCTTGAGATGGCTCTAATGAGACTCGTGAAAGTAGAGAAGTGAGTAGAAAGATGATCTGGTACTTTGAGATGGCCCTAATGAGTCTTGCGAAAGAAGAGAACTGAGTAGAAAGAAGATGATTTGGTGCCTTGAGATGGCTCTAATGAGACTTGTGAAAGTAGAGAAGTGAGTAGAAAGAAGATGATTTGGTGCCTTGAGATGGCCCTGTATGAGACTTGTGAAAGTCGAGAAGTGAGTAGAAAGAAGATGATTTGGTGCCTTGAGATGGCCCTGTATGAGACTTGTGAAAGTCGAGAAGCGAGTAGAAATTAAGATTATTCAGTGCCTTGAAGTGGCCTGGTACCAGTCTCGTGAGAGCAGAATGAAGAAGCGGTTCACTGAAGATTTGTATCTCACCCTGTGTGTATATCTCAACCATCTTCAACTCACTCCCTCACTTAACTATTTTGTACATTTCGGGTAATAAAAGGTAAAGAAAAGAGGCAGATTATATTTCTATACATCAGTGTTGTATACAACACCATCAGATGCAGTTTAGTGACATACCCAGAGCACCCTTTTATGGGGGGAAGTCTTACTCCTCTGTAGAGAATACAGTTTGAATATTCTAAGCCCTACCAACAGGGCAATTTTCTTTATTAAATACTTTGTTTATTCTAAGTTACACTCACAAGCTACATTTAAACTATAGTTTTATATAGTATGCTTTTAATAATGGACTCTTCCACTAAAACCATTTCAGCATTTTATTTTCTTAAAAAAATAATCTCTTAGTTGGTTGATTGGTTGGATTTATGACATGTCAATCCTTATTGTGTTACTTACTGTCAAACTTAGTCTTCTTTTTTTTTTTTTTTGAATCAATTGTATGGTTTCAAGTAACTAATGATAATTAACTGTAAACAATTATAGCTTCAAGTAACTATTCTTAATACAAATAATTTGCACACACTTATATGGTTTTAAGTACTCCTATCTAATACTAATAATTCACAAAGATTTGTTAGAATGTTTAATAAATGTATTTTTATTGTTCTTTCCTTTTAATATTCTTTATAATTACAAGTAATAAGTTATTGTACTAATTACTTTGTAATGATACTAAAGCACATATAACTCAAGTGGTTTACAGTACCTTGCTTTTAATAAATTGTTTAAATACTGAGCTGGCTTATCAATATTTATCTTTGTGGATCCGACTGGAATCAGTGCTTTCAGTGTGACTTTACAGTCAGCTGTATTTAAGTTTTTTGGAGAAAGGAATGTCTGTAAGACAGGCCAACCTCAACTGTTATCACATAGGTGTGTGTATGATACAACTGTAGCTCACTAATCATTACTTTTATATATTAAGTGGATGTATGATAATTTCTAGGACTCACATTATTACTCAAATTGAAATAGTCTAGAAAATGTGCCAAATTTAATTTTTGAAACTTTTATACAAGCTTTTGGTGTGTTTGATCCCATTTCACTTATTCCTACTTTTTCCATGGCCAGCGCTATGTTAGTTGTTCTTGGGTGGAATTCTCAAACAACTTTTTTATGCTGACACTCAATGTGAGAACCAATAATGTTGGGTTCCAAAAAGCTCTGTTATACATACTAAGGGTTTACATTATTATTGTCTCTGGTATGGCAATAAATGCATCCTGTGGTGAGGCTCCATTTCTGGAGATCTCAGAAATATGGAGTCACCCCTTTGTTAGCATTATTTCCTGGTTTACTCTGACACAGACCAGGTTGGGTCTTATTTATGGGTCAAATAGATCTGTTTGAAAATTACTTGTATTGGAAATATTTGAAACTATATAACTATGTACAAATTATTCTATTGAGTATAGTTAGTTGAAGGCATAATTGTTTACCAGGTATTATTATTAGTTACTTGAAACCATATAATTGGTTGAAAATTATTAGTATTAGATAGGAATACTTAAAACCATATAACTGTGTGTAAATTATGAAAACCATATAATGGTGTGTAAAATATCAAGAGTAGTTACTTGAAACTATAAGTGTTTTCAAATGATTATCATTAGCTATTTGAAACTATCTAATTGCTTGCAAAAAGAAATTGGCTGACTTTAGCATTAAATAACCTAACTAGGATTGGCATATCAAAATCCAACCAACCAACCATCATTTCTTTTCTTTTTGGCATCAGAATATTTTGTTACATTTTCATGGATAATCTTATTTTAATTGTTGAGTTAGAAGAAATATTTTAAAATACATATTTAACTGTGTTATTCTATGTGAAGTTATTTTTTCTCTAGACAATGCCAAGTAACCCTGCTCATGAGGAAATGTTGAAAAGAGGATTCTAGATAAAAATGGCACAAGTGAAAAACTAGGAAAAATGGCAGATTTATCAATAGCAATAATCTAAGAAAAAAGATCTAATCGAATAAAATAAATAAAATGTAAATGTAACAGGTAATATTCATTTAAAATCTAGTCATATGATTACTAATTGCTAGCAATTATAAAATTACTGGAAAGTATCGTAAAAATATATTATTCGACATTGTAGTTAATCTCTGAAAAAAAAAGCAAACATGGATATATTTCAATTTCTTTAAGATTATTATTATCATTATTTTTTTAGTTTTAGAAAAGAAAACATTAACATGGTTTCAGTGGAAGAGTCCATTGTTTCAAACAAATAATACCAAACTGTTGTTTTAATGCAGCCTGTGAGGGTCACTTAAAATAAACAAAGCACTTCAAATTGTTATTTTAATTAAATGTGTTGTTCTTTTTTGTAGTCTTTTTACATATGTTTTTTTTTACTGAGCACTGGAAAAGAGACCTGTCTATTTGTATTACTTTTAGCAGTCTTTTACTAAACTTAGTTTGACAAAAGGCCAGAAGTATGGGTCACCTAGCGTCTTTGCATCTATTTTTGTAGGATGCAAAAGCTTCAAGAAAAATATCTTGCAGTTATACACTTATATATAAAAAATCTATTTATTCTTTATACTTGTGTAGTTTCTGAAAAATAACTGAATTATTTATACTTTTGCATAGAATTAGTGTGGAGTATCTGTGTACTCTGCCTCGGATCAAAGTCTCACTCCTTGGTAATTTTGCCAAAGATCAGTGTAATATGAAGAATGTCTGAAAGGTACAAATGGGCATAAATCAACTGGAATTAAAACACTGGGAAAGCTGTTAGCACAAAGCAACAGGAGATATACAATATTTTTTGTAATAGGCAGAATAGCATTAATATTGAGAACATACATTTATGATCTTCCAACAAAGATGACTACCACGATCAAGCTGTGATTAAACAAGCACAAAAATATAATTGAAATTTACTGGGAACAAAAGTTCCCAGTGAATTTCTATTATATTTTAGTGTGTATCATTGTGTATCATCATCATCATGTCATGCCGCCAGCACAGATCTCCCTGACCCTCTCCCGCCACCCATCCCTATTGTCCATCACTCCCAGTAGGTCTTGAAGGCTACATCCTGTATTGGCACAGAGATGTTGTATATAGGTTCTAGGTGGTCGTCCTGCCTTTGCTCGTCCATGTAATGGGGTCCACAGGAGTATGAGTTAGTCCCTACTTCTCCAGCAGTGCCCCGCATGTCTGGTTCATCTAACTTGAATAGTTTTTGTGATGGGTGGTAGGTAGCCATACAGCTGCTGCTTTGTGGGATGCTGCTTCCAGGTGTGTGTAGTGAACATATAAGTAGGAAGCTGGTGTTATTGCATTCACAAAGGGACATACAACTCTGCTGGATTAGTCTTGTCCACATTCATCAATAATCATCATCATGTTGTACTGCTAGCATGGATCTTCCTGACCCTCTCTCATCGCTCGACCCTATCATCCATCGCTCCCGGCAGGTCCTCCTGGCTACATCCTGTATCAGCACAGAGCTGTTGTTTATAGGTTCTAGCTGCTCCTCCTGCCTTTGCTTGTCCACAGAAGTACACCACTTATGCATTCGTCCTTACTTCTCCATTAGTGTCCCATATGTCTGGTTCATCTAATTTGGATAGTTTTCATGATGGGTGGTGGATGGCCGTACAGCTGCTGTTTTGTGGGGTGTTGCCTCCAGGCAATGCAGCTTGCAGCATTCTTGTGTAATTGCCGTCAAGCTTTTGCTCACTGCGTTTAGTTAGTGTCCATGTGGTGCATCCATATAGCAGTATTGACACGACCATTGCTTGGAAAAAACTACATTTTATTTTATTGATCAGGTCTGACTTCCATATGACTGATAGCCTATCGATGGCTGTCCATGGCTTTGCTAGTTGTGTGTTGATGTCTTTCTCGGTTGATGAGACACTGTTTCCTAGGTAGGTGAACTTGTCCACTAGTTTCAGAGACCACCATTTAATTTGGACATGTTACCTCTTTGATTAAAGCACATGTATTCTGTTTTTTCTGCATTGACATGGAGGTCTATGCCACCTGCTGCTTGTTCCAACAAGTGTCTCATCAGTAGGTACCTTTTTGAACTGACTTACTATGTCTAGACTCACCATCTGGTTGGAATGAATGGGAGAATTACTGATTCTCTCCATGAAGTGGGCAGAGTTCTTAACATACGATGAGGACTTACCCGTTAGTGGGCTGATGATCTCCACAAGGAAACGACTCAATGGGTTACATGCTGAACCTCAGTTGCTGACAATGGCTCTTAATAGAATACCATCCTTATGTGTTTTTGGAAGGCCATATATGTATGGTAGCTTATGGTAATATTGAGTTAGCTGTCTGTATTTCATTTGTGGTATGAGATCTTTGTTTTTACTGAGGATCTGTGACAACTTCCTTTCTGTCTTCAGGGTCGAGTCCTTCTTTTTCTTTTACAATAGCCCACATTGCAATTCAAATCTGCCAATTTGTTGGAGTTTTCCACCATATCTATTACTACAGTAGCATTGCTTTTGTCTGCTTGGAGGATTATGATATTGTCATCATCTTGTAGTCTCTCCACTTTTGAGATGTTTGGTTTTGGAGGCTTCAATTTCCCAAGTACTTGTCTCACTTTCCATCTTAGATCATCAGCCTGGGCCTTGGAAATTTTCAAGACTGCATCCTTGATTGGAGCTATCTAATCTAATTAAGGGATCCACTTAATAGTAGTAGTGAAGTTGAGACCTTTGTTTAGAACTGATTTTTCAGGTGTAGTTAGCTGTCACTGACTGATGTTGTCAATGGCTTTCACTGATGAGTAATAGGCTTGGATTTTCATATTTTGGGTTTTTATCTACTCCAACTTCATAATTTAGCAAGCCTTGACTTCTTGAAATTCTTGTTCATATGATTTATCCGAATATTGTTGGATTCAGATTCTATCTTCCATTATTGAGATTCTTTCCAGGAATGGGGTAAGTTTGCTTGTGATTTCAGACTGTAGTTGGTGTTTCCTCCAATGGTTATTATGAATTCTATCTTGGACTATTTCATGCTCTAATCTTTTTGCAACTTGTCATGCCCTCCTGGAATTAACTGGGATTTTCAATGGTGAAAGTAGCTTGAGATCTCAGCCTCTATAGAGGAATGTAAGATGGTTTATCATTCGTACCAATTTTTGATTTAGTCTTTCTAATTGTCTCCGTTGATGTATTATATCGGGTCTGTACCAACTGGATATTAGTTGTTTAAATTTCTGAGATGGAATTTATGGTTAACAAAATCAGAGCAGGCAAACCCATGGATTAAATAAAGGATATGGTTCAAAGTTCTATGTAGTCTCCTGAGTTTGACAAGAAACACAGAAGGACATATCAGCCAAAACGTGAATATAACAATAACAATGAAGACAACAGTCTGAAAACCTTGAATGATAAAAATCAAGTTTCATCTTATGATTATTTTATTTTTAATTTTTTTTGTAATGTAGTTATTAAATTCCCATGGGCACAGATACTACACTTTGATACTTATGTTTATTCCCTCCCCATTAAGACAATTTTGACCTTAGTTTGGTTTAATATAGAGGTTGACACATGTCTGTATGGGCCAGGACAAACATTTCCCCACCCTGATAATTTGTGTCATGAAGGTATTAAATTACTGCAATTCTCCATCTATAGTGCATTGGTGGATGCTGCCTCAGTGTTGGAATTCTAAGAGCTTGGCTTATCTCATATTTTTGCATCCTGTCTGAAGATGAGAATATAAGAAAAAGAACAGATATAACACTATGATTCTATGCAGAAGCACTAGTGAACAACACTTTAATCCTAAGCACAGTATATAGATACTATAAAATAAGTAAAACCTTATGTATAAGTAAAGAAATGATTATGTTTGTTTTTTTAGAGAGTGGATGAGTAATGTATTTAATTAGATTTTCATGTTTACAGATGTTACACTCTGATCCTAATTTTTATTTGACTCCCCACCAGGGCGAATTCACTATAAGGTCAGTTAAATGTTGGGCTCCATCTCCATATATGTTGACAGGAAAAAGATTCTGCACTCATCCTAGCCTAAATATTGTGTAGCTACACTCTAATCTTAAAACATTGATATTACAAGTAATTGTAAAATGTTTACTTGTTTATATTGATTGTGAAGATGCATTTTTATATTGAATAATATAATTGGAGACCAATAATTGTTAAACTGACTTCAGCATAAAATAACTCAACAAAGATTGACATGCCATAAAACCAACCAACCAACTAAATCAATATTTTGTTTAATAAAGAATTTACTTATTTATTGAATGCATTCTTTTGTTCCAGACATTTCTTGAAACTTCTGTAACTATATATATAGCTATGAAGAAAAAGGATAGAATATTGAACTGCATGTCTCTTATGCTTTTTACCAGAGAGCCATCAATGTACTCAGTATTATTAACGCTGTCAGAAATTAATCAGAATGACAAAACACTGAGAGTGTGTGAAGCTTTCATTATTGGAAAGCTGGATATTAATAACAAAGTTATTTGTTTTCATGACAAGAAAAAAAAAGTTTCATTAAAAAAAGATGATGCCAAAGTTGTGGTTTTAATCAAAATTTTAATTTACTGATAACATGGGGCAAAATGGAAATTCTTGTGAATGCCTTGGTTTGATGAGAAAACTTTATGTGCTCCTCCCGTCTTTGTCCTTTTTAATCAGGTATGGATCTGTAAAGGCTATTCACATTATTATGGGAATTATTACTTTTTTTAAATGTTTTCTTATAAACATAACATCAATAGCCTTTTTTTTTAAAATATTTTTTTCTTTTCTTTTTATTAGGAAACTAATGGGCATTATCGACCTGACAGAGTCAGCAGAATTGATGTCATAAAAAGAGAAGCCTGCCTACTCTCTTTGGCCCATGGGCAAACTTCTGTTTATGGCATCAATTCTAATGTCCACGTTAGGGTGATAATGCACATTAGCTGTCCACCAGAAAATTATTACAGTAATTTAGTTGACCACATTTGCTGTTGATACAATCAATATCAAATCAGCAAAGCTAGAGAGCAGCTAATGATGTTAAGCAACATTGCAATTGGTCAATTTTGAACTGGTAATGACCAGATTCTTAAGTAGAAAAGAGAAGAAAAAAGTCAGACTGGTCTAATAGATGAACTACTTGTGTTTGGCTTCGCTTGTCAATGTTTTGTGTGTGGTTAACTCTTAAATCACATTATTATATAAGATGTCTTCTAAACCATTGTGCATAAGAATTGGCTGTATTATGTAAATAGAAACTTGGGTTTCCTGGACACCATCTGACCCAATTTGAAATATACAGGCGTGGCAGAAGTAATAGTGCAGTCAGTAATATAGCACTATACAATAATGCCCCATTACTTCTGCCCTAGTCTCTATATTGGTTAATGTTTGAGAGAATTGAATTAGATTAGTTCAGTTTTCAGTGTTTTATCTTCACTTGTAAAAATGAATGAAAAAAAATGGTTTAGTTGTATAAGTGTAATAAGATCCAGAGATAATAGTTATTTATGAAGCTTATATCATCATCATCATCATCATCATCATGTCGTGCCACTAGCACGGATATCCCTGACCCTCTCTCGCCACTTCTCCTTATCATTCATCGCTTTTGGTAGGTCTTCAGGGCTACATCCCGTATCCTCACATAGCTGCTGTATGTATGTTCGAGCTAGTCGTCCTGCTTTTGCTTGGCCATATGCGGGGGTCCATGGGAGTACATCACTGATGAGTTCATCCTTGCTTCTCCAGCAGTGTCCTGAGTGTCTGGTTCGTCTAACTTGTATAGTTTTCGTGATGGGAGGCAAGTGGCCGTATACTTGGTGTCTCGTGGGGTGTTGCTGCCAGGACTTGTTCAATATTGCTAGCAACATTCTTGTGTAATTGCCGTCTAGTTTCTTCTTCAGCCGTTTAAAAGCTTATATAATTTTACTAATTTAGTTCTTTTTAAACAGGTAAACACTTAGTTGCAATGTTTTAAGATCCAATATATTAATAAAATTCACAATGATTTTTAACTAGTAAAAACTTCATACTTAGTTGCAGTATTAATGTTTTGGTTTGGTTTCTCTGTTTAATGCCATATCAACCTTTGTGGGTTAATACCAAAGTTATCCTTGTAGAAGAAAAGTAGTAGTATTATCTAACCCATAGGTGGGAGGATAAGGGAGCTCATACCCAATGTTTTAAGAACCAGTATATTATTAAAGTTCACAATGATTTTAAAAAGGTAAAACTTATTAAACTCTTAAAATCTACAACATTCCGCTCTGTATGCAGTTTTTAATTCTATCTTGTTGAATGGTCATTCTGTTTTGACTTTTCATTTATGTTCATTTCACAAGTGCTTGGACTGCTACATATTCCTGTTTTTGGTTACAAAGATTTAATGTTCTAGAGTTAGGTAATAAATAAAACCAAATAATTACTATTCTGATTATATAATGTTCCACAAGAAATAATAGGAATCTGATATTTTTGGTTTAGAAGAAAATTAACTTTTTATAAAAAATTATTAAGGATGTATTTATTTATAGGCAAGACTGTAAATAGTGATTAAACAGCAAAATATTCATTGATTTACTTTTTTTACTGCTTTTGTATATTTAGTAATTAGTAGTTACAGGTCCTTGAAGAGAAAGAACAACTTTATTCTTTTTTTGTTTACTAAGAATTTAATATTTTTTGTCTTTCATTCTAATTTTTAGGTTTTATATGAATTAAGTATCAATTATAAAAGAGTTTTCTACTTGAAAACTAATTGAAATTTTTAATTTTCATCTATCATGTTCATGTTTTCATTTCATCTGTCTTTTCAGTGTAATCGCATTCGTGATGCTATTGATTGCTGTATTCATCTGAACCACTGGAACATGGCCATTGATTTGGCAAGACAACATGCAGTCAAAGATATAGATTCCCTTTTGACCAAATATGCTGGACATCTATTAGAGAAAGGCCGAAATCTGAATGCCATTGAGCTTTATCGAAAGGCTGGACATTACCTTGAGGCAGCCAAGTTGCTTATGAAGGTTAGATTTGGTGATTCTATAAAAAAAGAAAATTATGTTTTGATTTTTATCTTTTTAATCTCTTTCAAATATTTAATATTATTTTACTACTTTTACAAGCATATTAAATCAGAAAGTAAATACCTAAATTACTTTTTAAAAATTCACATTCTTTTTCACAAAAATTGTTGATGATATTTTTATTTTTAAAAGAAGCATTGTCAACTATTAATTTCGACTAGTTGTTCCTTTCATCTTTACTTTTTTTAGTTGCTTTTTATTGTAATATAAGATAGTCAGTCTTGAAGCAAAGATAACATGAATTTAAATCTCACTGAGAGGTTATCTTATTTCTAGAGGCATGTTTAGTGTTTCAGTTATTGTGATAAATGGAATCAGTGACCTGAGTTCATATTCTCTGTTTCACTTGGGGTTCATGCCTTTGGAAATGGTATGAATCCATCTGTTCTTCTTCCAGCTATGAGTAAATGGTAAGGCAGACTAGGCTCTGTAGTCTTGGTAAGGCAGCCATTCGAGGAGAAAGAAGGAAAACTCTTAATTGTACTCTACTTAACAAATTGTATCGCATGGTGTTTGTGGTAGAGAAGGAGTTGGGTAAATATATATAAAGAGTGATAGTGTAGATTGGAAGAAATTGACAAGGTTGTGATAAAAAGAAATAAAAAAAATTCAGATAGAAGAAAGTATTAATAAAGATCTATGTTTCATCTAAAAATGATAAATAAATGATGCTTCTAATACCACTAATGTAAAAAAATATCAACAAATATGGTGCTTAGAGAAATTGAGAATAGAGTCAACAATGTATTTAAAAAGTTTGATTTGGGATTTTGCAAGCCAATAGTTTTTTTCTAGCCCAATTGGTTAGAGCAGCTTGTGGCTTTAAGCTTGTGCTTTCCTTGAAGCAAAGATGACATAAATTTTAATCTCACTAAGAGATTATTTCTATTTCTGATTTGTTGTTCCTTGTTGTCTCAGATCAACAACCCAAGTGAGCTGCAGTAATAAGATCAATTAAAAAAATAAAGATAAAAGAAAATATTCATTGAAATGAATGATTGTTAATATCAGACAATTTTCATGGAATCAATGGCATTTCTGTATTTAAAAAATGTAAATAAAACTAATTAAATATGATAGTGGTGCTTTCCTATGTTACATACGGGTTGTAAGCAGGTGATTATTAAAAATAAAGGACATAGTCACTTTTATTTGATTTTAGGATAATTATTTGTATTTAAAGGATGTTTTATTTGTTTTTTATATTTTACTTTCTATGGGTTAATGATTTATACTAAGTGTGACATACAGAAAAGTTCATTTGAAGATCTCAGATACCCTTGAAAAAAAATATTCAATTTTATTATTTTCTCAACTTGGAGGGTTAGTATTAACCTAAATTTTGAAAGATTGTGTTTCTAAGGATGTCTGTTTTAGGTCAGGTGACTGTTGAAATAGAATGGAAACCTTCTTAGCATCTGTATACCTGACAGAGTGTGTCTTAGTGTATATTGGGAGCAAAACAACCATCTACCTCTCATAATAAGAGTTAATAAGTACTGTGAAATGGACACCCTTTTATTGTAAGGGAGACAATAAGATAAGGCAAGAGACAAAGTCCACCTAATAATCAGTCTGAACCAAATCTAAAAAAAAAACTTTCCAGGCATGACTATAACACTTCTTGAAAGTTTGGTTGAAATTGACGTGAAAATGATACATCCTTAGCTGTATGGATGGATGTATGGACAGACATTTATAATAAATCATAATAAAATGTTGAAATTTGAGAGCATGAAATCACTCCTCTTTATTTTGACCTTTTTTTTATCTAGGATTTTTGTTTTTTTTAAACTATCATCAATCCTGATAAAATGATGGAATATTACCAATTTTGGATGGATGAATGAGTATTATTCATAATATTATTGGAGATCTGGGGAGTGTGGAATATCCCTTCATTGCTATTACTCCCAGGTCTACTCTGACACTGAGTGGTAGTACCTGTTAGGTCCTATCTATGGTTAAATAGATGTTTGGAAATTATTCATATTTGATAGGAATACTTGAAACCATATAACTGCAAATTATTTGTGTTAAGTAGTATTTTAAGAAACAACTACACAAAAGATTTAAATATGAATGTACAATGAACATGATTCCCTAACCTGTCGGTATGAAATAACCCTAGTCGGGTTGACATGTCATTAAAATCAATCAATCAATCAAAATCTTGAACATGGCATTTCTTAGGGCAATAGAGGTTACTTGTCAGTGTTCATCTGCTCTCCAAGTAATTTATGACAGGTTGTACTAGGTTATACAATACCACCACATCCCTGATCTGACCTACAACAGAATTCCCAAGATTGATAGTCTTTTTATAAACCAAAATATTCTGCTAATCATCCATGGCTTAGGGAAAGTAGATTCATACCTTACTTAAGGACATTAGTGCAAAGTTAATGTAAACTGTCACTGCTAGAGTTTGAACTTTAATTGCTGATTTCATTCTCTATACTGTGAAACCAACCACATCTCCAATTTTCGATGAGTAACCATGTAAAAATAGTGCTGATTTTCTTATGAATTTCATGACTGTAAACATTATCTCTTTTTGTTGCTATGTTCCCATTCGAAGAGCCATGTCTCCATTTTAGAAATTAGAAAAGCTTCCTAATAGAAAGGCATATCTACCTTAAAGACATTTTCCCCTGTAATCTCCTTGTTAATCACATTAGCCAGTGAAGTAGCTTATAATAAATTACTGCTTTCTTGGCACTTATCTATCAGTCTGCTTTTCTGTAATAAAAACTTTTAGGAAATTAAATCCTGAAAAGCTGAAAAGTTCTTTCTGTGATAACATTTCAAACTTCATTTCTTGTTATAAATTACTGAATAATAATTTTGTTACCTTTCTTGAGTTGATACATTTTTACAAGTAGTAAAGATACAGTTAGTATGATGATTATTGGTGTGGAAAATGTACTCAGTGGACTAAGTTCAAATTCCAGGCAAGGTTGTTTGAGTTCAGTTTATACTAATGCTCTTTTTCCCTCAGTCTTAGCTAAAATAGTAGGACATATTGGCTCTCTAGCCTTGGTAGGTCAACTAATTTAGGAAAAGGAAAACTTCGAAATTCAAACCAGAAGTTGGTATCCCTAAGGTAATATAAGATTGTCTTCAACATTTTTCTGCTGACATGATAATACTGGTGTTAAATTCTATCAGCTCTTGCCTTGGACAACATTGATGGTGTAGAGAGCAGAGGCTTGATGCATAGGCAACTTTACCAAGTTTTATGTCTAGATCTGAGCAAAGATCATGAAATTAACAGATATCACGTTGACAAGTAGAAAAATATTTTCAAACATTTGAAAGAAATCATAAATTTATTTATTGTAATTTGGTTCTTGAGTTTTAAGAAACCAGAAGTACCAGTTCCACCATTGACTAAAGAAAACAGAAGTACTAGTTTTGCCATTGTTAGTTATCAATAAAGAGGTGGTAGGGTTCTCTCTTGAGAGTTAAGATCAGACTGGAGTCTTGTGTCGAAGCAATTATGGCAATATCATTAAAATAAAGAAAAGTTTTGTGAAAAAGTTACACAATTACTTTCTATTATTGATCTCATTGGCCTAGCGGTAGAGTGTTTGCTATTGGCCCAGGAGACTGGGGATCAGTCTCTGGTTGAGTCATACCAAAGACTCAAAAAATGGTATTCGATGCCTCCTTGCTTAACACTCAGCATTATAAGGTACATATCAAAGGTAAAGTGGATCAATCTAGGGTAAAGAGTACTACCCTCCCCTATGCCTTGGTGTAGTAGCTATTGAAAAGAGAGCCTTCGGGTTCCCCTCGACTACAGTTATCAACTTTACTGATTGATCTAAAATTAGGTTCTGATATCTTGGGAAAATATCCTGTTGGAATGTTTTATTTGTCAACTTGAGAATTATGTACAGTCAGTTTTAAAATAAAGAGGAGACCCATGAGGAAAGTCTCAATTTGAAAAAGGCAAGTATTTCTGGTTCAAGGGAGATATATTCAAAATTTATCATGTGCATCTCTGTTACACTATAGCAAGGGTCCCCAACACATGGTCTGTAGGTCATATGTAGCCTTTGAGACCAATCAGTGTGGCCCTACATTCAACTTTCAAAATTTTCTCTTGCCTTTTGTTGTTGACTATAAAAAGTACCATTTCAACTGCAGCTGGAGCTCATTGATCTTCAATGTTCAGAAGATTTGAAGCCTAGCTTTCTTGCTTGCCACATCCTTGATTTCTATAAGAACCACATACTTCTGTCAGGATGATTCCCTACCCTTTAACCCATACCCAACAAGTTGTAAGCATGTTTGGTACTACATACTGTTCTGAACAGTTGTTCTCCAAAATGAAGCATGCCAATAGTACTCTGCATTTGCAACTGTCTGATCATCACTTGTTTGTTCTTTTTGTCAACCTCTTTATTTAACAATGATATTACATCTTTTTGTTATAGTAAATATCACCAAATGACTCATCAATAAATTATGATTGTTACCTTTTGGAATTAGCTGTTTTTTTTTCTTTTAAGATCATGGCCCCAGATCCTTCTGAGTTAAGCTTTGTGGTCCTCAAGCTGAAGATATTGAGGACCCCTGCACTGTAGGGATGCACCCTGTACAGAAAATGCTGCATTTTTGTGTAAGCAGATACAATCCATTGGATGATAGCTTACTTGTTGTAAGAAGGTTCTGAACTCATCAGAACTTATTGTTGCTTTCAGTAAATTATTCTATAAAACACTATAGATAACACTGGTGCTACAAGGTGAAATAACAGTTATGGTCCTGGGAAAGGAAATCAGCAAGCCAAATTTGAATTTTAACTGAGGTTGCTTATCTTTACTTTACACTAATGCCCTTTGACATTGCCAGAGATCTTGACAGAAGGTCTCAGCATTAGTATGTCATGGTAGGGTGATGGAGAAGAAAGGGATGAACACTTGAGTTGCTGACTCATCCAGAAAACTACCTTATCAACCCAGTTAATTAGATGAAAAAGCTGTTACCTACATCCTCATTGTCAACCTTGACAGGCACTAATTTATGCATCAAACAGTCATAATAGATAATCTTATTTTATTTTTGTTACTTTCAGGAAGCCAATCGTATATCAAAAAGAGCCAAACCACTTTTGATGAAGAAAATGTATGTGTTGACTGGTTTATTGATGGAAAAATATCATGAACAAATGAAATTCAATGTTAAATCCCGAAAAGGAAAAAAGGGTGATGTGAGTTTCAATTTCTCTCTTTCTCTTTATTTTTTAAAATAATTTTTTTTTCTTATAAAACATAAACTTGTTTTTCATTTTATTGCTTTTCTTACAGTAAATTAAAAAAAATGTCATATAAATAACATCAGTATAAAGAAGTAGTTGCAAATAGTTTACATGCATTGTAACATTTACTAAGTCCTAGTAAGTAAGTAAAGTTGGCAACTGTAGACGAGGGCAACCCGAAGGCTCCCTTTTCAATAGCTACTACACCAAGGTATTGGGGAGGGCGCTACTCCTTCCCCTGGATTGCTCCACTTTACCCTTGATACATAACTGTGTGCTGAGTGTTAAGCAAGGAGGTATCGAGTACCATTTTTTAAGTCTTTGGTATGACTTGACCTGGGATTGAACCCAGATCTCTCGGGCCATTGGCGAACACTCTACCAACTAGGCCAATGAGCCGGTTTGGATTAAGATTTATAACCTAAAGAATGCCACAATGAAAAAACCAAAATTTCTCTAAATTCAATAACAGTAAAATTTCATCTTTACTTTTGAAAGTAACCAATGATGCTTGAAAGCACTCAAGAAGAAATGTTTAAACTATTTCTCTAAAAGCTTGAACTAAGCATTTGTAGTCACCAGAGAAAATAATAAAAAAACTATCGAAATAATACTTGACTGGGGTCTTTAATAAAACATACAATCATACTTGACTCTGTGTCATTACTGGGGCTGTAAAATATACTGACTGCATCTCTACAGAGGGGTAAGACTCCCACCGTAAGTGTCCTGGATTTGACATTAAACCATCTGATTGTGAGGCTCCAATCTTGGAATTCTGGGGAATATGGAGTACCCTTTCATTGCCATTGCTCCCATGTCCACTCTGACTTGGAGTGGTAGCACCTGATAGAGTTATATCTATGGGTCAAATGGAACTGTTTGACCTTTAAGCTGTGTGTAAACAAATGACTAATTGAATTGTTAGAAATAGATCTGTTTGATCATTTAACTGTGTGTAAACAAATGACTGATGTTTAATTGAATCATTAGTGATACATAGCAATATTTGGAACCATTTAACTGTGTGCAAATGAATGACTAGTGTTCAACAGAATAATTAGTGTAGAATAAAAAAGACCTTTCATGCAGACAACATGACCAGCCCAATGAAGCTTTGATTGCATCAAGATGGTGTAGATGCTCGGAAGAGAAGCCTGAGTTAAAACTTCAGTGTTGGGGATGTGTTTTTGCAATATGATGCCAAGAATCTTCCTCAGATAGGTTGTGTGAAAGTGGTTTCGCTTCTTTATATGCCGACACTGAAGTTTTAACTTGGGCTTCTCTTCCCAGCATTTACACCATCTTGATGCAATCACAGCTTTGTTGGGCTGGTCATGTTGTCCACATAAAAGATCACCGCCTTCTGAAGAAACTGCTCTACAGTGAACTGTCTCAGGACAATCCAATCCTGAGGTTGATCAGATGGTCCTCATTGATTATGATGGACAAAGAAGAAGTGTTGAATAACAATACTTGTAACCACTTCCCTATGTGGAAACAAATAATCAATAGTAAATAGAATTATTCATGTTAGAAATGCTAGAAACCATTTAACTGTGTACAAAAAAAAGAGCTCTGGCTTTTTTAAAATGTTGTTTACAAAATGTGTTTACAAATCATATATTTAATATATATATATATACATATATATAATGAGGATTTGGCATTAAATAACTTACAATGGTTAAGATACTATAAAACCTGTTGTGTTAAAGCATATGTAAAATAAGAGATGTTCTATTCTGGAGAGAGTAATGTACACGGTTTGGTATGCTGACTAATGTAAATAACCTTAGTCATATTTGTTTACTGGTGCAATTAAGAGCAAGCACTACTCTAAATAGTCCTCAGACCAGTCCATCCTGTGGGGGCTCCAGCCACTCCCCAACATCCCCTTTTTTAATTGACTACTTCCTCTGGAAGTTGTATTTTTTCTTTTCAGATTTATCTCCATAGTCTCTAAAAATGTCCTTTTCCATTTACTTGAACTTTTCTCCTCAGGAGCTACTTTAGCCATCAGTACACCAAATAAGTCATAAATAACCGTCATTGGTACTTTCTTCTGGTTATTTATATTCTCCAAGTACTTTTTTTTAATCCAGTTGTGATGTCTCTTGATAGTCTTTTTTGGGTCTTTAATTATATACATTAATCTCTTGATATGTTTATCAATGATTCCGGACTTCTAGATTTTTTCCCCATTTCTGTACTCTTTAAAGAAAATATTTTCTCCTGGTATATAGGATTTTGCATCTGTTTTTTTCTTTATTTGTTTTTTATTTTCCTTTGGCAACAGTTTATCGAACACAGATCTTATTTTTCTAGCAAACATTAACTCTGCTTGAGAGAATCCTGAATTAGTACTTGGGTTTGGTGTCACACGGTATACCTTTAAAAATTGTGGGATATCATCAATGAATTTGTTTCCATCTGTCTTTTTTAATGCTTGTTTGAAAGTGTCCACAAATCTTTCTGTCTGTCCATTAGATTGTGAATGATATGGTGCAGTGGTTATGTGTACTATCGAAAAGGCTTTACAAAAATCTTTGAACTCTTTTGCTGTGAATTGTGTCCCATTATTTGACACAATTGTATCAAGAATATCAAATTTAGCAGAGTTCATACAGAAATCTAATTGCACCACTGCACATAGTGTTTGTATATTTCATCACCTCTGGCCATTTCAAGAAATTGTTAACCACAATTAAATAATATTGTCCCTTCATTGGACCTGCAAAATATATGTGCAGCCTTGACCAAGGTCTGTCTGTCTGTCTGTCTGTCTTTGGCCAAGGGGTAAATTTCACTGATGGTTTCTTTGATGCTATCGCACAACCTATGCTGGATTTTACATTTTCTTCTGTTACTTTGCCCATATCTGTCCAAAAAACATAGCTTCTTATTAACTATCTCATTTTCACTATACCAGGATGATCGGTATAGAAGTCTTTTAATATTCTTTTTTTCAGCACGCCTGGTATCACCACCAATTTGCTGTACCTCAAAATTCCATCGCAGATGGAAAAAATCTTTTCACCATCAATCTTTTTATACTGTTGGTTGATAATTTGTTTTTTTTTCCTCTGTAATATATTTGTCTATTTTTGCTTTGTTCCTTCTTTCCTTGATTGTCACAGGTAATTCTCATATGGTGTTGCAAAGCCCATTTTTTATTTCTATTTCTAATCTTAGGGTTGCTATCACAGTTTCATCTCATGGTTCTTATGGTTCACATGGTTTGGGAATTAGTCTGGATAACCCATCCACATGCTCTCACCTCTTTGACTAGAGGAACTCCATCTTAAAATTATAATTTAACTGTATTTGTCTTTAATTGGAATTATTTTGAGATGAGGCTTCTTAATCTGAGAATTTTTATTTATTGCGGACTTTTGTCCTCATCTTGGTGGATTTTTTTTTTTTTTTTTTTGTGTGTTGTTTTTTCTTTCACTACGTTTCGGCCAAATTTCACCTCTGGCCTTCTTCAGGTGATTTACCGCGACCTTGGATAGGAATGATGAGTCTTGTAACCGTATCCCCAGTAATTACTGCCTTCCATAGTTGTTGTCTATCGCACCATGTTTTTGACCAAGTAAACCTCTGGCCGGCTTGGGTAGGACTTGAAACCGCTATCTTCTGACAATGCTCACCTGGAACCGTAGAGACTCAACGCCTCTATCCGCTGTGCCACGGCCCCCGAAGGGCGATCAAGGATGGATTTTTTGGTCTTATAATCCTTATCTGGTCTTCCATAGTCGGGTCCGTACCGATTTTAGTAATTGTCTTTAATTGGAATTATTTTGAGATGAGGCTTCTTAATCTGAGAATTAATTTTTATTTATTGCGGACTTTTGTCCTCATCTTGGTGGATTTTTTTTTTTTTTTTTTTTTTTTGTGTGTGTTGTTTCTTCTTTCACTACGTTTCGGCCAAATTTCACCTCTGGCCTTCTTCAGGTGATTTATCGCGACCTCAGATAGGAATGATGAGTCTTGTAACCGTATCCCCAGTATTTACTGCCTTCCATAGTTGTTGTCTATTGCACCACGTTTTTGACCAAGTAAACCTCTGGCCGGCTTGGGTAGGATTTGAAACCGCTATTTTCTGACAATGCTCACCTGGCACCGTAGAGACTCAACGCCTCTATCCGCTGCGCCACGGGCCCCGAAGGGAGATCAAGGATGGATTTTTTGGTCCTATAATCCTTATCTGGTCTTCCATAGTCACGTCCGTACCGAATTTTAGTAATTGTCTTTAATTGGAATCATTTTGAGATGAGGCTTCTTAATCTGAGCCCGTGGCGTGGTGGATAGAGGCGTTGAGTCTCTACAGTTCCAGGTGAGCATTGTCAGAAAATAGCGGTTTCAAATCCTACCCAAGCCGGCCAGAGGTTTACTTGGTCAAAAACGTGGTGCAATAGACAACAACTATGGAAGGCAGTAATTACTGGGGATACGGTTACAAGACTCATCATTCCTATCCGAGGTTGCGGTAAATCACCTGAAGAAGGCCAAAGGTGAAATTTGACCGAAACGTAGTGAAAGAAGAAACAACACACACACATGCAAAAAAAAAAAAAAAATCCACCAAGATGAGGACAAAAGTCTGCAATAAATAAAAATTAATTCTAAGTTTATCTCTGAAGTCAATTTGCTGTATATGCAAAAATCCCTTTTTTGGAACCAAAAATAGATTGTTATGGTTGGTGGTCTGTTAGGAGCATAACGCTTTTTCCATGAATGAATCTATGGGACTTTTTTACCACAAAAATTATCCCTAAAGCCTCTTTTTTGATTTGGCTATACTCTTTTTCAGCTGGCAATAAAGTTGACAAGGCATGCACAATAACTTTTACTTGGCTGTTACTTTCTTTGGGTAATATTACAGCTCGTAAAACAAAATTGCTAGCATCCTTTGTGACAATAATATCCTTTGGATTGTAATGCATCAGAATCAAGTCTGACATTAGTATTTTTTTATTGCCTCAAAATTACCACAGTAGTTTGCTAGTCTCAAGAATGCTTGTAGAGTTGATACATTTGTTGGAGCAGGCATGTTCTTTATAGCACTCAACCTCGATGGGTCTGGCTTTCTGCCTTTTTCATGTATAATCTATCCCAAATACTTAATTTTACATAAAAAATTTGCATTTATCCAAACTAAATTTCAAACCATATTGCTTTATTTTTTTCAATAACTTCTTTGACATGTTCAGCATGTTGTTCTTGGCTTTCATTCTTAATTAAGATGTCATGAAGGTAGGCTATTGTGAAATCAACATCATTCAATACATATTCATAATTTATTGAAAAATTCTTGGTGTGAACTTGATTCTGAATGGTAGGCAGTTGAATCTATACAGAGCTTTACATGAATTTATAGTTAAATAATTCATACATTCTTCATCAGGAAGAATCTGGAAGTATGCTTCAAACAAATCCAGTTTTGGAAATACTTAATTTCGCAAATATGTCTTCCGGACTTGGCAGAGAGTAATTGTATGTTTCCAAACACTCATTCAATCTCATTAAAAAATCAGTGAGGCCCTAATTTTATCAACTTTCTTTTTCATGTAAACAGTAGGATTTGCCCACTCACTATAGTCCATTTTGGTCAACATGCCTATTTTTTCTAAGCTGTCTAATTCTTTGTTAATAGAGCCTTCAGTTGCAAAATGTACTTTTCTTTTTGGACTAAAATTAGGCATCACATCCTCTTCAATTTTGAATGTTGCTTTAGCTTTTGAGCACTTCCTAAGACCCTCAGAAAAAATTTCAGGAAATTGTATCATTAATTCTTTTTTAGATTTTTCCACTTTGTTAGTATTAAGGCTGACACTATAGCTGAAGGAATTAATTGGTTGGTTCAAAAGGTTGAATGATCCAATCCACTCCATACAGAACAGATTCTGGGTTTGATTCATAATGAATCCTTTTAATTTTAAAGTTTTCCTATAAATGTATAACATTTCAGTTACAAATTTTAGTCTATTTCCTGTAATGTCATGTGCAATTTTTCTGTCTTTAATAGAGTCTGCCAGTTTTATTCCAAGTTTATTCATTTATCAATGTCACATCTTGAACTGGTTGTTGGTTGGTTGGTTGTTTGGGTTTTATGGCATATCAACCTTTGTAGGTTATTTAACACCAAATTCATTTTATACAAATAATCAATTCCATTTCAAACAATTTTCTTGGCAGAGCTAAAAGAAGCCATCCAAAAATCACACAACACAACAGTCGGCCCAGACGAAATTCACTATGAATTACTCAAACAATTACCCCGAAGGTCTCTTGACTACTTATTAGCTGCTCTAAATGAGATCTGGGAAAGTAGTAAATTTCCAGACTCATGGAGAGTAGCTACCATAACCCCTATACCTAAACCAGGGAAAAATAGCCTATATCCGTCTAATTATCGACCAATAGCACTAACAAGCTGTCTCTGCAAAATCATGGAACGTATGGTTAATAAAAGATTAGTTTGGTTCATTGAATCCAACAACCTTTATACTAACTCTCAATGTGGCTTTAGAAGCCAAAGATCTATGATGGATCATGTGGTCAGGTTGGAAACCTCCATTAGAGAGGCAAACATCCAAAGACAACACCTCATCGCGGTATTCTTTGATCTAGAGAAAGCGTATGAAACCACTTGGAGATATGGTATTATGAAAGACCTGCATAATATGGGTTTGAGAGGTAGACTCCCAAATTTTATAAAAGCTTTTCTCACAGACAGGAAATTTCAAGTTCGAATTGGAACAACATTGTCTGATATTCAATAGCAAGAAGAAGGGGTCCCCCAGGGGAGTATATTATCAGTAACCCTCTTCAACATAAAAATTAATAGCATTACCAATTGCCTAAACCCTGGAGTGGATAGCTATTTATATGTAGATGACTTCTGCATTACATCGAAATCCAAATATATACGGACAGCAGAGCGTCAACTGCAACAGAGTATCAACAAAATTAATAAATGGGCAACCATAAATGGATTTAAGATCTCCAAAACAAAAACTCTGTGCGTGCATTTTTGCCAGTTGAGAAAAATGCACAACGACCCTACATTGAAGTTGGATGATTCGGAAATTCCGGTCGTCAGTCAATACAAGTTCCTCGGTATTATTTTTGACCAAAAACTCTCTTTCATTCCCCACATACAATATATAAAAGATAAATGTAATAAAACACTAAAACTACTCTGGATAATAGCCCATACAGACTGGGGTGCAGATTTTCAAACATTACTAAAGTTATATAGAACATTAATCCGCTCAAAAATCGACTATGGCTGCTACATATATGGAGCAGCCAGAAAGTCCCATCTGAAAACATCAAATGCTGTTCACCATGAAGGATTAAGACTCATCTTGGGGGCTTTCCGCACATCCCCAGTGGAGAGCCTTTACTCCGAAGCATACGAACCACCTCTAAAACTCAGATTCACAAAGTTAGGTTTACAATATTACAGCAAAATCAAGTCACTACCAACCAATCCGGCTCATGACTGCATCTTTAACTCCAAACACCAAAACCTATTTAACGAAAAGGAAAAGGCCATAAAAACCTTTGGCCTCTGCATGAAACCCATTCTGGAAAATGCAAATATCTCTATTAAAAATATTCATGATACAGTACAGCCAAATTCCCCTCCCTGGCTACTTTAAAAGTCAGAGGTAATACTAGACTTAAACAAACTCTCAAAAAAGAAAACACACCCCTTAATATATCAAGAAAAACTCCATAACATCCAAGACAACCTTCCTAATTATCTACACATCTACACAGATGGCTCCAAGGACAACTATGGAACCGGGTGTGGAGCAGTTCTAAACAATACAACTATGAAACAATCCATTCCTAAAGAAGCTTCCATATTTACAGCTGAAATCTGTGCAATAAATTTGGCACTTAAAATCATTTCAAATAACAAAGCTAAGAAATTCATTATCTACTCCGACTCCATATCAGTTCTACACTCTATAAAAAACCAAAAACTCGATAACCCTCTAATTGTCAACCTATTAAACAAACTCCACGCCCTAAGACAGAGCAAAAAAATCATATTCTGCTGGATTCCAGGCCATATGGGAATCCAGGGAAATGGTAAAGCTGATTCATTGGCTAAAGCTGCAATTAACATACCTCCTGACAAAACCTCCAAACTACCATACACAGACTTGAAACATAAAATCAAACAAATAAACACAAAAAGATGGCAACAATTGTGGGATGAAAATGCCCAAAACAAGCTCTGCCAAATAGAGCCTCTTTTGAAAGAAAGAAAACGTGAAGCTAGTAATACTAGAAAAGAAGAAACCATTCTTTCTCGACTACGTATAGGCCACACTAGATTAATGCACGACTTTATTCTAAAAGAAGAACCTCCTCCTAAATGTCCATGCGGAAACCATTACACAATTAGGCATATTTTAATAGAATGTACAAACCTATCTCGCATCCGAAAAATTTTTTATAAAGTATGAAGGAATTATTTGAGAAGATAAACCCTAAAAACATAATAGAATTCCTGAAAAGAATTGGCCTTCTATCAAGGCTGTAGGCTCATAGACCTACAAATTAATTATATAAAAAATCAAATGCTGACTTCAGCAAACAATTTAAGACTGCATATCATTTTATTTTGATGTCGTTGGTATTTGTTTATCGCGTTCAAATAACTATACGCATAAAAATTATACCAAATAAAAATAATAAAAACGTTTTCGGCATAAAATAACCTGATGGGTTGGCATGCCATAAAATCCAACCAACCAAAAAACCAACCTTCAAACAATTCAGTTCAGCATGAGTACACAGTTTAATTGTCAAAAACATTTCTATTTCAAGCTATTCAGTTTATTCAAACAGTTTTAATTCAAACAATTCAGTTTAGTTTAAGTATAGATTTTGTTTACACACAGTTAAATGTCATAACAGTTCTATATCAAACAATTCAGTTTAGTGTAAGTAGAGTTTTAATGTCAAAAACAGTTCTATTTCAAGTAATTCAATTTAGCATAAGTACGCAATTTAGTTCTATTTGACCCATAGATAGGACACTATCAGGTGCTACCATTCCAGGCAAGAGTGGACCTGGGAGTGATGGCAATGACGGGGTACTCTGCATTCCCCAAAGTTCCAGCAATACTGGAACCTCACCATCAGATTGTTTAGTGTCATATCCAGGACAGTTGTTGGGGGAGGGTCTTACCCCTCTGCAGAGGTGCAGCTGGTGTATTCTACAGCCCCAGCCAACTGGGCAATCTGAACTGGTATTCAATTTGAACTTAACCTCTTATTCATCTGTACTTTCTCAAACTATTTATCATTTTTATTTCTCTATTTTCCGTTTTAGTTGAGTTAACTGTATTTTTCATTTTTGCCCTTTTTTTTTTAACTTCCTCAAAGTGTATGCTTGTAATCTTTTTGCCCATAATTAAAGCCTTCTTTCCTTCTAAATGGACATTCCTTATAATAATGTATCTGTCCACAGCTATAAGAAGGATTTATTTTATGGGCAACTTTTTCTTTATGTTGTTTTTGTTTAATTGCATTTACTTTTGATGTAATGTTCTTCAGTCCTCACCCTGTTGTGTTGAGGATTTTCTATTCTTTTGCATTCTTCTGCAACCATTTGCAGACTGATTTTAGGATTTTGTTCTAATTTAGACAAAATTCTGATTTTAATTTTGTTTCTTTCAGTGCCGTCAATCCTCAATCAAAAATCTAGAAGTTAAACATATCGGGCTAAGTTCTTTTAATTTGAACTTTTCACATTCTCTATTGACAATCTTAGCAAAAGTAGAGTAATCCTCCCCATTTTTTGTCAGGTTTAAGCACTGCCTTCTTGTGTTGAATAGAGAACTTTTCTTCCCAAATACTTTTATTAGAATTAAGACAGTCACTTCAAATGATATTTCTCCAGGATTTCTCAGCAGTATGTAGTTAGTATACTTTTTGTATTTGCTTTGACCAAATTTCCCGAGCAACAGACATATTTTCTTTTCATCCGATCATGTCGTGAAATCTTTTTGAAAACCTCTTCATAATGGTGAAAATACACCTCAAAAGTTACCTCCTTCTAGGGACTGTACTTAAGATTTGCTGATTGAATTTATTACTGAGTCTTACGAAAAAGAATTTGCATTACCTTGCTCTTTTTTCAACACTAATAGTTTGAACAGTTTTTCCAGCCATTTATTTTGTTTTTCATAGCGTTCTTGATCCAGTTGTCGCTGCTTTTCTAAATGTTCATTCTGGATTTTCATAAATTCTATCATTACTTCTTAAAAAAATGCTCCATGTTTGTTTATAGGGACAAAATTCAACTGACCCAATAATTTCCTACTGTTTTTTGTAAACAAGAATTACTGAACAATTAAAATTCTTATTTGTTTTTAACAAGGTCAACCTGTTATGCAGACTTTGAGTTACTGCATGTTTGAGTAGTCCCAAATGTTGGTATTTTGCAGAAAATTTTCTAACATTCAAGTCCTTCACATCCAGATGTTGGTCACGCCTAACATTTGAATCTTTGCTGCCAGATGTTATGTCATGCTTAACATTCAAATCTTTGTCACCAGATGTTGTGTCATGAAATAAGTAAGGTTGACACACATGTAAAATTAGAAATATTTTATTTCAGAGAGAATACAGTACACAGTTTGGTGTGCCAACTAAGGTACATAACCGTAGTCATATTTGTTTACAGACACAATCTAGAGAAAGCACTACTCTAAATAGTCCTCAGACCAGTCCATCCTGTAGGGAGTTCCAGCCATTCCACAACAAAACCCAAACAAACAAAACCAAATCTGCCATTAGTTAGTTCCAAAAGTAATGATGTAACCTGGTTTTTGATGTCAACTGGATGTAATGCCTTAAAAAAAGATGAAAAAAAACACCTTAAATCTAATGTAAATAATTTGTGAAAGAATATAACCATTACTAAACCAGTAGGACACATGGCATAATGGTTATAGGCATTGGTTCCCTAAGCTTCTAAGGAGACAATCATCTGGAGGTTGCAGATTCAATCCTGACTGCAGGTGAGTAATAATACAGGAATACTTAACACTTGCACCCGGTTATGGCTAACGAAATCAGAACAGGCGACCCCCATGGATTCAATAAAGGACGTAGTTCGAAGTTTTGTAAAGGTTCCTGAGTTCGACAAACACCTGAAGAAGGCTGGAGGACATATCATCCGAAATGATGTGGAAATAACAATAAAGATGAAGACAATAGTCCGAAAACCCTTAATGACAAAAAACATTACTAAACCTTACAGAACACTAAAAACATATTTTAGTCATATTTTTAGAGAATAATGGACAGAATTAATAAAATTTTAATTTGTAAAGAATAATAAATAAAATTAATAAAATTATGCCGCAGAACTACATGAGGTTGTACATTTGTTTACACTTTTTTGACATAAATATTCTATTGTACTGTATATACATTTTCAAAAGTGTTTTTACTATATTTCAAAATCTTTTCTTTAGCTTCTTTCACTTCTTGTTGCTAATTTTTGTGTATTTTAAATATATTTTCAAAGAAAAGTTTATTTGTTTCATGTCCTTTTTGTTATGACATAGGTGATATTGATGAGTGACCTAATTTGGTATGTAGTGATATTCCCTGAAATTTAGTCTAGAAAAGTGATGTAAAAACAAATTTGATATGAGCTGAATTGATGTAATGTGGGGTATTACTATGTATGTGTGTGTATATATATATATATATATGTGTGTGTGTGTGTGTGTGTATATATATATATGTATTCTTCATCTATGTATCTTTAAACTAAATCCACACACTTTAAGATTAAAGATTTAAGAATTCTGAACAAATATACTTTTTATAAAAATACTGACTAAACCAGCTTGGCTTTTAGATTTGGTGAGATACAGACTGTATTTTAATTTATTTTAAGACGTGTATCCAAATGTGATGCAGTCCACATAAGTGCTTTTATTTATTCTACTTCCATACATGTTTAAATTCAAATTCTAATATCTAATATTTTATTCGAGTGAAGGAGACAAGTATGTCCAAAAATTATGCATACATTTTCACATATTTTGTACCCCTATACGTAAATTGACCCTCAATATAGATGTACGTGGTGCATTCAATAGGTTTCCAGACTTTTTGTACAGGCATTTAAAATTGTCTTAGACTCTTGAAACTTCACTATGTTATTGCTATACATCTTATGAGATGACTGGCCAATTTTTATGATTTCAGGTTCAAAGGAACAGCTACAGCAGCAGTTGGAATATACCCTCTAAAGCCTGATTGTCATACACAGCTGGTGAATTTCAAAAATGCAATCTGGACATGAGGACACTTTAGAAGAACGATATGCAATAAAATTCTGTTTTAAACTTGGAAAAAATGCCAGAGAAACGTATGGAATGCTTCAGACTGCTTTTGGAGCATCATGCATGAATCGAGCATCAGTTTTTGAATGGCATAATAGATTCAAGGAAGGCAGGGAGTCTGTGAGAGATGATGAGAGGTGTGGGAGGAGTAAGGAAGTCAATACACCAGAGTTGATTGGCCTGAGGGTTAGGCTTAGGGTCAGGGTTACTATGTTGAGGTTTTAAGGAATTTCAGGATGAGATTTTGTTGGAATAGGCCAGCACTCTTTAAATCAGGTCAGGGGCATTTCTACCAGGACAATGCACCAGTCCACAACTCCATCCTTGTCACAGACTATTTGACCAAGATGGGCATCAAGACAGTTCCTCACCCTCCTTATAGTCCAGAGCTTTCTCCCTGTGACTTCTGGTTATTCCCTAAGCTCAGAGGCTGTCATTATGAGACAATTGAGGAGATGAAAGAGGCTGTGACAAAGGTCATTGATACGGTCACATGAGGACTTCCATGGGGCCTTCGAGAAGTTGTTGGAACAGTACAACAAGTGCATTGCAGCCAGAGAAGAATACTTTGAAGGGGACTATACCTTTTCCAGTTCAAAATGGGAGTAGTTCAGTTCAAAATGGGAATAGTTCATTTCAAAATGGGAATAGTTCAGTTCAAAATGGGAATAGTTCAGTTCAGTTGGAAAAATTAATATAAGTATAAATATAAAAAATATTTTATAAATTATTTTAGCAATAAAATTGTTAACATTTTATAATACTTATATTGTCACGTGGTGTCCCATTGAGAAGATAGAAATATGATTATGACTATCCTCTTGTTTGAATTAACAGTAGCAAGCCATCAGAGAGTGACCGTTAAGAAAGAATGTAGGTCACAGAGGGGAGACCCACAGATGTTTATACTTGGTGACCTCACTCGGGTCGCCTGACACGGGAAGGTAGAAACCAAACGATTGGCTGGGACCCTAAAACGGAAGTGGGGACTCCCTCCCGTCAGCGGAAATAGAAAAGAAAAAAGTTACTTGTTGGACAGGGCTCGTGGCAGACGGAGCCAAAGCCAGTACTCCGGGTTGAAGAAGACATAAAAATATTTCGGATTGAAGAAGCCATTTTCTTCAAGCCAGTGTTAAAAATAGCATAAAGTCTATTAGCCCATAAAAGAGGAAAGATTCTCCATAGGAACTCCATCAAAGAAAATAAGATAAGTACCTTTGGGACTGTTTCTCCTTATACCTAATTTTATATACCCTCTCTCTCTCTCAATTTGAAGGAAAACGAAAGAAAAGAAAAGAAGAAAGACATTTATGTTCATGGACTGTTCATTTATTATATATTTGACACTTTGACGGTGTATATCTATGTGTAGTAAAAGATTCATGTATTTTAATGTTACCACGTAGTCTAAGTTGTTATTTGTGGCGTCTGCTACGAATTTGTTACTTCATGCTTCCTTTTCAGCTTCTGTTCGCCTTATGTTATCTTGCTTAAAATGGTCTGATAAATTCCTTTAAAATATCACACGGGAAACCGGAGTTGCCGACTACTACAATATAATATTATTACGTGTAAACCTAGAGGTCTATATCTTCCGTTGTTCTAGGGGAGGAAGAAAAGCGACCTGGTGGGTGTGTGGATAGTGTGAAATTTGGAACCCCTTGCCAGCGGCGGTCAGTCTAGCCATAAAGTAATCCCCCACATAATATGCCAGTTCTTATATGCCTGAGGAAAAAAAACCCACCTATCCTAGAATTTGCATAAAAAAAAAAAAATTCTAGGATAGGTAGGGGTTTTTGGTGAATAAAGCAAAGCAATTTCTCCTTAGAATAGTCGAGGCGAAACTTCCTGATGATCCGTTAAGGTGAAACTTTAGTAGAAGATTTTCGACTAGCGATTTAAGTTAATTCTATAATTGGCTCCATTGTTTTATGTTGAGCACTTTAGTAATTGTAGCATTGCAGCATTCGCGGAGGGTTTTTTGGTTTTCTTTTGGCCACTGACTAAGTACCCCTTGATTTTTTTCAAGGAGTCGGATGAGGTTGGTCTTTTCTTTCTTTTTTACCCCAAAAAACTTTTTTCTTTTTCCTCTGGACCGTGATTTGAGATATTTTTATCTCTTGTTCCTGGCCAGGGGTTTTTTGTTTTTTTCTGGTACCGTGAATACTGGTAGATATTAGATTAGGAAATATTGAAGCTCTGGTGTTGTCCATTGAGCACTTTCTTTGCTCTTGTTACTATGGAGAGAGCGAACATAAGTTATTCATACAAGAACATACCAATACCTGATAGGCATCAGTATAAGTTAGTTCTGTTGAGGAGGATAGAATCCTTTATAAAAAATATGAGGTGGAAAGCATATTTTTTTCTCAATACAATTAACTTTATAGAAAAAGAGGGAAGGGAGAAATATGGGTTTAAAACCATGAAACCCCCCCCATATCAAAGAGATGGATAAATTTGAGGCTGAAATGATAGGAATGGTTAAGGAGATAAAATTTAGGAAAATGTGCAATAATATTCAACAAAAAATGTATGAGGATATGAGGAAATTTAAGGAGTCCGAAAAAATATTTGTAAAGTCAGATAAGTCGGGCAATTTATATAAGATAGAAAAGGAAAAATATAGGCAAATGATATTTAAGGAGGTGGTTAAGAATTATAAGAAGGCACCACCTAATCTAGAAAAAGAGTTAAATAATGAAGCAAAAATGTTGGCGCATAAATTAGGTATTGTTGATAGAGTAGAAAAATACAATACCAAGAATTGTTTTATTACTATAAAAGACCACAAAAGTAATTTCAAGACGAATCCAGAATGTAGGCTCATTAACCCGGCCAAGACCCAAATAGGTAGGATTAGTAAGATAATCGTACAAGAAATATGTGAATCACTTAGAAGGGCATTGAACATCAACCAGTGGAGGAGCACTAATGACTGTATTAAGTGGTTTGAGGAGTATGAGAAGGATAATAGGTGCTCCTTTATTAAGTATGATATAAAGGATTTTTATCCTTCAATAACAGAAAAGACATTGGATAGGGCGTTAGATTTAGCTAAAGAATATATGGTTATACCTCTAGATAAAGTGGAAATAATTAAGCATTGCCGTAAAACATTGTTATACTATGAAGATAGTGTATGGATAAAAAAAGGGGAGGGTGGAAATTTTGACGTTTCAATCGGAGCATATGATGGTGCAAAAATTTGTGAACTCGTCGGGTGTGTATTACTATATAGCATTAATAAGATTATGGACCCTAATAACCATGGACTTTACCGAGACGACAGACTGATTATAGTGGATAAAAGTACACCGAAGAAGTGTGATGGGATTAGAAAAAAATTGTATAAGCTGTTTGAGGACTTTGGATTTAGGTTAGATGTAACAGCAGATTTAAAAATAACTAATTATCTTGATATTACTTTAAACTTATATAGTGGAACAGTATCTCCATTTAGAAAAAGGAACCAGGATCTGCGTTATGTAAACAGGGGATCTAATCACCCAATACAGGTGTTTAAACATGTACCTAAAGGAATAGAGCATAGATTATCTAATAACTCCTCCAACAGGGAAATTTTTGAACGAACTAAGCAGGAATATGAGGAGGCTCTAAAAAATGACGGATATAGGGTCAATTTAGAATATAAGAATAGGGATAGAATTGGAACACAAGGTAGGAGAAATAGACCTAGAAAAATTTTGTGGTTTAATCCCCCTTACAACATGGAAGTAGATAATAACTTGGGAAAGGAGTTCTTCAAGATATTAAAAAGAAACTTCCCTAGTGGGAGCCAATTACATAAGATATTTAATAAGAATTGTATTAAATTAAGTTACAGTTGCATGCCAAACATTAATGGAATAATAAATAGGAGTAATATAGCTAAATTAGGTACAAAGAAGCATAAGGTGATTGACAAATGTAACTGTAGGGATAAGGTTAGGTGTCCTCTCGAAGGCAAGTGTAAGCAGGAGTGTGTAGTGTATAAAGTAGATGTATATAGTGATTCAAATAATAAGAGAGATAAAAAGATATATTTTGGGTCGACCCAAGGGGATTTTAAAACTAGGTACTATAACCATAGAACAAGTTTCTCGCACGAGAGGTATAGGTATAGCACTGCTTTATCTAGTTATGTGTGGGAACTTAAGGAAAAACAAGGAGTAGATCCGATAATGAAATGGGAAGTAATAAAGAAATGCCGCAAATATAGGGCAGGTAATAGAACCTGTAATCTTTGTATGGAGGAAAAATTGGTAATAGCAAATTGTAAAAGCAAGAATATGCTAAACAAAAGATCGGAGGTGTTAAATAGTTGTAAACACAAAAGGGCGTGGTTACTAGATAATTAGGAATAGGTTATAGGTTTTTTTTTTTTTTTTTTTTTTGCTAACTATAATTTTTTTTTATTTTTATTTTTTTTTTTAATTTTAATTTTTTTTTTTAATGCAAATTCTAGGATAGGTGGGGGTTTTTGATGAATAAAGCAAAGCAATTTCTCCTTAGAATAGTCGAGGCGAAACTTCCTGATGATCTGTTAAGGTGAAACTTTAGTAGAAGATTTTCGACTGGCGATTTAAGTTAATTCTATATATATATATATATATATATATATATATTATAAGTTGTTGGCGACCATAGTCAAGGGCAACCAGAAGGCTCCCTTTTCAATAGCCACTACACTGAGGTGTAGAGGAGGGTGCTACTCCTTTCCCTGGATTGCTCCACTTTACCCTTGATACATACCTTATATTGCTGAGTGTTAAGCAAGGAGGTATTAAGTACCATTTTTAAAGTCTTTGGTATGACGTGGCCTGGGATTGAATCCAGGTCTCCTGGACCTTTGGCGAACACTCTACCAACTTGGCCAATGAGCCAGTTCTATATATTATATATATACATATATATATACCCATCCAGACTAGTTGTCTTCTCCATTTCAGTTTCATTCTTTCACTTTTTTTTCATTTATGCCCACACAAAAACTCAAATATGCACACACACACACTCACACACACACACACACACATGTAGAACACACAAGTAACTAAAGAGTTACATGACAATGTACAAGCAATATTCATGTATTTGATGATATATTGATATCATAAATTTTGTGATTTATTACAAAAAAAATAAGTCCTGTAACCTAATTACTCCTTATAATACGTACTGTCAAAAACCTTCATTATCAACCATCAAAATTTTACAGGAATTCTTTTGCCACTTTGAAGTATGTGTCTTCCTTAATTATATATATATATATATATATATATATATATATATATATATATATACACGTACATTTATGTATATATAAGTATTATAAAATGTTAACAATTTTATTGCTAAAATAATTTATAAAATATTTTTTATATTTATACTTATAATAATTTTTCCATTTTGAACTGAACTATTCCCATTTTGAACTGAACTATTCCCATTTTGAAATGAACTACTCCCATTTTGAACTGGAAAAGGTATAGAGTTTCATGTGTGTACTATCAATAAAAGTGCCTATATGAAAAAAGTCTGGAAACTTATTTAATGATCCACGTATATAAAAATTTTGTCATGATATATAAAATAAAAGAATATTTTTGTCAAAAACTCGGTTTATTACTTTTTAATTTTTCATACATCTTACAAAGCATATGGTTTCTATAGTATGTATATATGCATGTATGTCTGTGTTATTTTCTTGAGGAAATTTTTGAAAATAGATTTGTAATTCTTAAGGAATATTATTGCAAGTAAATTTTTAGTCTTATCAGAAAATAATCTGATTTTTTTTAATGAAAAGAAAGTATTAAGGCTAGATTTAGGTAAATGAAAAGTTTGAATGGAGGGTGTGCAGATCTCTTTTCTGATATGAAACATATTTGCTGTCATGTAAAATATATATTTAAAGTTTAAAAGATGAAAATTACACTGTGTCTTATTATAACTAGGGAGGTGTCTACTTAATCTCAAAATGAACAGCTATGAGGTGTGGATGAGTTGCAATGAGTGGTAGTCTCTCAAATACTACACATAAGAAGCATGGAAAACTGCAGAATCCATTTACTGTTAAATATTTGGTTAAATAAATCAGTTGAAAAGTATTTAAGTTGTGTAATTTGATGTTTAACCTTATATAAATAAGTTTCAATTTCTAATATAGTTAGATGAGAGATATTTTTATTATTAGAGAAAAAATACAATTTGTGAACATTTAAAATGTTTAAAAAAAAGTATGGAATCTGAAGCTTCAAATTTTAAAATTTTTCATTTCAAGTGAAGATTTAGCAGTTTACATAATAAAGTGAGGATGTCTAGATAAGTCAGTGCTAATTAAAAAAATAAAACAGTAATTAAGAAACCAGTCTCAGTACTTTTTCAACAGCAGTTTTTGGTGAAACACACTATGGGATTTCTATGTGTAGAACTATTCTATATATAGGATTTTCATCTGAGTGTATCCAAGTTGATACATGAAACTTTTAGTAATGAGTCTATTATAAAAAGATTTTAATTTCATTTAGGTTTTATTCTGCTCTGCTGGCTAGCATTTCATCACTTTAATTGAGCAAATGTTATTAAAAAATTTATTCATTCTCACCTCTTCATCACTATCCCTCTCTCTCCTTCTCTCTCTTGATATATATTAAAAACATTTTATTAAAACCAGAGACAAGGTTTTTTTGAACAACTTATTGATTTTTTCTTGGCTTAAATTTGGTTTAATTTTATATAAAGATAGTCAAAACCTTTTTTTCTTAATCGCTTTCCTCTATTATTGGTAATTTTCAAGGTTATATTTTAGATGTTATTTGTTCTTTAAAATCAAGTGAAATGTCCATTTTTGACATTAGACATGCTTTGTAGTTTTTCTATAACTTTTGTGACATTAGAGTTTTTAACTTTGATTGTTGTGAATTCATGAGGTATCAAATGTGAACTGTTAATATTCAATTTTTAGTTGTTAGATACATCTAATAGCCTAGTTCTCAGGCTGAATTCTGTTTTATTTATTGTCATTTACTTGTTATTATAATGATCACTTCTAGTGGAATATTTTTAAAATATAAAATCAAACCAAATTTAAGAAATTTTATAAAACAAGGAAAATCAATCAAGCATTGTCAAAAAGAATCTTTTTCCTTGTTTTTGCTGAAACACGTTTCAGAGAAAAATACTGTCTCAATATCATTGGCATAATCGTTAGAGTGTTTGCCAATGGTTCGGGAAATCTGGGTTCAATCCCAGGTCGAGTCATACTAAAGACTAAAAAAATGGTACTTGATACCTTCTTGCTTAACACTCAGCATTATAAGGTATGTATTAAGAGTAAAGTGGGTCAATCCAGGGAAAGGAGTAGCGCCCTCCCCTACATCTTGGTGTAGTAGCTATTGAAAAGGGAGCCTTTGGTCGCCAACTTACTATATATATATATATATATATATATATATATATATATATATATATATATTGTCATTTCATAATGATTTGATGACACGGCCATGCTGATCTCCACATCTTGATTTGTCAAACGCAACAGATATGCCCGAAAAGGTATGGGCAAGAGTGTTAAGTTTGGCTTTAAAGTCACTGCTTGCTAAGTCAGAGCTAGGTTTTAATTTAGCTAGTTGGGAATACAAGACCTCGATGTCAGCAAACACCTCACGGTCCGGCATATAAAAGGGAACTAAAATGAGTGACTCCAATTCAGATAGTCTGAATGAAGATAAATTAAAAATGTCTCCATCAGCGGATGGCTCCTTAATGTGACCAAACCGCTTGTTGATCAAGTACGCTACCTTTGATGTTCTATGGGCTTGCAAACTCTATTTTTATGAATAGTGGACATGAGACGAAAGAAACAAATCCTGTCAAACATAGAAAGGGTCATAACATATTGATGCCATAAGGTCTTTAATTGGCGTTCTAGAAGTGGAACTTTTTTGAAAAAATAATTTATGGAATTTCCCCCCAAAATTTTCTCAATTTTTAAGCTTGGGCAAAGTTTAGCATTTTTTATGCTAAATGTAAATTGAGAAGGGCAGACATGATCTTGGATACACTTTTGAAGAAACAGAATTTTAGATTCTGTTATTCATAAACATGCCTTCACTGTTAGAATCTTGTTCAGATTCTTTATAATGCTACCATCATACCTCTTTTTAAAATATTTATGTGTTACAACCAAACGGGCAACATTGCCACACTAGACGGAGCCTCTCTGAAACTAGTAGACAAATTCACCTACCTAGGAAGTAGCGTCTCATCAACCGAAAAAGACATTGACACACGACTGACGAAGGCATGGATGGCTATCAATAGGCTCTCGATCATATGGAAATCAGACCTAACCGATAAAATGAAACGCAGTTTCTTCCAGGCAGCGGTTGTGTCGATACTGCTATATGGATGCAATATATGGACGCTAATTAAACGGCTGGAGAAAAAACTAGACGGAAATTACACAAGAATGTTGAGAGCAGTATTGAACAAGTCCTGGCGACAACACCCCATGAGACACCAACTATATGGACACTTGCCCCCCATCACAAAAACTATACAAGTTAAACGAACCAGACACACGGGACACTGCTGGAGAAGCAAGGACGAGCTCATAAGCGATGTACTCCTCTGGACCCCCACATATGGATGTGCAAAAGCAGGATGACCAGCACGAACTTACATACAGCAACTATGTGAGGACACAGGATGTAACCCTGAAGACCTGCTGGAGGCGATGAATGATAGGGAGAAGTGGCGAGAGAGGGTCAGGGGTATCCGTGCTGGCGGCACGACATGATGATGATGATGATGATTGATGGTTAAAAACTTATTAATAGCCAAGAAGACATAAAGGTTTACGGAAACTGTGGGCATGTTTATTGTTAAAAATGGGGGAAACGACTGGTTTCGTCTGGCAGTTCTCAAGCTGTTAACGCCAGAAAAATTAAAAGGGGGAATGTAATGGAGAAAAAGTGGGAGAGAGGTGAGAAAAAAAAAAAAAAATTTTGAATTAAAAAAAAAAAATAAGAGGGGGGTAGGAGAGATGAGCAGATGGTTAGAGATCGATCACATTCAACCCCAACAAACAGTCCCTCTGTTTACATATATATATATATATATATATATATATATATGTGCATGTAATATTTAGACAGACTTTCATACACATAAATGTATGAGTGTGTTTATTTTTCCTTCTCTCTTTCTTCACACACATTCATACACAAATATAATTTATAATTTTTATGAAATTTATTAAATGCTTATAGAAATTATTTTCAGTTGATTTTTTTTTTCAGTTACTTTGTCTTATCTGATTTGTTGTTTCTCTACACTATCTGCATATTGTTTTTGAACAATCTCATTTTCTCTGAATACAACTGCATCAACTACCCACCTTGCCTGAACAACGCTATCTTTGAGTGAGTTACATGCACATTGCATGTTGGTGCTGGTAGGAGTGCATTTGTTGGATTGCACTTAATAACCCCTAAGATGTGCACTTGATGACATCACAAGTGTACTCAATGCCCTGAGCTGTTCTATCAGACTGTCTGATTGAAACAATGCATGTTCCATTGCACTTAACGACACCATTGCAGAATGCACATTTGTGAATATTAAATGTTGGAATCTTCAAAGAGTTCTAATTCACCTGCCTAGTAATGCAAGTATGTGTGCAAAGTTGCTACAAGTCACGTTCACCTCTCTCAGCTCTCCTGCTCTTTTATCAATTTAATGTTCATAACTAAAGGCAGAAATGTTCTAAGGATGACTTAGATTTTTTTACTGTATTTCATATTGTGAATGTATGTTTTGTTTTTTTTTAGTTTTTTGACTGTATCAATTGCTTTTTTTAAAGAATCAATGAAAAGTTACTTATTTATCTAATTGTAAATTGATAAATTTCTTTCTACAAGTATTTCTTTTTACTGATGTACTCTAGCTGCATAAAGTCTACTCTTCAAACTTGCGCTTGGTCAAGTGATTATTTGATCATAAAACATAAACCTGTTTTCCTATAACTTTTCTAAAGATAACATAAATTTGAAAAGTTCATTTTCATTCATTGATATACTCAAACTAGAATCATCATTTTGATTGTTATTATAGTCAGAAAGTTTCAGTCATTGTACCCTCTAGCCCTCAGTTCTCTTTTTTTGTTTTAATGATATATCAACCTTTGTGGATTATTTAATACCAAAGCCATCCTAGCAGAAGAACAGTAGTGGTAGTTTAACCTATAGTTAGGTATTAGTCTAAAAGTGAATGTAATGGTTTGATTGGAGTTTGAACTGCATACCACAATCTTACAGCCCAGCACTTTAGCCATTATCCCACTGGGAATCCCCTTCAGATCTCTTTTGTAGTCTTTTGTAGTCAGTAACCTTCTGGTAATTTTGAACAGAATCCTTCATTCAATCCAGTGAGGTAGATTGTTCTCATTTCATTACACATGCTTAGAGACTATCTTATATCAATTAATTCTTCCTTAAGAAATCATTTGTCTCTTCCACTTGTTCAGAGGATGACTTTTCATACACTATTTAACCTAGGGATTGAATTCACAACTACCAAGTAATTAGAGTCACCTAAACATCCACTTGACTATTGTGACTATAATAGCAATTAAGATGAGGACACCTAGTCCAAGAACATCAGTGAATAATTCTTTATCTTAGAAATTTTGACAAAAATTTTGTATAGTTTACTTATATTATCTTTGTTATATTTACTTTGTAACCCTTTGAGAGTTTTACTTACAGAATTATCAAAAAATAATTTAAACAAAGCATATCTGTAATATATGGTGTGCAACAGAAATACTACTCCTATTTTTAACTGTCATCTGTGTGGTTCAAGTGAACTTACACAAGTTGTAATGGTAGCACCTTCTTACTATTTTTTTCAGATATAATTAGTTACTTGAACTGGTGCACACTGCGCCTTTGCTAGTGACACAATTTTTAAGACTGGTGAATCTGTAATTGCTACACAAAGATCTTTTTGTGCTCATTTCATGTTACATCAGAATAATGTTGTCCCAGGTGGGAAACTGATACTGCTATGGTTTAAAAATTCTATAAATAAATGATAAGAAATTAGCTAGATAGAGCTACCATTGTCACTTGCCTAAGTTTATGTGCACCACACAGGTAACAGTTTAAAATGAAGGAGATATTTCTATGGCTCTGTGTAAAAATTATAGCTCTTATTTATTTCTACTGAAGTGACAACAGATGCAGGGAGGTGCTCATGGTGTAATGGTTATAATTGTAGGAATATGAACTCAACTCTTGGTTGCCCTGTCTGCTGGAGCTGTAGAATACACCAGCTGCACCTCTGCAGCGGGGTAAGACTCACCTCCCTCCCAACGAGTGTCCTGGAAATGATACTAAACAGTCTTATGGTGAGATTCAAATGATGCTGGGGCTTTGGAGAATGCGGAGCACCCCTTCATTGCCATTGCTCCCAGGTTCACTCTGGCCTGGAATGGTAGCACCTGATAGGGCTCTATCTATGAGTTAAATAGAACTAAACTGCATACTCATGCTAAACTGAATTGTTTGAATTAAAACTGTTTGACTAAACTGAATAGCTTGATATAGAAATGTTTTTGACTATTAAACTGTATACTTATGCTAAACTGAATTGTTTGAAATGGAACTGTTTTTGACATTGAAACTGTACTTATGCTAAACTGAATTATTTGAAATAGAACTATTTTGACTTTTAACTGTGTGTAAACAAAATCTATACTTATACTAAACTGAATTAGCTGAATTAAAATTGTTTGAATAAACTGAATAGCTTTAAATAGAAATGTTTTTGACAATTAAACTGTGTACTCATGGTAAACTGAATTGTTTGAAATAGAACTTATTTTTGTATAAAAATGGATTTGGCATTAAATAACCTAAAAAAGCTGATATGCCATAAAACCAAACCAACCAATTAACTCCTGGATGAAGCTGTTTGTATTTCACTTAGCTGTAATACCTTTAGGAAAGTTATGAATGTAACTATTCTCCCTTGTTATGGATACATTTTTTTCTAAATACAATTCATCAATTCTCTGGGCCTGGCTAGCAGAACTGACACTTGACAATTGACCATTCTACAAAAATCAAAATGATATTTTCTCTTTATCTGTTTTATTTTTCATGTCTTTGACCAGATTAAGTGCGAGCCTCAATCACCACTAGAATCTTTGATGTTAACTGCTTAATGTCTGAGTCATCAAAACAGATCTCTCTCTCTCTCTCTCTCTCTCTCTCTCTCTCTCTCTCTCTCTCTCTCTCTCACACACACACACACACACATACACACACACAATTTACATGGGGCTAAAATCTCTTTGGCCTATATTAAATTTCCCTAATATGATATTATAACGGATAGAAAAAAATTATTTACAAACAGAATTCAGCTGTGAAGTTGAAACAAAAATATATTCTTTCAATAACAGGCAGTAGACCACATTTGAAATTTTTAAAGATTATTTTTATTACTTCAGCCAGAAATCTATTCATTTGAATCATATTATTAGAAGGATTTCAGTTATTTTTTAGGACTAATTTTCATTTGTCCAAAATAACTAGCCACATTGTTTTTTTTCTTGGTGTAACATTATCAGCAAAATTTATCTAAATTGATGTTTTAAAGCATGAAAATAAAAGAAAGCTAATAGAAGTTAGTAAGTTAAAATAATTATACATGATAGTTTGAGTCAAGATGTTGAGTCCAACCAAAGTCAAGGACAAATTACTTATTCTGAGACAATTTTTATTACTTTGAAAGAGATAGACTTGAAAGAATACCAGGGTAGGGATTTTCATGCTCAGCAATGATATATATATATGTGTGTGTGTGTATTTTGGAAAAAACTGGACATAAATCCGACTGTATGAAAATGTATATATGATTGTTTAAAACATTTGCTTGGACCTGAGCCAAAAACTTGTATGATGTATAGTTTCTTAAATGTTTAATCTAAGAAATTAAATAAGAAACACTTTACAGTTCAAATTTTGTAAATGCCTTGATTTTTAAGATACACTTTCATTGCTTGTTGGTTTTCACTTACAAAGAAGAATTGTAGTTTAGTTAATATTTCCATTTTTATCCTTGTTTTCCTTATAATAGAATCAATAGACATGACTTAAACTGCTTATAAAAAGCAGTTACTTCTGTTTACACAAATTGATGTGCTCATATTGTAATAGTTATTGTCATAGGAAATGGACATAGTGACCAGAGTTCAAATCCTGGACAAGGTTTTTGCATTTCATGTAGTGCTAATGCCCTTAGGTATATTCCTCCTTCAGCTATGAGTAAATTGTAGAGAAGACTGGGCTCTTTAACCTTGGCATGGAAACCAGTTTGAATTCAAACTTGTTGAACACTACTTAAAAACTGACCTTGTGTTGCATCCTACTTGTGGCAGAGGGGTTGGGTAAATTCTTCTATTCATACACACACACACACACACACACACACACACACACACACACACACACACATATAACTGATGAATTGTCTGACTACTTATCTGACAAAGATAGGAGACACTTAAAATCTTTGTTAAGCACCAGAATAGTATGTACATTACAAAAAATATATATGTTCTGATACCTATTTCAATCTTCATCTTTCTTTTTCTTGTCCTTTTTTTCTTTGTGTTTTTTCCCCCTGAATGCAACCTAATAACCCATATTTTAAAAAAGAAAGAAAAGAAAATTTCTTTTTACAATCCAAATTTTTTAGCCAGCCAAAATCGCAAGTGCCTCTCATCTTTCTGTACAACAAGCAAGCAATTCATCAAAGCACACGCACATAAAAAAGAAAATAAAACTTCTTCAGAATGACTAAAATTCTAACCTACTGGATCTAAGGTCAGTTTTTCTCCACCTTGATAAATAGGCGGCAAAATTCACTCTTCTGGGGATGCCTCAAATAAATACCAATAGAATATCAATAAAACTAACCAAATTTGTTTTTAAATCTGATATTGATTACCTACAATCATACTCTGACTTCATCTATTTTATGCCAAAAATAATTTGCAGGCTGAAGTTACTTTTTATCATAACAGATACTGTAATTATAATAAAATGAATTTTTCAAATGATTCTAAAAGCTGCTTTTTGTGCCTGTTAAGCTCAATACTAAGTCACATTTTACAAATGAAATTTATAATTATATGCAAATGAATTAGGAGAAGTATTCAATAATTGGTATTTTATAGTTATCTACCTTAAAAGATTATATTGATGGTGATTAGTGCAAAGAAAACTATAAATATTTATTTTATTGATACTCACTTAAAACCTGTAATTAAACTTGATGTTGGGTCATAGAATTCAAATCCTCATCATCAGCAAAGTGTGTTGACTGCACAGATTCTTTTGACTCCCTCTTGCCATCCGTTCCCATAGGGCATTACTCTTTGAAAGTCCTCTAGATGGCATCTAGTGTCTGCACACAGGTGATAGATATAAGCTGGTCAGTCAACACTGTGTAATAATCCATAGGAGAGTGCCCAGCATCTCTTGCTCATTTTACATGAATGGTTTATGCGATGGGAGATAAGTGGTCTTACACCTGCTATTTTGTGGGTCGCTGCTTCCAAGATTTGTTCAAAGCTGTATGCAACATCTTTGTGTAGTTCCCATCTAGCTTTTTCTCCAAGTGTTTCATTAAAGTCCAAGTGTTACAACCATACAATAGTACTGACACATCTACAGGTTAGAAGAATTCCCTTTTTATTTAATTAGAGAGATCAGATTTCCTATATGGTCATTAACCTGTCAATAGCTGTCCATGCCTTTGTTGATAGAATTTATAATTAGTTGCAAATAAATAAGGAGAAATATTCTGTAATTGGTATTTAATAGTTATCTCTTCTGAAAAATTATGATTGCAATCAGTGCAAAGAAAAATATAAAATATTTTTCTCGTTGATACTCACTTAAAAGCTGTTGTTAAACTTGATGTTAGGTTATATCTTATTTATAGAATTTATATTATAATTAATTGCAAAAAAGGAGAAGTACTCTATAAGTAGCATTCAATTGTTATTGCTCTATGGAAATTATGATGATCACAGATTCCCTCACTATCATTAAATTGCAAATTGAATTGGAAATTATTTTATTCAATTAGCATGTCTTATTGTTATTGAACTAACAAAAATCTTGCTATGATGTGCTGCTTTTGTTGTTACAGTAATATGCTTATAAAACTTAGATTATTATAATATAGATTATTATCATCAATATGTATATCATTACCCTTAACCATTATTGATTAGTTAGTTAATTTGTTTAATAGCATATCAACTCCTTATGGATTATTAAATGTTGAGATTTACTTCATTTGTAAAGGTTTGATTGTTATCATATTTTAAGTCTCACATTGCATTTTTTAATTGCCCTTTTTTCATTAGTTTATAAACATTTGTTTACTCCCAGTTATGTAGTATCAAGTATTCCTTTCCAATACAAATAATTTTAAAGCAAATCCATTTGACCTTTAGATGGGACCCTAACATACCAACCTGTTAGTGTCCCATTGATAGGTTAAAGTGGACCTAAGAGTAATGACAATGAAGGGGTATTCCTTTAGACTGGAGCCTCATGACCAAATGCAATTTAATGCCATACCTAGGACACCTTTTATGTATTATTACTTTTACCATTACAACTGACCTTACCTAATCACCATCATTGTTCCCATCATCTTTCTTTTCATATTCATATTCCTTTAAGGAATAATTCAAGAA